>VZTH01005196.1:0-183010 GCA_013397815.1 Aleadryas rufinucha
GGCTCCGCCCCGCGGCTTCCGGGCGGAAGCGCTCCCGGCCGGGGAGGCGGAACCGGGCCCGGGCTCTGCGGCCTCCGGGCACCCCCGGCTCCAGAGACACGAGCGAGAGCAGGAGCGGGGTGGCTGCATTGCCGGGGCTCCGGCTTGGGCCGCCGGGCTGTTTCGGGTGGGACCCTCAGGCCGGGCGCCCATCAGCGCTCAGGCCGCGGCAGCGCCGTGGTGTGAGCGAGCAACTCGCAGCGGGTCCCGGGCCAGCTCCGCGGTGTGAGCGAGCAGCTCACAGCGGGTCCCGGGCCAGCTCCGCGGTGTGAGCGAGCAGCTCACAGCAGGTCCCGAGGAGCGGCACTCGCCGAACGCGCCCCACGGGCGGCCCCTCAGGTGGCGGCGTTCTAAAATCTTTGATTTCCATTCCCACGTGCAAGACAAAGTCTAGTTTTGTGCACTTAAAAGAAGCTTTATTTATGACTATCGCCTATACAGTTCTTTGTCCAATCGCTCAGCCCTCATTTGCACCATCAGAGTTCATACAGTACACCTTCAGTGCAAAGGTCATGGTATAAAACTCAGGAAAATGCATAAAATGTGCAAAGCAGGCCTGGCCCTTTTAATCGTCTTTTAGTAAAGACAAAGGCACACACTTGAACATTCATGGTAAGAAAACATGCACAGCAAACGCCCCTATGGAGTCACAGAACACAGTAAACAAAGCTCAGAAAAAATACATGCCACAGCCCTATGGGAAAAGCCAAGGAAGCAGGTACAGCAGCCTGTATAGCAGTGTTACAGCCACACACTGAGCCCACTCTGACTCCGCAGCACAAGAAAGGGATGAGAACAGCATTCCTGCAGGCAGCTGCAGCACTTGTACCTAAATCCTCAGGCCTTCTCATGCTGCTGCTCCCGGGATCCGCTGTCCTTACCAGGGCATTGCCCCCCAAGCCCTGTGTGCAGCCCCAGCCGCGCCCTGGGTCCTGCTGTGCAGGGGCAGCCCTGGCGCTGTGCTGTGGCCTCGGTGCTGCGGGGTGAGCGAGGACAGCGCTCAAACAGACCCCGGCTCCTTCTCTTCTGCAGCCGCTGTGCATCATCCATCATCTCTTCACCCCGCTGTGCCCCTCTACAGCCCCAAAAGGCTGCACGCTGTCACTGCCGGTCTCTCGCACACTGGCGCGATGAGTTGTTCCGTGCTCCGCGGGGAAGGGGCTGCGGCTGCTGCAGCCGTGCCGGGGCACGAAGCCACCAGCCTGCAGGGAGCTCCCTCAGCACCCCTGTGCCAATCTCTACCAAACAAGGCGGATCACGAGGCTGAGCAGGGGATGTTTAAACTGACCCCGGTACCAGGGCACTGCAGGCTGGCTCCCCATGCCCACCACACGCCCTGACACCAGCGCCACAACCCGCAGGGGATGGCAGCTTGCACTGGGCTGTCACATGCGCACCTGCTGCTTTGGAGCCGTTCAGGCCACTGCTACTACTTACTTCAAAGACTCATAGTTTAGATAAAATCTCAGATAAATTCTCTTAAAATGATATTAAACAATGGTTTGGGGCTGGGCTTTTTTGAGAGAGTTTTATTAAAGATACTACATCAAAATCTTGTACTCCATAATATGTTGATCACTCACAGACTGACTTGCTTAAAAATGTATTTTATAGAAAAACATCTGCAAAATTAAACCTAAAAAAAATTACATATTACACACCTCTGGACAATCTGCATGTTAGCAAAGAATTCCTTTTATTATTCAACCTGAACACTTACTTAAACAAGGAACATACTCATGAAACAGGACACACTCCTTGATTATGGCACACCTCAAACTACTTAGACTAAAGGAAAACTAGTGCAATTGTTTAATTGCATCTAACAACAGAACAATAAAAATGACTTTTTATTCCTTTGTTTTTGGGGTTTTTTTCCAAACCCATTTCATTTGTTCTCTTCACTCCACAACAAAACTTCCAGTGGTGAGTCCTGGAGACCCCTGTCACACTGCATGGAGCAGACTGCCCACGGGCTGGTCCATGTTTACACAGAAGCATGCAAAGGAGGATACTGCAGCATTTGCAATGCAAATCTACTAAATACATTATAACTGAACAAGGTGTCCCTTTAATACTGCAATTCTAGAGCCTTTATCTGTGGTGGAAGTTTCCAGTGTATTCATTAAAAAACAGCATACAATTCAGAAACAGAAACAAGGAATTTTGCAAATTGTTTGTGTTTTCAACTAGGAAATCTTTCCGAGAGCTGTGTCTAGCGCCGAAACCAAAGCCAGCTATTGAGTAGCCAAAAAGCTACAGTAATGGAATACATGATCATTTCTCTCTTAGCACGCTCTTTGTTCTCTTCTTCCAGGAGCTGGAGACGGCGATTAAGTTTGATTATCTAAAAACAAATAAAGGCTTTTAATATTTCATTAAAAGTTGCCACAGTTTCTAGAAGCTTCCAAATAACCACGTAAAATTAGTATCTCAAACAGATGGATGTTAAACAGTTGATAATGTGACTTTGTCTTCAATAAGTAGTGATCAGATCTTGCAGTCCCTAATATTTAGGAACAGAAATGGAGTCAGATTTTCCAGATTCCCAGAACAATACATGATATGTGAGGGCAGTCCAGCAGGGGCACAGAGAGGAGCTCTTGCTTTGCTTGTTGTTGATGCCTTTGTAGTCATAGAGAAAACCTCTTCCCCCATTTTACCACAATAGCTTTTTCCTAATATTGTCAACCACCATGCTTTACATACCTGTCTTCGTAAGGAGGCAGCATCTACAACTGTCATGTCATCTGGTGTTCCCTCGAGTGTCGTATCGAAGTTGGAGAGACCATATCTATCAAATAAAGGAGAAGGCTCAGCTGTCTCAGTCATGCAGATCAGCAAGTACCACATTTCATCAACATTCTAGTAGATGAATATTTTGGTGGTGATGAAGGGAAGAATTATATTTTTTTGCAGCTGTTACAGAGTTGCATTTCAATAGGATCCTAACTGAGTAAAGCACAAACACATATGAAGTGGGTAAGTGCTTGACTAAATTCAGATTCATTGCTCTCCACACTTAAATATTTTTGAAGATTCTCCACACAGACAAACTTCCTGCTGACACATCGTTCCTCAAAAGACTGTTTCCAGTTATTTAACTGATTCATTAAACCTGAACATTGCCTGACCTAAAGTGCCAAAGTTGCAAGAGACCTGGCAAGAGTAGAAATAACCAGAGACTTATGTAGTGTCTTATTTAAGTACCTATTTAAATGTCCCAAGGAGACACTGAGATTAAGAACCTCAGTCACATTAATTTCTGTATTTTAGGCAGAGAATCTGGCAAACAGAGCCCAGTGCAGTCACTCACTGCTTGCTGAACTTTGTGTGCATTGGAAAGTTTGTTCCCAGGGCACTCTGAGTTTTCTTAATGCAGCAAATCAGAAAGAGCATTATTCCAACTCCAGGACAAGTTAATTAAATACAGAACACTTATTATCAGTTCAAAAGTGGCAGAAAGTCTACACAGGTATGCATTTTGATCATCCAAGTGCTATCTCTTAACCAGCTTCATTTCCAACAACTAACAGGTAAAAGCAGTTCCTGATCCTCCACCCATCTCTGAGCTTCTCACTTTCTATCTTAAAACCTCCGTTTCCAATATTAGCTCCCCTGGACGTCCTTTCTCATTAGGAGCCATGAACAACTGCTGCAAACAGCTTAGGAAATGGAACAAAATAATGCCAAGGCTACCAAATTGACAATGAATGCACCTAAAACAATGTTTAGCATTTAATGACAGTTAATGGTCAACTTGAACTAACGAGAACATGAGCAGAACACCTGGAGCTTGCAGAATGCACTTAAGTGCAGAAAGTAATTTTGCACTGCAGGATCTTCCATCACTTTCAAGAAACTTCTCTACAATGCCCTCAGCTCAAGCAGCCTCTCTTCCCCAACAGACCAGTTGTCACATTTCCATGTATCACTGCTCATCAGTACTTTGTTTCTAAATAGTAACTGCTATTTCTACATGAGAGTTGCACTAGTCTGGACTTCAATAACAGTGAAGTCCTTCAGATTTGCAAAAATATAAATCAAGTTTTCCTTACTCTACAGGTCCTCTGAAAGCCAAAGAGATTTCTGATAAGGGTCTTTTTGTAGCCATTTTTTTTATTAGTAGTAGATGCACCAGATCTACAGCACATTTGTCCCTCACCCTCTCCTGAGAAAGGCAGGGAGGGTCAGCATTTCAGTGAGATGCATGTGCCTCCCTCCCAAGTCACATCACTGCTGCTCTACAATTTCCAAACCATTCCAAGTATTAAATCAAGAGGATTACCAGAAAGAAACCCCTTGAGATATCTCTTGGGCCATTTCAAAAACGGAATTCCTGAATTAGAGAAGAATCACCTGCTTGAATCCAGTTTCCACTTAAGCACAAATCTAACCTCCATTTCTATGACAACACTGAAGTCTAAATGGCAAACGGAAAAAATGGATGTGACGGGACTATTTTTTTCCATCATCCTGACCCTGGGATTATGTGTCAATTTTTTACCCAGTTGCACTGAAACAATGTCAATCTGCCAAGACAACGGCAGTGAAAAAGCCTCCAGCTCCAGCAAACAGTCAGTCACAGGCATGTTACTGAGAGCACGTCCAAATTAGGTGAGGTAAGGCCAATTTTTCTAGCAAGCTCCCTATTAAATAGCAAATACTTGAACTACACAGCTCATGTCAGGTAAGAGCCTCCTGTCACACATTAACCTGAGTCAGAGTTCTGCAGCACAGTGTATCTCTCAGACAACTGAGATCTGGGCAGGTGACTTGCATGGGGAAGGAAGAAAGGCCTGAAATATCTCAAGAGTTGAGAGGCAGCATAAAAATGAGCATTGTGTTTTTAAATAACATCACGGGAAAGAGGGAAACAGAAATCTGAATTTTAGAATGAGTGGATCATGACTAACAAAAAAATGCTCTTTACCTGGTGTTGTCATGATGAGGGTTAGAGGAAGTGGTAGCAGCTGACCCACCACGTAACATTGGCCTACAGCAGGATTTTGTAGATTGAAAACACAAGACAGAAACAGGAAATGACAAACAGAGATAAGAGGTAAAACACACAGAACAAAGGAACATCAAAATACTTCCAGATATACTCTATGTTTCAATATAACTTCTATAATTTATTTTCTTGTAAATTGCATTTTCATATTTTTCTCATTCAAATTTAATCAACACTGAATGTTTTTGCAGCTAAGATGTGTAAGCAAATTTTTCATGAAGCAGCTTCATTTACAGAAGACAAACTGTTGGAATAGAAACCTAGGTGACTATTATCAACCTTATAAAATAAACATGGGAAACTTTTTTAACAAAGGTAACAAAAAAAAATACCCCCCAAATCTAAGACCTCACCCAACAATAATAGGAAATCAATAAATGTACTACCCATACTTATAAAAGCCCTTTTAATCATCCTCTCCTCCCCCTAGGGAAAGGGGAGATTTGTCTTTCCTGTATTCACCTATGCTAGATGTAATTCAGAAAACTTGGGCTGGTAGCCTAAGGGCCATGTTTAGTCTGAAGAGAGGTGGATCTCTCCAGGGAGAAGTGACTACAGGCTTCAGGCAGATGGCTGAACATCCTTACAAGTGTTGCTCTTTTCCTTTTTCTTTCTGGGCAGAGAGGAAGAAAAGGTAGAGCTTTTTAAACTGCTGCAACTTTCTAATAGACATGAAGTTTGCAAAGAGAAGTTACTGTAGTGCAGTTCACAGCAGATGTGAGGACCAGCAGTACCCTCTGACAAGCTGGGACCTCAAGTTTCCAGTGCCTCTGGTAATGAGGCATTAATGTTCCACATCACAGATGTGCAACAAACTCTGCAGGAGCCTGAAATCTTTTCTCAATCTCTTTCATTTTCCCAGTGCCAACTGGAGATACTTGCACCATGCATTTAACCCATGTATACTGCAGGCTATAAAGAAGAAGACAAAGAGAATTTGGGTATGAAGATCTTTCCAGCAGGTCCATGTAGGAGGCAGAGCTTTGGTACCAAGGTGGCTGGGAGGACATTGTGGCCTGGCCTGAAAGCCAGCCAGAACCATGCAAAAATGTCACAACCACCAGCTTTATTTCCAAAGATCAGGATCTAGGAGCCTTGGCAAACTCTGCTGCCTGAGGCACTCCTTACTGGGACTAGGTCCTACTCTAGTTAGCACCATAAGTGCACACCACAATGTTCTCCCCTCTAGCACTTAAGGCAGCACGATGTGTTTGACAAAACAGAAAGCCCCATTTCCAATACATAAAATATAAGAATGTTCTTACCTAAACATACAAGGTCTTGAAGAAAGTTATCAAAAAAAAGGTATTCCTAATCAGAGAAATAATTCAGCTGGTCTAAAGTCTTGTTTGACAGATGCTACAACTAAATACTTTGAGGCAGTGTAAGAAACCAAGCACACAAGCTATGGAAAAGGTCACAGAATTTCTCTGAGAACTTAAAGTCACCTGTAACTAACTGGCAGATATGTGAATGCCAGGGCCAGTATCCAGCAGGCATTTCCCACACCATCTGACACAGGACAACATTTGGATTCTGTGTAATGAGAACAATAGTCTCAAGTGCCCTCTAAATCTAGCCTCTGTGCTCTCTTTTGGGAAACACTTTTACATCTGTTGTACAATTAATCAATACTAATTCACAACTACCCTTCCCAAGGAAAGCCACAGGCTTGGAGAGAGCTGAGGGCTACAGCAAGGCACAAACCCAGAGCACTCTAGGATCTGTGCAAGTCAGGAACTTAAACTAAAGACCACTCTTTAATCCCACTTCCCAACACAGCCAGGCAGTTAAGAAGCTGCATGTTGTTTCTGCCTTTTCTTTACAGTTCACATTTTATTTCATTACAGGTGGACCCAAAAGGAATACCACAATATTCCCCCACCTATTCTACACTTCCACCTGCTTGGTTTTTTATATCAACAGAAAATTGATTACATCGATCACAGTGGCCTCATAACTGAGATCCTTACCCAAAATTAGCAGCAAGTTTTTTGGTAAATACAGAATGCACAGTATAGGCAAGCTATTAAATGCATGGCCTTCTTTAAAAAACTAAGTGTACATTAAAAAAATAAGTGTACATTAGAACTTTGAATTTTCTGGCTACTTCTGTCAATTCCATCCAAAACATTAGTGCATGATCAGAAGAAGCCATAACTCCAAGGTCATGTGTACTCCCTGCAAATACAGCAACAACCCCAAGCCTGAAGGGTATGCACAGGAATGCAATTTAATACCAGTGGGAAAACAGGCAGTAAGGCAAGGAGCAACCAAATCTGGTCTGTCTTCTGCTGCTTCCACAGGGATGACACAACCCTAACCACATGGTCTGGGAGGAAAACAACAAGGAGGGGACAATCCAAGAACCCGGTCCAGCTTCCATCCTTTCTGTGCCTGTGCACAGGGGACTGGGGCCAGCACACACTCTGCTCAGCAGAGGCAGCAGCTGTGTTTGCCTCTGGCTGTCCTTTAAAACACCTCTGCAAGCCTCAGCAAGGCCATGAGAATGGGCAGTAGGATAAAGGGATGTGTTCTGGACATGACCTGGGTGAGCTTCTGAAGTACAGACAGGGCAGTGGCTGGCTCAGACTGCTCCCCTTGCTTGTCTCAGAGCTGCCAGCAGTTACCCCAGCACAGCAAGAGCTGCTGCCTTTCCCAGCCTCCTTCACATCTGCACACCCATCTCATTTCCTTCTCAACTATTGTTACCCCAGGCCAGAGTCAAGTGTAGCCCTCTTTGATGGTCCTAACTTGCTTCCCATTTTATTTCTACAATGAAAAATATCATTAACCTTCTCAATATAAAAAATTATCTTATAAAACCTCCGGTTATGATTATGTGGGTGAAGTTTGGCATTTAAAAAGGACGGTGGCTTTTCAGAGAGGGCTATCCTAAAGAAAGGAAATAATCAATTGCCATGCTCTTTCCTCCTAAATAAAATGTACTGAGACCCAAGAGAAGAAGAACGCTTTAGATAAAGCACAGATTTCAACACAGCTCTATACAGATGTGAAATTATCTGTTTTTCCTGCATTTAAGACATCACTACAATCTCCTTAAATGCATGGAATTTTTTGGGGGCTTGTTTGTTTGGCCGGTTTGTTTTCAGATTTTTTCTGCTGTCTAGAGCATAGAAGATCAGTCTTTAAATGACACTAGGGATAGGCCCTACAGTCACTCCACAGAAACTGAAACAGAAAAATGGTTAGAACTAGAAACCAAAACTGACCTATTGTCCTTGTCCAAGCTGAAGGAAATGCAAGAGTAAACAGTGATCATTAAATTGTTGCTCATTTAAATAACCCTTTATGTGAGCAGTGCTGGCTGAGCTAGGCATAACTCATTATCTGCAGCAGTACCATCAGCACCTACCGTTAGCAGTTTTAGTAGATTGGAAAATGTTGGGGGAAAAAAAAAGACAAGCTATAAAACAAGTTAAAAATATTTTCAGTGAGTAACACACAGTCAGATCTTGTTAATTTTAAAAGATCTCTTCAAGTATTAAGCATAAAATGTTAAAATAGGTAAGGCTTTGAGATAGAAAGCACATTACACAGAGCAAAAGAAGAGAGTGCAGGTTTGGAGCAATTTAAAATGAACAATATTTTGCAACCATGCAAGTGGATCATCCAAATTTCACATTCCCACGCCAGCTGTAATGGTGGGTGTCTAAACACCCAGCCACAAAGAATACACTTTCACCTTATTGAAAAGTTCATTGTTTTGGCACCTATTTATCCATAGGTGGCTGGAAACAGGTTTCCCATTCCTTCTAGGAAGGTTAGCAAAAACACCTCAAAAATTAACTCAAACCAGGATAAGTAATGCAGCTTTTGAAGTATTCAGAATCCTAGAAATTTTCTGACAATTGAAGTAAGTTGAAAGTGTATGTATGTATATGGATTTGTTTTCCAGTATCCAAGAAAACACAGGCAAGAACATGCATAAGAGAAGCCAGGAATAAAACCTGTTAGCTTCACTGCAGGCTGGGAAAAGGGCCACAGTTTCAATCTATATTTTAACAAGGACACTCAGCACAGGATCCATAAGTGCTACTGTTCATAGACAGTACAATTTCTTCTTCTTCTCTGGGAGCTTTAATTTGGCAAAACAAATTTATAATTCCATATAATTTTAATATTGATAAGAAAAAAAAAAGTAGTGATGCTCAACTGTTGATAGGCATCAAAATTTTAACAGCCACAGGCTGGCATTTCATAGGATTAAATAATTCATTAGTTAAGCACCCAACTCGCAGTATTTCAAGGGACTCTATGCAGCTAATTTTGTTTGTTTTTCTGCATCTCAGTTTAAGAACACAAAGGCCAGCAAGACTGGAGGTCTTTACAATTCAGGAATGTTAATATGGGCATTTATATATTGTCAGGTCAGCAAACACGGTGAGCTACAGGAGGTGCCAGTTTAGAAAGTGACTGCAAACAGACATTCACAGTAAGATTGGCTTGATAGTCACATTTCATCACCCAAACAACTAGAAAGCAAATAATTTAAACTTCACACTACAAATAATAAGTGTGCTGCTGGGATATTAGCAGAGGCAGATGGCAAATTTCAGAGAACTTGCTAGCACAGGCCACACTGAAGGGCTGCAGGAGAAATGAACAGTTCCTCCCAATGTTACCAATTATTTTCCCTAATTCAACTTCCTGGGGCAAGGCCCAGAGGTCTGAGCTAGCCCTACACTAGAGACTATGTGCAATTGTTACCTGAACTTCTGTGCTGGCATACAACTAATCTGAAATTGCTTTTGGTAAATGAACATTGCCATTATTAGTCCCTATGAATGTTCCTATAGTGTTAAACATGCTGTTCTTGGAACCCTTCCAAATACCAAATCCAAACAGTCCAAGGATACACCAAGTGGGCAAAACTCCACTGAAGAGAATGGAAAAAAACTATATAGGGATTGCCATGAGGCTTGTTCTGGCTCATTACTCTCCAAGTGTCAGGTTATCCATAAAATCAGAGACAGCAATAATCAGAGGAGCAGCTAACTCCTCAGTGTCCCCTGCCTTTCTTGCTTTCAGCATCCAGCATGGCCACCAGAGAGAACTATTCCCAATGTAAACCATAACAGTTTCAAGTCTTGACACATCATCAAAAGGAGTCTACAATGCCTTGTAATATTCTACCCTGTTTCTACACATTTGTTTTAATGCTTTATGACATCATCAACCCAATCTTATTGATTTGCACCAGTGCTCACCAGAAGAAAAGCAGAAGACAAAGACTGTAAGTTTGCAGACTCGGGGTCAAGTATTAATTACAGAAAACACTGATAATCTCAGAACAGCAAAACCCCTTGCAGGCACAGGCTAACCCTTCCTATTTAGATTTTTATTTTGAAGGAAACCAAAACAATCCTATATTTGAAACAGAAGCATTTTGAAATGTGAATTTTGGACATTTAAATTGCTTATGAATAGTGAAAGCAAAGGAAAGCAAAAGCAAATAATTTCATCTCATCGTTTTGTAAACAGAAACCAAACTCCACTAAAAAGGAGAAAAGAAAAACAAAGCAGCAGAAGCTGGCAGAATCAGTGACAACCAATCACCTGCGGTTTTCATCCAGCACATCCAAGACCTGCTGGTAAGCCCTACGAGTGGAAGACTGGATAAACGACAAAATGCCACGAGCAGAGTAAAGATTAATTCCATCTTCAGGTAACATATTGGGAGGACAGACACGAGCCTGTTGCAGTGATGGGGTCACACTGTTCGTACAAGCACAGCAAATGAAGAGAGAAATACTAGAGTCAGATTTTAAATGAAAAAAAGCTTTTCAGATAGACCCCATTCCAAAATGCTTATTGCTTGTTTTTGGTTTACCCTTCTCCCACCACTGTAAGGTAACACTCCCAAATTCTAGTAGTGTGGGGATTATGAGCTGCATTTACATACGTGCATCACAAACAAACACAAGTAGTAATAAGGACACAGTTTTGATCTGTTATACAAGTTAGTTCTACAGAGTGCTTGTACAGCTAAATCTGTACCTGTTGAAGTCAGTGTTCAAGTCCCCACTGACATCAATGAGAGGAGTGTTTTTACAAGCACTGGCATTTTAAGAAAATCCTACACATAATCTCTTTCCAAAAAAAAAAAAGCCTTTTTCAATATGGAGAATCTCACACAGAACCCCTTCAACAAAATTTTTTGGAAGCTATGATCAAGATAGTATTTTGATTTGCACACAAACAAGTTTAAAGGCAAACTGCAACAAATTCGAAAAATAATACAAAATTCACATCCCAGTGACAACAAATTACATGATCTAACTTGTTGACTATGATGCAAAAAATATGATTTAAAAATGCAGGGTTGGAATTCAAACATGGCCATTTGGATTATACAAAACTTGTCTATCAGAGAGAAATTAGTTTTGATAAACTGCCTATGATTTGCTTATGTTTCTTTATGTTCAAAGTGACTTTATTTACATTTCCTGCACACATCAAGATTTTTAATCTTGATTTAATAGGGAAACTGTAATTAAAGGTGAGATGCTTTTTTAATATGAATTAATTTGTGTTAACTTAATTGTAAATATTAACACACATGCAAACCAAGTGAGAGCCACTGTACCCTTTAAATCTTGGGTTAGTTTTTATTCCTAGATTAGCACTCATAATTCAATACATTTCCTTGCCACTTGTGCTTTGCCACTACAGCTTTGGATTTAGAATGTCAATCTTTTTGACCTTGGCATTTTAATAAAACATTAATGCTGAGTACTTGGAAGCTGGTTTGATATTTGGCTAATCTCTGGCTGGGTCAGAATTCTGTGGATACTCTTACTTTGAACAGAGCTGCTCTGCAAGTGGCTGGCAGCAAGATCACAGAACTGAGTTAGAAAGAAAGTTCCACTGAACAGACTGAATCAAAGAATGTTACACGAGTGTCACCTCACCCACGGCAGAGTTCAGCCATCCTGGGCTTCAAGGGACATTCAAAGACTGCAGTAACTGGTGCTTGGCTGATACTGGTCATTGTTCATTACCTAAAAGGCAGGTAACTTTTCATGCTGCCATAGACTACATTTCAATAAATATCTGGTTGCTTCCTTACAGCTTTTATTGTTCTCCAACACTTGTAGAATCCACCTTTCTTCTATATTTTTGATGAGTTCTACTTTGTACTCAATGGTAGTGGTCACATCCACATATTTTACTCTTGAATTGCCCTAGAAATGCCAATATTCACTAAAAAAATACCCAGAAGCAGGGGCAAGTACCAAAAAAATTGCCACTAAAGTGAATTTATGAGAGTTTTTACTCCTTGTGCATTTGCTGGATTGAGGCAAATGAGGGAAGAGTTAAGGCTTGAACTCACAGTATGTTTTACATTAAAAGTAATTTTTCCTATTCATCACTTCAGAGATTTACAGAATAGGGTGAAAGACAACTTAAAAAAAAAAATGGTAGCAAATAATATTTAGACATATTGCAAAACAGAAGACATTGTGGAATTCCTGTTGTCCAGAATGGTATTACTGTAAGTACTATAGTAATGATATTTGCATACAAAGATTTCTGTACAGACTAAAAAAATTATAAAAACTTAAGAAGCAAAGCCAAAAAGCCCGAGTTTAACTAAAACTGTATAGAATTCTCTAGAATTAAGTTACATGTACTGATTAAATTCAAAGTGTATATAATAATGAAAAATCAAAAAACGAGAATAATTCTATGAAGGGCACAAAGGCCATGACTGGGGGGTGGAGAGAGAAGCAAAATCTTCCTTCTATTTTCCTTTTTCAGGATTTGAAATTACTGTCCTGTAAACATCTGGTAGTTCTTTAGACTATGTCAGAGACCATGGAGAAGAAATAACATAAAGCAACTACCTGATACACAAATCAGCCCAGATAACATAAGAAAAAACCATCTCTGCCATAAGGAGAATTCTCTAATATGTAGTATGAGCACTTATCCTTAGACATGGAGGTTATCCTCATTCCCTCCTCCATTTCTAGTTAAATGGTCTTACTTGTAGGTATAACTTTGTTTCTCATTTCTGAAAAGAATTCTTATATACAGCTCCAGCCACTTATTTTATTATTCCCTGGTTACAGACACCAGTCAATTCCAGAGCTTGGAACCAAAACAAACAACATGAAATTACAGATATTACTATAAAGAGCACAGTAGCATTTTGCTATATGCAGAGTTTTTAGCTTAGCAGTAATCTCCCCTAAACCTTCTCAAAGCATTTGTGATGTACACAGGCTTTATTTCAGATATTTCTCTGACTTGCAGTTCCGGTAGTACCCAATGAGAAGTAAACAGATTTAACTTATTAAGGTTACTTTAAATTCAAGCACATAGACAGACGTGCACACCAGCACCTTTCCCTTCATGACTTGCATGAAGAACAGAATTTCTCAAACTGTGAAATTGAACTCTAGAAAGACGTGTTATTCTAAGGAAAAGGCTGGAGCAGAAAGAAAATTAAGTGCTGCTCACTTTCCCATGTACTCTTGGTGGTTTGGTGACTTCCAATACAGTAGGGGAATCCTTGCCTTCAGCATTGGCTGGCAATGACCAACAAAGAGCTTTGTTTCTTCAGCTATTCAAAACCAGCCAAAGAACAAAGAGTCAAATAAACTAAAGTTATTTTGAAATTTAATTGTCCCTTTCATTGGCTGTCAGGTGTTTTTCCCTATGCTCTTTAAAGAGGGAAACAATTTGGCCAAGTTTGAGAAACCCCGAAGCAAAATTAGAAACCACACATTCATTGTAGCTGTTTCAAATTTTATATTCTAAACTACAGGTACTTAGTCAGAATATTAGTACTGCAGAGAGCTACAGAATTAACACACTTGATTTTCATATACCAGGTAACATTCAGGCTTACGTGCAATCCTTAGTCGAAAGAGGTGACTGGAACCGTGGCATTTTATTTCTTGGGACAGTATCTGATCTGTGCCACCTTGAATAATAATTGTAATCTCTTAAGTAAGCATCCTTAGAAATAGAAGGATTGTAATTTAGAGAGCTGTCATTATCACTGCACAGACAGTTATTGTACCAGCAGGTACTTGTTAGTCCCAGGATTTCTAAGAGCATTAGAGAATTACTGACTTTAATGAAGCTGCCAAAAAGTCCTCAGAACTGTCTCTGCATGCAACTGGATGAGAAGAAGAGAAAGACAATGGAAGAGAAACAACTACTTGTGCCACGTTGAGAACGCTGTGATAGGGAGCTCAGCCAACTCTCACTTGCACCTGACAATCTATTCCAGAATGTTTAATTTTGTCACTGTAAGTCAAGCACTGCAATTTCACACAGTACATCTGCATATTTTCTCCAAGGAGGACAACAGTGTCCTAGATTAAAACTTGAGAACTGTAGTTGTATTTTGAAAACAAAGGTTTTAAAAGGCAGCGCTCCAAGTGCCTCTTCAACGGAGTCCTCATCACAGCATCTCAGCAGCCCATTATGTGGACTTCCTTTTCTATTTGAAGATGTGAACCAGATTCACACAAGCAAAACAAAGAGCTCATTTTTGTCAAGGTACAGCACCACAGTATTTGTTAGTGCAGAAGTAAACTATTTTTTCAGCCAACAACATTGTATGTAAGAACTTTAGGAGCAGCTAGTTTCTTGTATTTATGTATCACTGGAAAAAGTAGTATTTCCAGATGGTAAAGGAATTTCAAGGTGATATAAATGAGGCAACAGGTACACAATTACATTTTCTGTAGTGCAAAGAATAGATTTACATGAAATTTGTCTCTTTTTTTTTTGCAGTTTACACTCTGTGTCCTGTGGGCTTAAATTGTGAGGAAACAAGAGCCAAGAGGTTACTTTTTCACCAAGTACAGAAGGCCTGGCTTTCCTGCATTTTTTGGAACCACAGAGGTTCCACTGTGAACATGGTGTTTTTACAATCTCAATTCACAGAATATTCTCCTGAGAGTCAGCCAGGTACAAAGTCACATTCTCCACTTGGAGAGTGACAAAACCCAGATGAGGGAGGAATGTCAGACTCAGCATCACAGAGTGCCATAGCATGTTCAAAGTGATTTCTTTTTTTGGATCATACTGAATCAGAAGAAGCAATTATGACATAGAAAGAAGCAATTTCTACGAACCTCTGTGATTTCAAAGCAGACGATCTAACACTAGATACAGCATAACTTCTGTCATAAGAAAACAAGCACTTGGGAGGACAAGAGAAAAATGAAGTTCTACTAAAATACATTATCTGCAGGTCAGCAAGTGCAGAATACTGCAATGAAGAAGGATATCTTCCACATGGGCAGCAGAGAATACAGACCAGAAGGCTCAATATAATCTAGCTGTTATTTTTCATACAAGCAAGAGAAGAGATCCTGGACCAATCAAAAAGATACAATGGAAAGTGCTTGGCACTGGAATTTTGATTTATTTGACAGACTTTATCAAGCACTAGTGTGGGCATCAAGAGCGGAAAACTAATCTCCAGGTGAGCCATAATTTCCTGGCTTTTGTAAATGATAAACTGAGTCATGCCAGCTGCCAGTTATATGTTCCTTGATCACAGACTTTAAATTTACAGGGTTCCAGGTGCTTATTGTATTGCTAAGCCTCTGAAGGATTGATAGTAGATTTAAAAACTGTAACAGCAAATAACATTCAGACCATGTAAACCCAGTAATTCTATATATAACTATTGACTGACAGCAAAGCACATGAGTGAATTTTACAGATTTAGGATTTTCAGATTCAAGAAGTCCAGACAAGTGTGAGAAATCTGACAGCAACTACAGGCAGAGCTGATCTTACTATTTTCTCAGATGGCTGGCATGGCCCATGACTTTTGGAAGACTAAACTAACACGGGGAGCAAGTGTAACGCAATTTCAAGAAATTGCAAGAATTTCTTTACCATCTGTTTTTCCTTTTAAGTGCAATACATCAAAGACTGGCAAAGCAGAGCTGGCAGCATCAAAGGGAGAAAAGTTTCCACAAGAAGCTCCCATCACATGAAGACCATCTACTCCAGCATGTCCCATGTCCAAGCTACTAGATGGGCAAGAGAAAGCCATTCTGAAGTGACATTCCAGTGTGTCCAGTACAATGGGATATAACTGGGTAAGTGACACTTGGACACCGAGGAGGCTGATAGAACACCCAGAGACTGAGCTGATCAGGAGCTTAAAGATGGGAATCTAAGTTTTGCCAGCTCAGTAAGTATGTGTGACTCTGCAGACTTGAGCACCTAGACATGTGCAATCTATAAACTTGTATGAACTGAAAGTCTGATTAAATAAGAAGGGGAAGATATGAAACAATATTTCCATGAATATCTGAGAGAGAAGGAGAACCATAACATGCCTGGAACATGCATCAGAGTACATTTCACCGGTTTTAGCCAAACTAACAGATATGTAGTGCACATAGTATCTCCTAGTGCCCCTGCTGTAAATAGAAGAAAACAGGCATTTCTAGGACATAATTCACTTGATCTACTCTGGACTAAAAATAGGTAGACCCTAACTAGGTTATGCACTTATTTCCCTCTAGTTACTGAAAATTAAGTTTTATGGTGATTTAGCAACAGTGTTATTCAGCCCACATTGGGACAGATGAATCCTATCTTTTAAATTTTAAATCTGAAGCCTTTTCTTAGGCAAGTATTCCTTATGGCAGACATATTAAAATTCATATATAAAAGATTTCCAAGTGTTAAATTGCAAAACCAGTTATTTCCAGGTGGAAAGATGCTGTCACTCAGAATAAACCATGATTAATCCAAGACTATCATATCTAATAAAAAATTACAGACATATATGTCTTCAGAAAGCACCCTAAGAACTGCTACCTTGGATGGTAACAAGAGATGAAGTTTCCAATTCTAAATGCTCCTTGCCATTTTGGTCAGAAAAGATTAAGATATATATACGCACAGATTCCAATATATGAAGCACAGTGACACCAAAGAAAAATTACTTATTTTAATATTTACGAGGAAATAAAAATATTTCTTCTTCTATGAATGAAAATCATTTTAATATCAACAGTGAGAGAACTGGGAACATTTTGATGCACAAAGAACTCAATTTCCTGAAAATTCAGAGGGAAAAATATTACACCAACTCAGAAACTGAAAAATCTCCTGAAATAACAATTCATGATAACTGGGAAAAACAACTGAGAGCCCACAAACACTTCTGCCCATCCACTGCCAAGAAGTCACCTCACCAAACAAAACCCATAGAAATGAAGAAAAATGCTGGCATTGTAACAGTTAAAATGATGTACTTGCCACAACATACAAAACATTAGTTGGGAAAAGCAAACAAGGAGGAGGTAAGGAACAAAGGAAGTGTGTCCCAAAGCTGCAGCAGTGGCCCTGCAGGCGGGGCTGCACTCACATGGAATCATTGCGGGCCAGCTGCCCGTTCTGCCGCGTGGCGTTTTCGCTCATGGAACGCTCTCTCTTCAGCCTCCCCACCGAGCGCACCTGCAGCAAAGGAGGAAAAGAGACATAAAAGCCAGAGAGCTCCAGCACACAACACTGTGCACTACAGGTTTCTCAGTCAGATCTGCCCCCAGATACAAAGGCACATTTTCATGGGTTTCACAGTGCTTAGGAAGAAAACAACTGATGACAGGATCTGATGCTGGTACATGTAAAATGAAGCTCCAAACTTACTGCAACCCTGTTTTTACCTATCCATGCGATCTGACGTCAAAATTATGAACCAACTGAATTTTGAATATTCTCTGGAGTTACTCAAAGCCCTCTGGACACAACCCTGAGTAACACGGTCTAGGATGACCCTACTGAGGGAGGGTGGACTACATGACCTCCAGTGGTCCCTTCCAGCCTTACCCATTCTGAGATTATCTCCTATCACCAGAGATAAACATATTTCTATTGTATTCTATAAGTCTATAGAATATGCAGCTTCATAAATAATTTTCCATTTTTAAAGTGTCAAATTACCATATTCACCTGGATGCCAATGTTATACCATTCTTTGAAGATGGTTTTCGAGGTTTTGTTGAAACTCATTAATTCTGTGTGGTGTTATGTCATAGCCATCTAGCTATGAAGTCCAGAGGTTAACTACATACACTACAATGTATAACTATATACAATTACAAGAATCTTTTTTTTTCTGATACTCTGTAAATAAAAAAACCCCTTGAAGCTTTCTCTTCATCACAAGGATTTTTTTGTTATAAGTATTTTGAGTAGTTCCAATGATGACTTTATTTTTGTAAGCAGTAAGTAAGCTTGCTGAGCATGGCAATGCCAGGCCATCTGCCACTTCAAAGTCCAATCAGAACTACTACACTGCTAATAAAAATATTTTTATATTTTCCCAACATATGTCAGCACCAAGTTGATCTGAACCACAGTAGAGAAATCATTGGTCATTTCACTTCCTTTAGTAGAATGCTTCTCATCTAAGAAAAAAGCAAAATAAGTACTGGCCTCTTCACTTTGAGGTGTCTGCTGTGGAGGTTTTTCTAGGTCCAAAAAATCTAGCGGTCGATCACTAAGAGAAATAACACGGGGAGGAGTTTTCAATGCCAGTGGTTTGAATGGAGTAGACTGAAGAATGTCAAGGTCTGCTGGTCTGGAAAATGGAATGTCTTCACTATTACCTGCAAGAACATCACTTGTCAATAGAAAGCAAACTGTTCTGAGGCCTGAGGGCCAGTGCTACAGTTCAAAAGGACATCACAGCAGTTACTTCCCCTGCCTATGCCAAACCACGAAGTACAACCTTGTTTAACAGGTCTTGTATGTTAAAAACTACTGTTAAAGTGCTCATAAAGACCACATTAACTGACACTTATTTGAGCAGTTCCTCTGAGAACAATGACCTTATAACACTGAACCACATCAACTTATTTCAAATAAGGGCACTCAAGACACAGTCCTATCAGTGGTGTATTTGACTGGGGACATCAAAGCATAAAATATATGCATGTCACACATTTTGCAAACTGGAAGACCTTCAGTAGTTCTGGATCTGTCACTGTAAAGCCCATGACCACAAATACTAAAGTAATATGCATAGAATCCACTCAAAACAAACAGATTCTTAACAAAATTAGCATTCTGATTAAAATCAAACACATTACAGATGACAAATATAGAGTACATCCCCAAAACTTTTTATAGTTACTTTAGCTTACAGTTAATTACTAAAAATCAGGTGTAAATCAATGAACATTATTTTTTTTCTCCAAAAATAGCATAGTAAGATGAAACATCAGCAATTAAATCTTCTGTTCATAGTTAATTCATGAGCTATCTCCATTATAAGCTATACCAAAACGATTCATGAAACATTTTTAGAGCTTAAGAAACTTCCCACTTTAAAGAGCTTTAACTGTTTGAACACTAGAAGGCGTTTTACAGGTTGTTCTTTTAAAAATGACAAATCAATATATATTTTTTCCATCCAGAAATCTGGGGAATTAATTTAAGTTTTCACCTGCACTGTGATGCAGACATACCTGCCACTACAATCCGCTCTGGAACCTGCATAGTTACACTGGCATTTGGAAAGCCTTCCTGGCTGCCCTTCTCCAGGTCAGCATTCTGAGGAGCCACTTTGAGTTTCTCTGGGACCCTCATGCGCTGGCTGATGCCCTCGGTGTATTCCATCTCGTACTGCAGCCGGTTCATCTCCGCCATCTCGGCAGCCGGGGAGGGGAACGCGGCCCCACTCATTCTGCCAAAGTGAAACCAAAACTCAGAGCAGCACAGGAACCCAGCAGGAAGCATGGAAAGGAAACGCTTTGTTCCGATTACCAGGGAAGTGGGAGATCCTAACTGAAGACCTTATTTAAAGGGACAAATTATGCAGTAAAATTTATAGGAAGTGTAGTCACAAAGTGCTCAGAGGTGCAGGCAATGAAAGAAGAACAAAGTGATGCTGTAGACAACGCTCATACTGAGGGTCCTCAAATTGAGCCATCACAAATAAAAAAACCCAAACCAAACCAACCTAGAAATTCTGCAGGTAAAGTACTATTCCCACACCGGCTGGCAGAAATAGAAACATAAACAAATAAACACATCAAAGAATTGGTAGGATCGATAGGAAATCTATTCAGAAATGGTGAGAAATCTAAATTATTGATTTGCATTCACACAAATCCAGTATACTGGTAGTTGAGAAAATGTCTGAAGTCTCACAAAACTGCATGTTGAGGCAGGGGAATGACAGAAAAGACTCAGCCTGGGCAGCAGCCTCCTGCTCACTGTTAGTCACCCAGATCTTACCCCATCTTACAAGGACAAAGTTCCTTATCAACAGCCTGTCAAATCAGCTTAAAACTGAGAGTATTCATAACCCTCCCCGAATGCAGCAATTCTTTAAACTTCTCACTTTTACATTTTTCTGTAAATTAAAATCTTACTTTTGCAGAACTGATACAAGATGGGAAGGTGAAAGAACAAGACTTTATTTAAACTCAAAAGAGTTTGCCAATACTTTATATATGCATTTTCCTAGAAAAGGAGTGGGATTTCAAATGAAGCGGTGGAGGAGTTTCCTAGAAACTGGGTTGTGAGAAACTTACTAATGCAATTGCTGGGACTTATGTCAAAGACCAAGGTAACTGGGGGTTTGAAGTTAGATTTAAGGTCAAGAGAAAAAGAAATCCTAGAGCTGCACCTGGGGGTGGCTGGAAAGGGACCTCAGCTGGGAGAAGTTGATCACAGGCAGTGGCCAGTGGCCCTTGCTGATGGCTTAGACCCAGATCATGGTTATGGGCTCAGTTAAGAGACACCCAGAAGCTGCATTTGTGGTGGGGCTGGAAAGGGGCTCCCAGTGGAAACACTGAGCTGCAACAACTGCTTGTGGGAAACTTTTCATCCAGGCAATGGCTGGGGCCCTTGTCAACAGTTCACACTGAGATGATGGTTATTTTTAGGGTTAGGATAGGAAAACAAAGTTTCTAGACACATATATACATACACAATACATAAATAGAGCTTTCCTGGCAAACCTGCCTATGCGAAGCACAGCTTACTCTAGCATGGAATCTGTTAATGGTGTTGCTTAAGTAGGTCCCTAAATGAAGTAACCCATCCTGGCAAAAAGGCAGGGTTTGCCACTAAAATTGCAACCACATTCCTGTACTATTTTTGGCAGCAAGGCCACGTCTGCTGCTGCGTGAGCACTTTGCTGAGCTGAACGTGCAGAACTCCGAGCAAAAGGCCTCAGTGCAGAGCAGCCACAAGGCAGGTGAGACAGCCCACAAGCCCTCCCTCCCTCCCACCATCTCACACAAGCAATACTTCCCACATTTATCAATAAAACCTTTAACTAATAACCTTCAGACAATGGAGAGAAGCACAGAGAAGAATCTGGATCGGGTAAAACACGAATGCACACACACGGAGTATATCCAAGATACGATGCACCTGGCAGCCCATCCTGCGAGCCTCAAGGTTATTTGCAAGACCTCCTATCACCACAGGTCAAATAATGAATCTCATGAATCTCAAAGTGTCACTGTAGCACAGTAGGAGACCGGGTGATCAGGGAGCAGGCAAAAAGGTCACAGTGTAACCTTAAAAAAAGGTCTATGTAAACTTTTAAAATAATTACTTTAAAAGGAAATGCTTGAAGTGTTGCAGATTTAATCCACCTGCATTAATTCTCACTGTTTGTATCACATGAAAGAAAGTGAAACAAACCATTTAATTAGAATAAACACTTCATAGCAGTTCAAGAGGTGCTTAACCACTTCACTTCAAAACTTTTAACCTTTTCACACGGAGTTTTTTCATTCCTATCCTTTGATTTTACAAACTAGATTTGTCCCTCTTGCAAGATGTTGGCTAGATCAGCCAGTGACATGAACAAAATACACAGCCTGCCGAGATTTCCATATTGCAAAAGCTGCTTTTCATTTTAAACATTATCTGTGATCAGTAAAGCGTTTCCAGATCAAATAAAAATCATAATGTCAAGAGAGAGACCAAATTTTAAGAACTTACAGTACCCAGAGTACTGACTGGCAACAGCTTTAAGCACACGTATTGCTCACGTGACTTCACAAAAGGTGTTTCCCTGCTTGCTCCCTTTCCCATTTTGAAATACCTGGACAGCTCCAATTTTAAGGATCAAGCATCCCTGCCCTGCAGCAGTGTTTGCACCACAGCTTCCCTACAGCCTGGCGTGGCTTTTGGACACAAGTCTGCACAACAACTGCTTTCCATCTGCAAGGTAAAACCTACACAAAACCAGACAGCAGCAGAACAGTCACTTTATAAAGTATTTATAAACTAAATGGCACTGTGTGGGTTTAGCAGTATTTGCCAAGGACCTACAGATACAATACCTCAATATCTTCCTACTCTTGTCTACTTCTTGTCTACTTTGTGTCACTGAGAACCGGTTTTGCTGTCAAAGTGATTTCAACTTTTACTCCTTTTTACAAGAGAGCAGCAAAACAAGAAACAGTGAGATCTCAGCAACAGAGAAAACATTTTAATGAAGTTTCTGAACAAAACAAACTTATGTTTTCTGCAATGTCCTTGTTACACAAAGCATTTTACAGAAAGCATTAATAATAAATCAGGGAGACTGAAGATTTTAAAACTGATATTTACAGAACTAAGTATCTCTTAAAGAGGCATGGTAATAGAACTCTGAGAATGATAAGACAATAAAAATCCAATCACAAATACAGGATAAATAGACAGAGGACAGCTAAAGTGCACATGAGCATCAGCAGCATTTAATGAAAGAGAGAAAGGAAGGAGGAAATCCAGAGGAGAGATCCAGAGAAGAAGGTAAGAGAGAAAAAGAGGTTATAGAAAGTGAGTTATATGTTCAGAAAGACACAGGGGTACCTCCTTCTCCCTCTCCTAAACAAGAACATCAGCAGAAGAGATGAGGATGAAGCAATGCATACAAATGTGAGGGATGAGTGTTTGGCAGCATTCTGGCCATAATCAGACATTGGCCATATCTGTGCTGCAACTGGGAATGTTCCGCACAGTGTGGAGCACAGAGATACAAGAAGATGAGCTCTGGTAACAGTACAGCTCTGCCAGCACTGAGATCAGAGGAGGTTTTACAACCACACCAAACTGTAGCTTCTCCAGCTCCATTACTGCTTGCTCCTGATGCGGCTACTTCAAGGTCCTCTGTTCATGTGCACATAAGCTACGAAGTGTTCCCTTGGCAAGCGTCGAGATATCCTTGGACAAGTAAAAAGCGGAAGAGGAAGACTCAGAGCAGTTAAGGATATGAATTAAGGACCCAAAGGACTCTGTTCTGGGGCCCTATAACTGTCAGAATATCGATCAGAGAGGCTGTGAACTAACAAAGCACGAACAGAACAATCTGAGGGAAAGGAGCACCAGGTGTAGGCTAAACGTTGAAAGCTGTTCTGCAAAGTACAGTTACAGGTGCTGAACTTACACAATACACTGGTCCCTCTCTCTAGCACTGGGATGACATCAACAAAATGTACCTATTACACACAAGCAAGGCTAAATGATCTCAAAACACTACAGGCTGCATTCTTTCACGTTTGTTTTACTCCAGCAGAAGGTTTTAATACAAAATAATTTTATTTTTTTTTAAGTAAGAAAAGAATTACTGGAGAACGTTAGCAGAAAAACGTCACTCTGACAACCATTTTTCTGAAACACCCAAATATTCACTGCGCTGTGGCGGCATTAAGAGCATTCGGCAACAGAGGGGGTGTAGGTGCTCCCTTCCCTTTATGGAGGGGTCGTCCCGGGGGGCAAGCCGATAATGTCCGAGGAAATGGGGGAGCCCGCGGCCTCGGGGCTTGGCCCCCCGAGTGTCCCCGGGCGGGTCGAGCCCCCGGGCCAGGCGCTTGTCCCGCTGCCGAAACGCTCCCACGAGACCCGGCAGCGACCCCGGCCCCGGGGCGAGGGCGCGGGGCAGAGCCCGAGGGGCCCCGGGTCGGGGCGGGGGGCGGTGCTGGCAGCCGGGAGCCGGGGAGGGACGGGCCCTGAGGGGGCCGGGGCTGAGCGGACACACGGCCGCGGGGGACACACGGGCTGAAGGGGCTCCGGCTGCGAGCGCGGGGAAGGGCCGGCTCCGGCCCCGCGGACAGGCCGAGCCCCCCAAGCGGAACTAGGGCCGCTGCCGCCAGGCCCCGGCGGTCCGTACTCACCCCGAGCGGCGGGAAGAGGCCGGGGAGCGCTGCCAGCCCGGCCCGGCCGGGAGCGCCTCAGGCACCGCGGCACCGCGCCCGCACCGCGCTCCGCGAGTCAGCCGCCAAACGCGGACTGCGCGTCCCCATCGGGCTTCCGTAAGGGCCGCGCTCACGTGACTGGAGGCGGGCGGAAGCGGCTCTCGCCGGTGCCTCACGTGCGAGGTAGCCGGGGGCAGCCATCTTTAGTGAGGGCAGGTGCGCGCCGCGCAGGCGCGTTGGGTTCCCCGGCAAGGTGACCTGCGGCGCGGCCCCGGCGGGCGCTGAGGGCAGTGCGGCGGCTGAGCCGCCCTCTGTGCGGACACACGGAGGTGTGGCGTGTGCTGCGGGCGTCCAGAGCGTGTCCGGGTGTGTGCTGAGCCCTCGGCACGGGCAGGAGCCGGCGCGCTGCAGGGCACCTCTGCCGAGCCACAGCCCGTTGTGCCCTGAGCCGCTGCTCCGGGGCAGCCGCGCTGGAACAGCCCCGCTGCTCGCTCAGCCTCGCGTCTGGCCGGCTCTCGGCTCCCGAGGCCCTGCCTGGGCCACGCCAATCTTCGCCGCGTTACCATTACAGAACCATTTGTCACCAAGCGTGGGTGACAGCCATCCACCGCTGACTGGCAGCGCACACGGCGGCTCTGACCAGCAGAGCACTGGCTCCCGACGCCGCTAAAACGCTTCCAAGGGCTGACCCTTCCTGAAACTGACTCTCAGAGAACCGAGGAGCAGCTGCTGCTTCATGGTGTAACTCAATCTTCCAATTCCATACAGGAAAATACAATGAAAGATGCTATTATATATAGCAGGTATTTTTTTTAAGAGAAGAAAGTGGCCTCAGGGCTTTCCCTGTCTTTGGATTTATAGTTACAGTGTTTTGGAGGTCAGAAGCTGTAGCAGTTCCAGAAGCACTGCAGCATATATTGATCCAAGGCTTGCAACTTGCTAATTCAGCTCTTCACAAATATCAACAGCACTGTTTTACAGAGGCTAGTGGTGAGAAATATGATCTCCTTCTAAATAAAAGTTGTCTAACATTGAGAATGATACAGTAGTTGCATTAAGATATATGATCTTACATTTGGCCTCCTTGAAACACAAGTTGTGCCCTGAGCACATCTTACCAGGCAATCCTCATCGTTCTGCATCCTCTCAATTGTACCTCTTCTTTAACATTTTATAAACTATTGAGAGGATTTAATCTTTAAATTAAAACAAACCAACTAGAAAACCCCAAAGCAATTAGAGTCTAAAAACTGGTTCTTCAAGCACAGTAGAAATGTGGTCCATCTCCTGTGATTCCCCATATATAATTTTATGTTGAGATCAGTTATGCCATTGTTTTTATTCCATTGAATAAATGACTGTTGTTAATAAATTCAGTGGTCACAGGCTACTCATTTGAGCTGTTCTGAGTCACAGGAAATCCCCCAGAAGAGCTCCAGTGGGGAGTTCTAGTGTAGTATCACATTATGAATTACCATTAGTGGGTCATTACTGCCCATGCCCCCTGTCTTCTGTCCCATCACAAAAAGAACTGCATGAGGCTGTATCCCTTCCCCTCTCAGGATATTCTTTCCATTTTCTGCATTGTGTACAGGTCCTTGCACAAGTAGCTTTTATTGACAATTTGCAGATTTTGCTGCAGATATCCTTGATTTTCAGATCAGTGATTTAAAAGGCCATCCTTAACAATGTTGCATACAACACAGTTTTGGTGGTTTGTCTTCCTTATTTTCATGCTGAACTCTTGATAACAATTTTAGGTGTGCCTTTTTCTTTCTGCTGCACACAGTCTGATTATACCAAGCACCACACAGCCACTCACTCACTCCCCACATCCCACCTCACCATGGGATGGGAAGGACAATCAAGAAAGAAAATGAAACAGAACTCGTGTTGAGGTCAGAATGGTTTCATAATTGAAACAAAGTAGCAATAATAATAATAATGATGATACTACTAATAATAATTGTAATAAACAGAAGAGGGAGAGAAGGAGATAGATAAAACTCAAGTAAGACAAGTGATGACAGTACAATTGCTCACCCCCTGCTGACCAATGCCAGGCTGGTCCCTGATCCACCATCAGCCTCCTCTTTCCAGGTAATTTCCCCAGTTCAGATACTGGGCAGGACGTTCTGTGGTGTGGAATTGCCCTTTGGCCAGTTCAGGGCACCTGTCCCAGCTTCCTCCCAGCTTTCTGTGCATCTCCTCCCTGGCAGACCATGGGACACTGAAAAGTCCTTGACTTAGAGTAAACACTACTGAACAACAACCTAAACACCATTGTGTTAGCAATATAAATTATCAGTTAGCACTATAAATTCTCATACTGAATCCAGAACAGCCCTGAACCAGCTGATAAGAAGAAAAACCCCAGCTCATCACAGCATCCGGTGTAGGAATATATCTAGGAAGAAAGTTGGCATGCAGAGACCCAGCTTGGGTATTTACACTCAAATGCTAAACTTGGAGTGTAGACCAGGTCAGAGAGAGTGTCTTTCTGAGGACAAACTCTACCCACTGTGTTTTAATCAGATAAATCTCTTTTTCTGGTATGCACAGGTAGTGGACAAGATCATTAGCATTGGAAAGGAAAAAGAAAAAGCCAACATGGAAATGTATCCTTTATTTAGTCAAAATATTTTTATTTGGCTGTATTTAGCAGAATAGAGCCCCCATTGTTTGCTCATTATTCCCCATTTCTCATGTGTCCATTCTTTCAGTACAATGTATTAACAGCTTGCACCTCATCAGCACTTTCCAGTTAAGGCTCTCAAAGCATTCACAGACATCAGTTAACTAATCCTCACAACAACTGTTGGCAGTAGGGAAGTAAAATGATCTGCAGCTGCAGTGAGAAGTTAACATCAACTTTTTTCAAGTTTTGCTTTGATTTCCAGTGTCTAGCTTGTATTATGCCAGGCTTGACGAACACGTGTCCCTGCAGCTGTATTTCATGCTTTTGAAAGAAAGACTCAGTTTGAACACTCAAAATCTAAAGCTATTTATCAACATCTTTCTTTAGTAACTTGTTGAAGGCCACAAAAAAGTGAGCAGTGGAATCCAAAACTGGGGACAAGGCGCAACTTCCAGTTATATGCTATACTATGAGACATAACTCTCTGTAACTTACCCTTAGACTTTAAAGCCACAATCCATTCCCTTCTCCTTACACATTATCCTCTACTGGACACGTTGCCAGCAGACTTCAGCCTCAGGTACTCACATTTGCATTTTACTAGCAGAGTAAATGAGTTTTACGTGAGAGTCTCCACAGTCATCGATTCTATATTGTATACAATGCCTTTGGATGACTGCAATGAGCTTTAATGAAAAAAAGAAACCACTAGCAGCCCAACAACCTCCCAAGCAACAGGTGTGGTCTTCATCTTTGAATATTTAAAGCAAACTTCAGTTTATGGAAAAATCTAGTATGTGATTGTTTTAAGGAAAACAACCTCAACCCCAAGCTTGATTCAAATGAAACACTAAATATTAACTTGACATTAATACCTTCTTATCAGTAGTGCATCTGCAAAGAGATTCTTCATAAAACCCTGTAAATTCACAATTATACCTTGCAAACAGAAGTACTATGACTGTTCAAGCAAACAATTTTAAAATATCCATTCAGTTCATGTAACTGGTATCTTCAGGTTAGCTCCATCGTAAGATACTGGCATGGAACACAGACAAAACCTTTTCTTAGTTAGGTTAACACTGAAAATTCAAACAGTCAGACAAACACAACGCAAGTATTTTAACAGAAACAATATAAAATTTCACTGGCTTAAAAAAACCATCTAAATGAGAAATCCTGGTTGTTTCACTGAATTGCTAGACCCTACATTTAAAATGGTGCATTTACAGAACTATTCAGATGAATTAGGCTTCTTTTGTAACACTAAATACTGGAATTCTGATAGATTGTGCAAGTATTAAAAAATATTAACATTTTAAATGTCAGCATTACAATTTTAAATAGCCTTGCAAGTGCAATGTTATAAATATTAAAAAATAACCTCAGAGCTACAATTTTATATAATTTATATGAGCAAATGAAAGTGCTTTTCAAGTATTTATGTTCATTTACAGTTGGATTCTCTTGTATAAGTCAGTGCTTAGATGGTACGATTTAAATATCAGTCTTTTTAAAAATTCTGGATGCATACATTTATCTGGATGGAATAAATGGTTTCATTTGCAGATATGTGTGCTAAATATTTAAATACAGAATACAATTTGTGATAAATATTTAAATATGGAATATTGTAAAATGGAAATACAGATTTTGTTAGGAATCACATCCTGATGGGTGTGATAACCTGACAATGCCATGGGAGCCCTTCAGCCATACAGTAATTGTTAATTCTAACAAAATCCCAAATTACATGGTAAATAGTTTTCCTTCAGGAGAGACAAAAGCATGTGATCATAATAGAGGCCCAATACTGTCAGCTTTGAAGAACTCAAAGATCACATGATCTGTGTCAACAGCCATGGAATCTAACGAAAACTTTCCAACACTTTCAATTAGTCAGCCCTTAGGCACAGTCACTCTGGAGCACACAGCTAGTGCCTGTCACCACTGTCCTGCCTGCCCAGTGCTGCTGTCGCTCCCTCTCTGGCCAGTCAAGCACCATTAGCATCGCAGTGATACAAAAAGCATTGTATTCCTGTTTGCCAGCCAGAGGAAGGGTGAGGTACATGGGGAGATACTTGTTTATTAGACAAGAAAACCAAACCAAAACAACTCTCAATGAATCACTATATAGTTAAAAGTGCACTGAAAATATTGGCTATTGAACGCTATTTCTCATAAGTGCCAGATTGTCATCCTAAATGATATCCACTTGGAACACTGAACATACGTAAGCTGATACAGGAGCGTTTAGTTTGTCTTGCTGTTTGAAAAGCACATGACACAAGGCAGCATTAACATCTTTCATTAAAGATCTGGTGATGCTGTTGTTTTATGGTGAAGATGCAGCTCAGAAATGACAAGGTTCAGCAGAAGCCCCTGCAGATGCCATTACAAGCTTCCTCCAACAAAGTGCTTTGTCATTTGCCAAAGACAAAAGTCAAACTTGCCCTACCTCACCACAGTGCTGCACTGGCAATTTATAATTTTCTTTCCAGGTGCAGCTGGACTTTAATAAATTATAGCTCTTCAGAGTTGGGCAATTCTTTGTAATAAAAGCAGAGTTTCATGTTCTGTGAAGAGTGGCCACTGTTTAGATTGGTCTCTTCATGCAGACCTGACAACGACTGATGATATTTTCTAGTTGTCCTGCTTTCAAAGTCTGTGGCACAGGTCTCCTAAAAGAAAAAACCAAACATTCAATTTTTTTCTTTAAAAACCAGGGAGAGACAATGATACTCTGGATATGGAATTACTGACAACAGCCTTGAAATCCTTGGCTCACTGAAAACATCTGTGTGCTACAGAATGACCCTGAACCTAACAAAGAGGGGTGTCTGACCTGAGGGGAATTACGACGGAATCCCCCACAGGTTTTGCAGGCCTTTATTGTCTCCTTGGGCACTGGGGTACAGGGAAGTACAGTTTACCTGAACATTCTTCTTGGATTTAATGATGCCAACCAGAAGCTGTAGGAATTTGTGTAGTAGTTGCACGTCCCCCTGCCATGGCACTCTATGAATGGGACAGCCCGAAATTCTTCCAGACAAGATCCAGGAGATGCCAATGCTTGGCCAGAAGCTTCTGAGCCGGCACTTGTGTACTGTAACCACCAAAACATTTTTATGAGAACTTGTCTGTGAGCTTTTAGTAAACTGCAGGCAAAAAAAATCTCTCTTTCTAAAACATACCATATATTCTATGGTGTATCTTGGACAAAGCAAAATGAACGCAGATTCATTTGGTAAAACTTATAATGACACACAGAAGCCTTCTGAAAATTCAAGCTTAAGTCCCTGCAAAGGCCTTTTTTGGGTCCATGAAATGCATGAAACTAACCAGTACAAAGACTAGAAAGCTGGCTTCTGTCCAGCTGAGGACAACAGTAACTACATTACAAATAAACCAAAATGGTGGGGGTGTGTTTTCATGTTTTTTGTTGCATTGATCACTTCTCCAAACACAAAAAGCAGAAAAGGCATTTTCCTTCTCTGATGCTGGTAAATGCTTGTAGAAGTAGCTCTAAAATAATTTACAACAGTATAAAATTGGCTAGAAAATACCATCTAACTTTGGTGATGTTGGAAACATGCAAGTTGTTTCGATCAAGTGCTAAAAAGTTCTCTCATTCTTTTCCAAGTTTATTATTACTACTACTGGGGGCCAAATTGCAGGAGAAACAAGAATTTCACACCACACCTAAAAGGACTTTACATTATGCAAAAAAAGAGGGGTTAAAATTTTTACCTTCATTCACTGGCATCCCTATGACATCCCACAAACATGGGGAACAAAGATTAAATGCTACATCCCCTCTATTATAAATACACTGTTATTCCCATAAGCAGTTCTCAATTTGCAGTTACATTATGAACTTTATTCACTCATATCCAATTATGGCATCAAAATTGCTGAGGCAATCTTTTGTAGACAGTGTTCTGCATTTATTTTGATTTTAGCTCTCTGTGCAGTTCAGTCCCAAGATCTGATTTTTAAAAGAACTTCCTGGCATGGAAGTTGGTCAATTATTTCTACATTTTTGTGTTCAGGACCAGTTTAACCACTCCACTCCCCAAACCTGTTTCCTAGATCTTAGCATAACATGTGAAAGTGAATGCATGCAGTTATTTTTGTCAGACTAAAATCCTTTAGCACTTCTCTCACCTTTTCTGCTTTTCCTTCTGCCACCTATTTTTGTGAACAGATCAGAATAGCTGTTTGCTTCTATACTTTTGGAATTGAATAAGAATTAATAGAATTATTTTCTACTTCTTGGCAGAGGCAAAAAAAACCCCAGTTATTAAGAAACAAATGAGCTATGAACAGCTGAAAACACCAATGAAAACAAGAGGACATAAAATTAATAATTCAAGTTGCTATATCCTTACCATAACAAAAGAAAAACCCTTCCAGAGAGACATCCAGCCATCTGGACATGCAGGAACTACAGCTGTTTGGCTGTGAACTGCTATTACCATTGCAGCTCCTTCACAGACAACACACCTGTGAAGGAAAGCACATACACTCAGTGCAGACATGAGGGAAAACATGAAAGCTGAACAAGCTTCTACCTTCTAGGATGGTAGCTACCTCATGGCAGGGCTTCCTATAAATGCTACTACTCACATAGGTTTTTGTGTTTAATGAGGAGATAAATAAATTGAAGGTAACCCATATACCTTATTTTGCAATTGCTTTGCAATCTCTACTATTAACACCAGACAAAAACTTTTTTAACATGGGAAATAATTCCAGAAAATTTGAGCTTCTTAATTTTGCCTTTAATGAAGTAATGAGCAAAATTTTACCTTTTTCATGTGCTCACTACTTCATGTTGTTCTGGTTTAGATCTAAGTTCTGTATTTCTGTACCTTTATTTTCTAGGATTAGAAAAAGTAATCTTTATTTCCTAAATGAGGAAACTGAAGCTGAGCTACTGGATTGCAACAACTGGGTAGGGCAGGACAGAAGATAAGAGTGCAAAGCCTGCCTTCCCACCCTGGATTTTGCTGCTCGAGGCCTTTCATGCTTTTACAACTTTTCTCTTAAGTCGCTCTTCGTCCTTCTCAGCTGTTCTAAGCAACTAGAAAGGGCCACACTTGCACAAGGGTGTCTCATAACTGAGAACCTTCAGCCCAGTTTACAGTGTTCTTCACCAACTACAGTAAATATATCATCCAGAATTGAAAGCAGAATTTGATTTGTGCTGTATTCAAAATAACGAAGTTGTCTTTATTTAATTTTAGTCTGTCTCTGATTTACACAATTATAGGGTCTTTAAATAAATATCCCTGCAATCAGTAGGACTGTGTGCCATTTTCTCATGCTGGCTCTGCAGCAACAGCCCCTGTGGTGGAACCCTAGCTTTATTCTAACTTCTTTTGAGGATATCACTGAATATTTGACATACTTAGGTGAGTAACCAAAAACCAGGCTGTTGAAGTCAGGGCTTGTACTAGCTGAGATGGGCAGGTCATGCCTGACATTTGCCATTCAAAACAATTTACAATGCCTCTGTGGTTCCAGGGCAGAAGAGCTCAAATTCTTATCCTCTTACCTGCTTATGTGGGGCTCTAGTGCTGTGCCAGAAATGGGTGCCATGTCTGGTGGCATTACCACTGCCGTGGACAGCCAGTATGAGTAGTCATTGCGAGAAGCAAAGCTACAGACATCATTGGTGCTACAGAACAAGAACGGCATGGGACTGAATCTCTGCAAGCAGCTACCAGCTGTTCCTAGAAGACAAAAGAGGAGAGGTTTGTGACAGATAGGAGATTATGTTTAGTGCAGTGACTGGAAGAGACACACAATGGCATCCAATCTACTATAGTAAGAATTAAAACAGTTGGTAACTATAAGAAGTGTCTGTACAGTAAAGTTATCTGAAAGCAAAATGCTTCTGGTTTATACAAAAATATCTATATAATAAACAAGGGCTAAGAACACAGTCTGTTAAAATAATACAATCTTCTTGAATGGTCTCCTTGACACAGTGGCAGGGATTCAGCTGCTTAAACAAAAGTTTCTGATGACATTGTTCACACCCTAAGGCATCCCATTTAGGCTCCAAAACCCACAAGATTCTCCATCACATCCTGTGGTATTTACTGTCAGCCCTGTGCAAATGTTGTGAAGGTTTATACTAGACATCTATCCCTAAGTAACTGAATTCCTCCTCAAAAAACTCTAAGGATATCAACAAGGGAATATAGGAGTGCAGAAAGGAAAGGTGTCTTTTAAATCACGGTTCCTTTTAAATCATGGAACTGACTCCAGGCCACTCTGGAGACGGATGGTTGAAACCAATGTTTATCTCAGACCTTACTGTACATTTGGTTTCATGACAACTGAGCATTACTGGGCTCTAAGAAAACAATCTGAATTTTTTTACCAATACAGTACCAAGGTCTTGTCCATGTGCTCGTTCATTTCCTTGTACAAAAAGCAGTGAATAGCCAACATAGATCTGGGATGTCCCGTGGGGGCACGAAGGAATCTTTGTTGTCTGACTGTGCCGGGTAAAGATAAACCCTCTTCTTGTTGGGGCAGCAATGATAGTACCTGGTGATCCAGGTAACCCCTGCAGACCTGGAAAGCCAATCAGTCCAGGTTGTCCTGTGGAGGGGAAATAAATATGTCTGCAAGTATTATAATTTTGTTTGCATTTTCATTTCTTTTAAATTAGTGAAATTGCTTGAAAACTAACAAAAAAGTTACCAATAAGATACAACTTAAAAATTGGTAGAATTTGTTGCAGATGTAGGAACCCCTTCAGACCTAGCTCAGGTAACTTTACACTGCATAGCTTCATGGAATAGTGAGGTATTTTAAAGAAACATGGCAATTTTTACTAACAAAAGCATAAAGTAAAAACATTTTGTGATGCCTAAATGAAAATATTTTGTTCTATTTTGGGGTAATAAAAAGGCACTGTGGTACCTAGAGATTTCAGGTGACTAAACAGAAGTGATTAATAGCAGAAGAGCACAGTCAAGGCATATTTCTGTAAATTATTATTTCAGTTGTGAATATGCATCTGTCAAATGTGCTTACAGGGGTCCCTAGAGCTACTGTAAATGTTACAGAATCTTAATATGTGAGAGAGGAAGGATTTACAGAAATCAGTAGTACAGTTTATCTGTAAACTGAGTAGTACCAGTCAAAGAAAGATGTCTGCTTTCCCGTACCTCTTTGTCCTGGAAATCCCCTGTCTCCTTTTGGACCAGGCAGTCCTGGATGACCTGGATGACCAAAACTTCCTGGTAGACCTTTTACTCCTTTAGGCCCTAAATTGCAATCAACAAAAACCGCAGAGACATACAGCAGTAGTTATTCTAGATTTTAATAACTGTTAAAGAATAAAGTTTAAATCCCCACGTAAATCTAGGTGTACTAGAATAAAAGCATGAACTTACTAAGTTTTCAGACTATCTATAGTGTCATCATATTTCCTATCAGGAAGATTACAAGGAAATATTGAATGTACTGCAGAAAAATTCCTTCTAGCAAGCCTGCCCCCTTGAAGAGCTCCCTTCCTGGGGTGCAAAGCTGTGGCACTGGGAAGGGTAGCCAGATAGCCACTGCATATCCACCTCATCCTACCTGCTCCTTGCTTCCCCACTCCTCACAGCTGTGGCAGGCTTCACTTCTGGTGTCAATGGAGAAGAAGCCAGCCTCTCCTTTCCTTCCCACCCCCAGACTAGGACAGACATAACCACACTGGAGCACATCTAGAGTACTTCTATTACAGGTGGTAATTCCTTCCCCCCCCGCAAATGACAAACATCCTGAGCATGGTTCTGGTTTTATGAAAATGGGGAATGCTTTCATCCACTATATTCCTTAGGCTTATGTTGAGGGATGTGCTCACTGACTCCACTCCACTGCAAGAGTGGAGGGCAGATGGAAAGGGACAGGTTATAAATATTAGAGTGTTAACAAGGTACAAAGAGCTATTTTTAAATATGGTGAGGTTTTTTTAAAGATACGTCAATTTTCTATGCAGAAGTTTTCCCACCAGACCAAAATGGTTTACTAAGCAGCACACACAGACATGCATAGAGGTAAAACTATAAATCACCTTGTAGTCCAGGAATCCCTTGAATTCCTTGATCACCAGGTGTTCCTGGGATTCCTGGCAGTCCTGGAGGACCCTTGCTTCCTGGGATGGAGAATATTTTCCCAGAGACTCCAGATGGGCCTAGCAGCAAAAATATAATGAAGATCTATTGCTTTACATTATAAGAAAGCAAACAAACTATAAAACAAAACAAACAAATCAACCTAAGTCAGCTGGTATTGGAAGGAGAAGGGTTGGTTACCATGCTGGCCCTTTGGTCCCCTTGGCCCTTCTGCACCTTGTGGTCCTGGGGGTCCTTGATCACCCTTTTCTCCTAAAAGAGAAGATTGAAGATACCTCTGTCTGGTTTAAAATGTCAGAACGACTGTCAAAGTTTCAGAGGCTTATTGAAGAGTCCTGCACAATCCCTGCACAGTTCCCAAAGGATAACACAGCCTACAGACTCATTTAAAATGTCAAAGTGGGTTTCTTCACCTCTGCTGCAACGGTAGAATTTATAGATCAAGCACACTCAATTTATAAGATGATACTGTCATGCTTGTCTGTGTAAAGGTTGGTCCACAAACCTAGTTTAACTTCCCAACTTTAGACTGTGTCCTTTCTATCCTACATGTTTTTGTCACTGGATTTGCAGCCTTTAAGTGCTACCTTCAAGTGGAGCTCAGCTCCCTTTAACCCTACGGTCAGTTATTCTGAAGGCCTTAAGAAAATTGTAGAGTTTTGGACGAGGCATTTGATAAGCGATTCTTTTCACTGTGCAAAATATGAGGTTATATTCAGACTATGCTCCACAGTTGTGCTTGAAACAAAAAAATTAATTAAAAAGTATTTTTAATACCATGTTGGGAGATTTGACATACAATAAATGAGAGTTTGTTGTTTAAGAAAATAAGATTACTGTCTATGTGGTGACTTTGCCAATCAGAACAAATTTAAAATGCACAATAGTTAGCATGGATCACATACACGTAGGTTAAACAGGTAATGACAATTCTGTGTGACTGTAAATTGTGCACTTGAAAAATGAGAATACTGGAGTAATGCAGACCTATTTTATTTAAATATTTAAATCACTAGAAAATTGTCTAAATTAAAAGGATTTTTAGCCAGCTACTGATTCAACTAACCCTCGGGAATACGAAATGAATGAAGCCAATACATTTAACAGTTCATCTGCCAATAAACTGTAAATTAGATTATAATTGGGACTATTCTTTCAGCAAACAGAGGACCCAGTGCTGTAATTATGATTAAATGCTCTTGAGTTCTGTAGCTAACAGGTTGTTGAAAAGTCACATTGTCTAGCAGTGGTGGGATATTTCCAATTAGCAGACTCAGTGCCAAAGTCCTTACACCCCATCACTCACTAAGGACAAACTTGTTTTGAATTTGCCTGAAATGGGGGTCGTTGATGTGTCAGCCCTTCCTCACTTAAATGTCAGTTTGGACACACCCAGAGCATGTACCTCAATGAAAACTCTCTTAGTGAATGCTTTCATTTAGACCTGATTTTCATGGCAAAACCTCGTGTATCTAGAACCCGTCATATACAAATACTATTATAACTCAACATGTAAATGACTGTATTTGGCACATAGGAGGGTACATAATAAATACATGAATACCTTTTACACCTGGGAATCCAAGAAATCCAGGGTCTCCTCTAGCACCAGGATAGCCTGATCGACCTTCTATTCCCTGCAATTCAAAGAACATCAGTAATAAACAGGAGCAGCATCTCCACACTAGGAAATACATTTGATTTTTGTTCAGAATATTCAAAGCATTATGTTCACAGAATATGCTGCAACTAGAATTATCTGCTCCACTTTTAAGCGTGTTAGAAATAGTCATATTATTGTTCGTATTATCCTGTAGTACAGAACAGCCAACGAAATGACACACCAGGAATTAAAAAAACCAATTCTTATTGATCCACTTAAGTCCATAAAACCTGCTTCTCATATCCATTTTGCTATTTCCTCTATCACAAGGTGTTTTTGTGAAAATGGTGGGGAGGGCATACTTGTTTGGGTTTGTTGTTTGTTTTGAGATTTTGGAGGGTTTTTTAATGTGAATTATTTTCATGGTAAGAGCAGATTATCAAAGCAGTAAGAAGCAATATTCCTTTCACTGACTTTGGGACCAGGAGGGCCAATGTCACCGGCTGGGCCCCTCGGCCCTGGTATGCCATCTGCCCCTCTGACACCTTTGCTTCCTTTCACGCTGAGAGCGGAAAGACCAGGAAGGCCTGGAAAACCAGGAGCACCTATACAGAAACATCAGAGTTAGTAAAGACTACTTTTCACATAGATTACACACAACTCAGTGCAACATTCAGCACCATAATGATACTCATGTTTACCATCTCAGTGATTCCCAAGGAAATATATACACTTTCTTTAAAAAATCAGTGAATCAGTGAATTTTTCCTAGCCTGCTAACTTAATCTGAGATCAGAACTTGTAGTACTCTTTAACACTACAGGCTTTTGAATATCTTCCAGCTGTAGTTAAGCCTGGAATCACAGAATCATTTATGCTGGAAAAGACCTTTAAGATCATCAAGTCCAACTGCAAACCTAACACTGCCACGTCCTCCACTAAACCACGTCCCTAAGTGCCACTCATGCTAGCTCACTTGGTTAAAGTTGGATCTCAGCTGCCCCACAGACCACATGGGAAGAAAGCAAGATAATGCAATTGAGTGGACTGGAAAGCTTAGAGTTATTTTTATTTAAATGCTACTGCATAGATCATGTTGTTTGCAATGGTAATATTGCATTAACTGCTAAAGGGCCTGTTTAAATATGAAACTCTCTTGGGGGAATACCTCTTTCAATCTTGAATTCTGGAGAGGCCGACTTCTGCTTTCAATTATCAGTATACCATTTCAGATAAATAAGGAGTTCTAACAACACACCTGGTCTTCCATGTGCACCAGGAACACCTCTGTTCCCTTTTTGGCCAGCGATTGCCATGCCTGTGGTGCCTTGAAATCCAGGTAACCCCACTAAGCCAGGAGGTCCAACAGGTCCTTGATCTCCCTGATGACCTTTCACACCTGGAGGCCCAGGAAAACCAGGCAGTCCCATGTCCCCTTTGATTCCTGCAAAGTGTGAATATTACATGTGGGCCATCAAGACAGTAAGGCGATGTGACAACTCAGAATATGCATTTCCTATACTTCAAAGGTGGAATTCAGCCCTTGTTTTTAGTACAGAGAAGTCCCCAAAGCCACCTTGCTACTGTAAAGCAAAATAGTTGTGAGAAGACAGGACTCATTGCAAGGTACACAACACTTTTTTAAATCAAAAAAACCCCACACAAATAAAAAAGTACCCCACTCCACTTCAGAGATTGTTCATCCCAAGGAATAAACTTGAGAGGAGGATAAACAGACTAGAGAAGGGAATATTTATTGATGCATAAGTAAAAGAAATGCTTCTTTGTTCATCAGAACTAACAAATCTTTTTAAACTAAATCCCAGCTGGAAGCATCAATATGAATGCAACAAAATAAGAGACTATTCCAAAAGGTTATTGTTCTGAAGTTGATCTTAGAATGTTTTAATTTTACTTTTTTAAAAGTAAAGCAAATCAGTGGATTTCTACAAGCACTAGAAATACAATGTAAAACCTAAAAAATTGAAAGAGTCTCTTCTGTTTATCAATATAAAAGGGAAGATGAACAAAGTTAAAATGCAACCACTGCAGCTTTTTTAAAGTATGCTTAGTATTCAGCAAGATCCTGTTTTCATAAGAGCATACTCTGTTAATCAAATTATATATCACAGTAAAATTTCAAAAGCTCCAGAATGTGTATGTCACCTTCACAAGACCACAGAAGTCAGCTTATTTCTCCTTTACAATAGTCTAAACTTTACAAGCAACAACTCTCAACATTTAATATATAGGACCAAACCATTGACCAAAAGCACAGAATCACTCCTGATTTCCTCTGACACTCTTAGTGCCATTTCAAGCACCTGAAAGCAGGAGGGGACTTGATGATGATTCTGGGATTTAAAAATTAAGCTGTTGCTTTTTGAAAAGACAGCTCACCTCTGCGTCCAGGAATTCCTCGAAGGCCAGGGATCCCTCTCCCTGGTGGTCCTATAAAATATTAGGTCACATTACACTCAAAGTCCTAAATAATTTTTAGAAAACATCACAGTCCTTGTCAGTATAATTACAGGAAAAAACAATTGTAAAGTAGAATGAAAATATTTCACTTGTGTTACCTGGTTCTCCCTTTGCTCCTGGGGGACCAGGCATACCATCCTGACCTTGAGTACCCCTTTCACCAACAAGTCCATGTTTTCCAGGGACTCCAACAGAACCTGTCAATTACAGTGGACCACAATATAATTTTTACTTCTCTAATTCTGCAGTGAGAAGATTTGACTCTCCTTTATTAAAATTTAATTAACTCAGCTACTTCAAAGATAGGTGTAGCTGTGTTGGTATAGAGCAGCATATAGCTTGTATTGAGCTCACCGGACTTCAATGGATTGAACACCCCCACTATTTTCACAGACAGAATAAAGCCTGCAACCCACACCTTTCTGTTGCTGCATATTTACACACTGCCCCTGAGGTATATTTTTAATTCTGTTTTAGTTCTGTTGCTTTAGCAGACAACTACAACTCTGTCTCCTCTTTCTACTCCAGTTAATTTTCTTCTCTTCATCTACATCTGTCTTAGTTTATTATTCTCTTTTAGGAGGTAGCATCTAAAGAACCCAAGCCTCTCTTACAATTGCGTGGATATCACATCTTGAGACCCTTGGATATGTACTTATAAATAAAAAAGGGGAAAAAGCTTTCCAGTAGTGAAACAAAATTAAAACTTTTTGCCTCAGCTGAACTGATAACATTAAAAAGTGGCTGTTAAAAGGAGATAAGACAAAGCCTCAAACTGAAATGAAATCCCAAACCCAGGCTAGTGATTTAGGAGAGATGCTATATACCATACCAGGAGGGCCTGGGACTCCCTGCTGTCCTGGGCGGCCCTGACATCCTTTAGCACCAATATCTCCAGGGGGTCCACACTCTCCTGTAAGAAGAAAGAGTGTGCCAGAGGGGGGAAAGGCATCACCCCTAAATCCAGACTCAGTTTAAGAGCTTTGCTGTTGTTTCTGCTTTGGCCAGCTGCAAAAGTTCTCCGGGTGACGCAAGCTGGCCTGGCTGCCCTGAGCACAAAGGAGCTGTTGAGGTTTACAGCAGTTGATACAAATCGATGTGTCCCCATCCCCAGGCACCCTGTGCAGTTGCAGGAATTATCTTCTTCTAGAAGCATGGCACCAGCTCACCACCCCTCCAAAAGTACCCCATACCTGGGATTCCTGCACCTCCAGTTTCCCCTCTGATCCCACGAGGTCCTGGTACTCCTGTAAGTCCTGGATGACCCTGGGAGCCTTTTTCTCCTTTGCTGCCAAAAACTCCTGGGGGACCTGGATCTCCCTGAAAAACAGCAGTTGCACACAAATAGGTAAAGAATCACATTGAAGAACAGAAAAATCACATGCAATTTTAAGTACATGTGATCATGTCTCATTAGGCTTTTCAGACAAAAACCAAAGCAGACTTATACGAGGTCTTCTCATAATAACCACTGATCCTTTAGACATAGCTAAGATCTATTTTTAGCCTTTACAAACCAAGTTGTTTATGGATATTTTCCCTGGCACAGCTTTCCCTTCAATTTTATTCTTTTGATCCAAACATCCATTCCTTAGGTAATATGCAGCTATACAAAATACTGAAATGTGTATTTTTTTCCTTGAATTCCTACTGAGTTTTTTGACAGTAATCTCATTGGGGCCACCCAGCTAATACAGACAATAAACAAATAATTTAGACAGATTACAGGAATTATAGAGCAATTTACAGCCTCAGCCATGCATTTCAGATAATCTCATAGGTAAAAACACTTCCAGTTGTTCAACAACCAGAACATGTGGAGTTAAACTATCCAATTGATCTAACTTAAAAATATTGGTTTATTCTTTGCAATGTATGTATGACCAAGCATCATATACTGAATGTAGCATATATTGCTAAGAAAAAAGAAGTCTTCTGCAAGGATATTACCAGACTGTCAAAACCAAACAGTAAAAGCTTAGATTACAAAACTTTTGCATTTGCTAAGACGATGTTTTGCTGTACTTTTTAACATCTTGTTCTTAATGAACTTTTACAGAAAGCAAATTACTTCAAGATGTTCCATCCTTATAGATAAGAAATTCTTGCACAAGAGAAGTGAAATATAATGAAATAAAAAATCTCTCCTGAGTAATGATACAATAGAATTTTTGTATTTCTTACCACTAACAAATAATCTATTTCTGCAAACTCTGCAGCTCTTGCTTACATGTTGTTGTTCTGTTTCTATATTCAAAGGCTTTGCCCAATAGGAAAATTTTTCCACTGCCTTTATACCTTTGGACCAGGTTCTCCTGGAGGCCCAGCAGATGGATACCCAGGATCTCCTTTGTCACCTGGAAAGCCACCATAGCCTGGAGGACCAGGGTCACCTGATGGTCCTGGGAAGCCTGGAGATCCTTTCTGGCCTTTTGGACCTGGAAAAATACCAATACTGATAACATTCTTAAAAGGATCATAATTGCGTATCACGCCTCGCGTTTTGTGAACTGTTGCTTATATATACAGATATTAATTCTTCATTAAAGTAATTTAAACAGTGATTTTATTTCTAAAAAGAGGTTCTTACATGTAACAATTTATAAATGAAAGAATTTAGATAGAGAGGGAGAATTGCATTCTGCAAGTCAAGCAAATGCTGGGGTGAAGATAAGCCTATGCATACTAAAGAATAAATCCCAGTCTGAGTATTGTGTGGTGCGCTTACAGTAACAGCTCAGACCTGTGCAAATGCTTCTATAGAGCTCTAGGAATTTGTAATATGGCTTGAGAGAAAATGACCTGGAATTCCCATGTCCCCTTTGTCTCCGGGTGCACCTGGGAATCCTTGTCCTCCAGGAATCCCTGGAAGACCCATAAATCCTTTGGCTCCTGCAAGATGAAGAAATAAATGTCATCTTCACATGTTTGCTTTAGATACTAGCTGGATGTTAGAGCTGTCATGAACACAAAATCCTCTACTACACACCTTCTTTTGGTATACCACTATTCTACAGATAATCAACACGGAGCCTTTTGCCCCAGACACAGATAAAATGATCATTGTTGTTTTCAGAAAGTCAGGAAATAACAAACACCTTATGCATCAACATTAAAATTAAGGTTTGTGACCACAGCACTTAGAGGCAGCCACTGAAATTATAATAAAAAGCTCTTGAGTGTAACCTAGGCACTTTTTCCCCTACTGACTTATCTTTAGATTAATTTAGGTAAATTAGCACTCAGTTTAATGACTGAAAGATCCAGATGCATTTAGAATGCTCTCTGAACAGTCTAAATTCCAGGGTACCAGCAATGCCTGACATTTTAAAATCTTCTTTTCACTGGAAATTTGCTAATTTTTTGAACTATAAGTCAACCATGTAGGCTTTGAAAAGGGAAATACAGTTCATCTGAAATGAAAAAAAAACCTAAAATATTTTTTGCACAATTGTAATATTCATATTTCAGAATTTATTTTTAAATAATATTGAGAATTCAAACTTCTCTTTACTTTTTATAAATATTAAATTTTATTCATTGGTTTCATCATCTTTTAGACTTTATTGTTATTCAGGATTTAATATTATTTTTTATTTGTCATCCCAAACAATGGTCTATATTAGAAAGAAAACAAAGAATCATTTGGTGATAGCTGCTATGACTTTCCAATAGCAGCTTTTGAAATTGCTCAGTTTCATAATTCTCAGGAAAGCCTGAGAGTTAATAGAGAGAATGTAGTGCTGCTTGTGGAGCCAAGCTGGTGTGCATGAGGGCAGTAGTATCTCCCTGTCCACATGGCACAGTAATTTTCAATATACACATCCCATACCTGGTAGACCAGGCATTCCTTCAGAGCCATCAGCACCTGGGGGACCTTGCACACCAACATCTCCTTTTTCTCCCCTTAGACCCATTGGGCCTGGAACTCCTAAAATGAAGTTTCATTTCAAAAATATTAAAGAACAACATCTTAGAATATAAGTTTTGTACAAAGTTTAAAATTTTATAACTCTTTAAGCTAATGAAACACAAGTAGACATAGGATTTTCACTCTGTGAACACACATAAGCAAAACACAAGCTTGTAAGTATATAAGCCTCCTGGTACTACTGACATATTATTACTGGTTTAGCATTAAAATAAGAGCTTTTTGAAGGAATAAGGACTTGTTAAAACTGAACTGAATATTCAATGTAATATTCAACTATCCCATAAATAAGAAGGCAGTTCTAGTGTTTAGCAATAATTATTTCAAAACCACGTGAGTACTCTCAGTAGTAGAGTCAGTTTATTACATATTTTATAGTCCACTGGAACTGCAAAATAGATGACAACCCTGACTAGTTTTTAATGACAGAACAGTGAATGTGTACCTTTTAAACCTCGTTCTCCTTTGTCCCCAGTACCAACCAAGGTCTCAGATGGTCCAGGAAAACCTTTGTCACCTGGTTCACCTTTTTCTCCAAGAATCCCTTTTCTTCCTTTTATTCCTGGGAAACCAGGAGAACCTGCAAGAAAATAGAGTGAAATTTTCTGAAGAGACCTGACTAGATGATATAACAAAGGAAACCAGATAATGCCAGTCTTCAAGAACAATTATAATTTACATATGTAAATATATATTCCAAATCAACGACCTAAACAAGCTTCTTAACTGCTCCAATCATCAATAAAACACCTACGAGTACAGGCTATGGCAAGAGATGGGAATGATTTCTTACAGTGAATAAACATATAACCTTATATATAACATATAACCTATTGTTGAATAAATATAATAACGTTATCCACACAGGATGGAAAAAAACCCAGCAAAAAGGCTCCCTGCTCTTTATTTAGCAAATCACTTAAAAAAAAGAAAAAGAAAAGGTGGAGAGTCAAAACTGCTAAAAAATATGATGACGTCATTCAGTCTGCAGACTGCACATACACAGGAGAGAGATTTAACAAGACTCAGAGAAATTCCAGTACAACATCTGTACTCAGGAGTGACAATATACACAAAAATGGATCACAAGACTAACTTGAGCGTTGAAATTCCTGTATTCTAAGTAATAATGAAGGCAGATACAGTGGTCACTTGCCTCTTGTTCCCGGGTTGCCTGGTCTTCCAACCATGCCAGGGGGTCCAGGAATTCCTAACAGTCCCATTACACCTGGATCTCCCCTTGCACCTGTGGAATTGAAGCAATATTTGTTAGTATTTGATCAGTTAAACAGAACATTACTTCAGAAAACTACACATATGCCTGCCATTTCAGTGTTTAATTGCTTATTTTATTTTTTCTCCATTTCTGTAACAGTCCAAGCCAGTTTTCCCATCTTTAACCACAGAATCACTACTTAAAACCCCCAAATTATGTAAATTAGTAGCTGAAACAGCTCCTATCAATGAACAAAATAACTAACAGTAAGGATAATGTATCTGAAATGTCCACACAGGGCTGAGAGATTGGTCATGAGACGTATGGGAATGACTTTCCTTTCTGGCTCAGGAGTCAAAGACCAGCTGGGAAATAACAACTCCCTCAAATGCCATCAGAAGTCTGTGTTTGCATAACTGAGTCAAGTGCTACATGCTTATCAAAAGCTTTACAGATTCTCAATATAAAAAGGTATGTACCATCTCCTTCCCACAGTGTAATGATTTGATATTAAGGAAAAATCTTTGTTAGAAATAAGAAGCATTACATGACTGATTTATTTTACTCTTCAAAACAAATTTGAACCAATTTCTGAAAGGAAAAAAACAAACAAATCAACCTACAGGGACCACTTAGCTTACTTGAAGGTAGCTCTGGTTAGTGACAGAGCTTGACCTGACTCAACTCTGTCAGACTCAAGATCTGAACTCTTAAGAAAAGCATTAAGATGGCATTACAAACTATTTGTTTGAAAAGGGATGCTGAGTAAGAACTAAACACTTTGCACTTCCATTGTGCTGGGGGAGTTCCTTTGAATGTTAACTATTTCAAGTCCTACTCCAAAGACATTACTGCACAAAAAATCTATGTAAACCACTGTTCTCAGCGATACAGAAAATTCCACACTGAGTCAAGAGAGCTTCAAAATATGTTCATCGTTTATGAGGAATGATTTATTAGTTTTCCATAAAAATCTCAAAGAAAAATGAAAGCTGTTGATGGAAAAATATTTCAGCATCTTCAGTCCGGAAAAGTATGACCTTTTTGCACACCTTTCTGCAAAACACCTTTCTGCAAATACTCACTCAATTGCTACATCAAAACAAATCCTTGGGGAATCCTTACCTGGCAAACCAGAGATTCCTGGCCTTCCAGACTGTCCCTTGGGACCAGGTAATCCCATATTTCCTTGAAGACCTATTAATCCAGGTTCCCCAGGCTTTCCGTAGATTCCCGGGATACTCAAACCAGGAGGACCTAGGTTTCCTTTTGAACCTTGTACACCTCTTCCTCCTAAGAAAAGTGCAAGACAGTGCAGTCTGTCTGACAAACAAACCTTCATCTCTATCTTTACATCATAAGCATGAAACTCTTCTTGAACTCTGCCTGTTTGAAGCTAAACATGAGATCTGTAAGGCAACAGACACATTCAGAAAATCTTATGAGGGCTGTGGGTTGGGTTTTCTGAAAAGAGGAAAAAATAAAGTGAGAGTAGCATTTTCTTTCTCAGAAAAAGAAGAAAGATCCAAACATGAAAACTCCAGCAATTTCGTATTCATTCTTTTAAAAAAATTCTTTTGAGATCATATACAGGAGAAGGAATGTGCTGCACACCTGAGTATGTTTTTTTAAAAAAAGAAAATAATATGCAGTACAGGCAGGTACTTTTGGGACCCTAAATTGTTTTCCTACCTAGCTGAGCTCTTCCTTTCTCTTATCTCTTTATCAATCCCATAGCACCACAGAATCTAAGTTTAGTCCTACAGGGGAGATATGAGTGAAATATCCTTTTTCCTTTGGAATTTGGGTCAGTTTGTGATTACTCTTTATACTGTCCAATGGAATCTGAATCTTAATCCATCTTCATCACTGCATGTGCTTCCTCCCACCTAGAGAAAGATCATCTTTTAAATGGACTCATATTTTCTTGCATACTATTCTATAACCAATATCCAGAAACAATTTCAGCTCCCTCAGGCCATTGGAAGGTGGAAACAAAACCCAGACTCACGCAGCCAAATGGCACTTTTGGGCCAGAAATTCCTACCTGGTGGGCCTATTGCTCCCTGGCCACCTGGCAAACCTGGCAGGCCAATAAGACATTCAGCAGGTTTCCCTGGAAAACCTGGGTCTCCAGGAAGTCCAGGTGAGCCACGATCTCCTAAAAGAAACAAGACTGGATTCACAACCAAAGTAAGTTTCAGGCTGAGTGACCATTGTTTGACTCGGCTTTTCTCAAAATAACTTGCTGTGCTCCCTGAGCTTCTCTGACAACATTACCTCTTAGGCCATCATCCCCATCATGTCCAGGATGCCCTGGTAGGCCTGGGAGTCCTGGAAGTCCACCTTCACCTTTTGAGCCAGGACTGCCATGACCTCCTGGTGAACCCAGTCTTCCTGGCTCTCCAGGAATAACCATGCCTGGGTCACCCTGCAACACAGAGAGAAATGTAAACAATCCTCTACGCTTTGCAAATCTGCCAAAATATTTTCTCCACTGTGGGAATAATGACCTTATTTTATTAGGGTAATTATTTTTATTCCCTTTGGATCTTTCACACTATGGTTTCTAATTGCTTCAATTCAGCAGATCACTGGATGTTCCTTATTGACCAGCTGAGGAATTCATCTAGACAGCTTTTAAACTTTGTCTTAACCGTAAGAAGTTGCTACTGAGCAATGCAAGACACTTCCCTCCATTTGGTCTTTACTGCATTGGGATGCTTTCTGTAGCTATGAAAAGCTTTGGACTTCTGTCTGAAAGTGAGGGTGAAATTTTGTGCAAATATAACTTTTCCTTTATTTTTTATATCATAGTCATATTTTTTATCAAAATATTTATTTAAATGATCAAAATCAGCACCCAGATACATCTCAGAATACTCAGTCAGTTGTTGGGGTTTTTTTAAATCATTCGTCTGTACATTGTTTTCCATGAAGACTGGTTTTATCACAAATGTCCCAAGTGTATTCCCTGACTGCAAAGTCTGAATTAGTCAGTTTTTTTAGCTGACTGAACTGCTGGTTGTTTTGAGTACCAGCAAATCAATATTTTCATAAAGCAGGTCAGTAGACCTGAACTTATACCAGTCACTAATGATATACTTGGACCACAGAGACCACTTCACATCCAGATGCTCTCTGGCATCAAATACAGATTAAATAGTTAAAAAAAAAAAGAAAAATCCCAACCTCGACCCCCTTCCTTCTTTGTGTCAAAAAACACACAGAAGAATGACATATGGGCGCACACACACACATACACAAAGAAATGCCACGTTTTCAAATCATTTAGGTGTTAATATTTTGTTCAAAATTGAATCCTAATTACAGATTAGTCAAGAATCAGTAGATTAGTTTCTGCTAATCAGCAAGAACGGCTGCAGTATTACCTCCAACCTACTTTCTTCATGCTTCAATTCAACAGAGCACTTGCTTAAATGAAATACATACTTACTTGTCAATGACCTCCATCAAATACATGCTTAATTGGATTTCTGAATAGGCACCTTTTCAGCAGCTGTGGCCTTAATTTTTTTGCTGTAAGCAATGCAATATCCTCCTTGTGGTCTGAAAGCTGAAGTAGGAAAACATGCCAAACACTCGGGGTTCTGAAATCTTGTATTTGGAACTAAAATTTTGGCTCGAGCCCCTTTTTATAGAAAGAATTTAATTTCATAGTCTGTGCATCACTAGTCAAGCAATGAAGGAATTCCTATATTCCTTACAATTTTTAATTTATTTGCTCAGTATGAAATTTAATGAATGGGACCTATGGAAAAGTCTGTGCTGTATTTCTAACCAAACCTTTTGTCCTGGTTGTCCTAGGTTTCCAGCTCGGCCTGGATCTCCAGTCTTTCCTTCACAACCTGGTGGCCCTCTGCCTCCTGCAAGTCCTTTATCTCCTGCAAAAGGAATTAAATGGCAGTACAGATGCTTTATTTTACAAAAGGGTATTTGTATGGGTGCAGTTGCGAGCCTCTGACACTAATAGAGCTTACATGAACTGAAGGGAGCAGCTTGATTTCAGAGCTGATGTGACATACAGCATCTTGTTCCTTATATATTCACTCAAAATTGACTGTAACACTACTTGTTAATTAACTGATTTGAAGCAAATCACCTTTTTTTTTCAAGTGAAGCCATTCTGATGTCAGTGCCCTACTGATCTCTTTAACAAGCAGCTTGGTACAAGCTTTAGTATCTGAGCTTTTTGTTACCTCCTGTCCTTACAGGATTATGAGAATTGCCTAGTATTTCTGTTGTTCAAAGGGAGTTATAACTTTGCATGAGGAATGACCAAATTTACTGTATTGAAAATGGTTTATATTACCTGCACACTAGAGCAGGTATTGCATTGTACAAAACCAAAACTGATTAAAAATAAAGTACTGACACTTATACAGCTCTGTCTCTGTAACACATACCCAGGTAAAGAGAATCCATCTGAATTAAGCACTCAGATGAGATAGCTGCACCTGTTTGGGCAGTAGTCCAGAAAGCATCAATGTCTTTTAAAATATTTCCCTATTGTCAGCTTTGATACTTGATACTCTGAAATATTTCAAAATATTTCAAACTTGCAATTTCTAAGACTTAAGGCAGTAAATTACGTGACTGCTGAAAACACTTGTCTGTTCATTGATTTATTTTTTTAACTTGCTAATTATTTTAAGGTGCACTTAAAAAAAAAAGAGAGATTTTTTGTTTGTTTGCTTTGCTTTTATTTTAAAAGAAGATCAAGAAGAGTATTCTACCTTTTGGACCTGGGTTTCCAGGAAAGCCAAGTCCTGGGAAGCCTGTGTCACCTGTTGGTCCTGAATGTCCTGGATCACCTGGCTGACCTCTTGCTCCAACCCTACCTGTACAAAGAAAATAAGTAAACTGTGAATTGTCATACCAGAACATCAACATTTAAGATTAGGTGTGTTAGAGTTTATCATTACTAATAAGGACACTACTGTAGATTACATTAGAATTTAGACATTATTTCTCCTTCACTGCAGGTTTTTGCAGTTAAAATGCCAATTGCATTCACAGTACCAAAGCATGTGTGAGTCTGAGTTAAGCTTTTACACAACCTGGCCAAATTCCAGACTCCTAGAAACAGCTACATGCAGACACAAATCTTCCACTTCTGGAGAGGTTAAAAACACACATTATAGACACGAGCCTTGAAACAGAAGCAACTGTAAGAACAGAAGATACCATAAAGTTGTCAAAAAACTTCCTGTGCTGTTCAGGACGGTTTTAAGGATTATTGTTCTGTAAAGATGCCTCACAGTTAACCTGACTCTTCATCAATCTCTGATTTTAACTGTTTTACTGATTTAGTGCAGTACTCACCGGGCACTCCTGGGGGTCCAGGTAAACCATGTGGTCCTTGAGGTCCTGGCATTGCAGGTAATGGAGTTGCCCTACTGGTCTCTCCTTTCAGACCTTTCAGCAAATACATAGTAGAATATTACAAGGGCATATAGTTTAGCAAGGTGTAATCTCAAGCATTCAAAAATATTAGTGATCAATCTACTTGGCTAAAAACGTGGTCTTCTACACTTTCCATGTTTCTGAAACTCCAACAGACTTTGAAAAGCCTTCACATCCTGCCTTCATTAAGTAAAATCATTTTATTGACACCTGCAGTCTTGCTCTCAGCCCTCCTGCAGTCTAGTGGAGACCCAGAAAAGGAAGCAAAAAGTCATCAGGAAAATGATGCAACTGAGAAATTCTTAAATCTGCAACTCCATGTCATAAAGACTCAATGGGCATTATTTTTAAGCAACCTTGACTGTATCTGTCATTCAGGTGAGTTCTTCCAGATTATGCTTGCCTGTAAAGACCTACACTGTTATGTTTCCAGCACTCAAAAATTATTATGCCCTTCATATTCAACCCTGCTGACTTAGTTTACACAAACGATGACGACTGGATGCATATTTGAATACCTTTTGTTTCCACAGCGAGAACAGTCAAGTACTGGAACACGCTGCCCAGAGACAGTGTGCTGTCTTTGTCCTTGGACGTTTCCAAGGACCAGCTGGATAATGCCTCGAGTAACTTGGTCTGATCTCACAGATGTCCCTGTGCTGAGATGAAGTTCAGACTGCACTGAGTCCCATCCAGCCTCAATTATCTTATGACCCTAAGACTTTGGCTATTGTCTTCGGAGGGACCAAAGCTGGGACAACGCTGTGGAAATTCCATGGCAAGGAGAGGTTTGCCATGTTCCATAAATTATGTCTTTGACTTCAATCTATCTGCAATTTTAATCAAGTACTCTTTAACATAGGTAAAACACAGTAAAATAGGGAAGTTACAAACCAGCTTCTCCAGGTAATCCAGGTGGTCCAGGTATCCCTTTAGAGCCTTTAAAACCTCTTACTCCTGGTGGTCCATACCCTGGCAGTCCAGGAAGCCCCATTTCTCCAGGAAGCCCAGGTCTACCAGGCAATCCAGGTAGTCCTCTATCTCCTTTTGATCCAGCCAATCCCTAATGATTACACATGTATACCAAGCATTATTTGCTTTCCACACCAGCTTTCTTAACAAAATGCCCATTTCTCTATAATCTTCTATTATTTAATAACAGAGTAACCCTGATAATTTAAGAGAAATTTTTTCCTCTGATTTACTTGTGATTAAATGAATATAAATTTGAATATCAATGGTTACAAAGAGAAGGCTATTCAGCGGAAAATAGTACAAATAAATACAATTGCCCGATTTTTTCCAATCACTCTGTTGTTGCACTGCACACTTTTCTTCTGTTTTAAAACACATTTTTGAAAAACCAAACCCACCTCAGCTCTGATTCTCCTTGAATACTGTGGAGTCAGGTTTAGAGACAGTTATATCTGAATCATGTTAACTGTTTCTCAGCCAACATCACACAACAATAATTGCTAGTTTTTGTTTCTGCTGAGCTCTGCCCTAACAATTCTAGTTTTATGGTCAGTCCTCACTGAAGATTAACCCTTAAAGACTGAACAGGAAGTATTTGAATTATTAAGCATTATAAGTAGTCAGGATAATATTGTTTTAGAAGATCTTATCCATCATAGAAATCCAACATAATGCTCCAGTATAAATATCCAAACAAACACCTCACTATCCTGCTGAGGCTTTTCAGCAATGTGCACCTACTCTGGCCTCATCTCTTTCTGGTATTACATCAGAGTATTTCCTCATTCTTTCACGCATATTGGTGGTTATAGTTGAGGACAGTACCCTCAGTCAGGTAGGGGATATTCAACTGAAATATCTGCATAGATTAAACAGATTGTTGTAAAAGAAGAAATACTGACTTAGGTTTCCATGACTTCCATATTAATTGCAAACAGTGCATACCCACCTCTTCACCCTTAGAACCCTTGGATCCTTTAGAGCCAGGTCTTCCCAGAAATCCACTTGAACCTTTTCTTCCTTTGTCTCCCCTGACTCCTGGATCTCCTCGCTCACCTTTCGGCCCTTCTGGATGTACATATCCTGGCTCACCTTTTGATCCTTTACGTCCTTGATCTCCTCTAAAACCTGGAGGTCCCTAGAATAAAGTTATCAAAAGAATTTCAGTGCTAGATTTATGTCATCTGTTTTCAAGTTTTCTTTTTTTTTAAAATTAAATACCACAGAGGGGTTCTCCTTATTCTCACCTTTATTCTCTGTAATGGCACACTTCAAAGAACAGGGTTTTGGGTTTTTTTGTCTTTTCTTTTTCTCCTGCCTTTACATCTTTTGACATGACTACCATTTCATTTATGCTACTACAAGCAGACGTAATGTAGCATAATTTAATGGGTAAGACCATAGCACAAAAAGAAGGACTTTAAGACCGAGTTAGAGATTTCTCCTCCACGTGGGAATATTTCCCCAGGGACACTCTAAGTGCCATAGCTGGCTCTGTTCATAGTTAACTTCGCTATCCCTTCTCTCCCCCACAAGTTACAAAGTGGGTATACTATCCCAAAACTAGTACAAGCTGAAAGCACACTGGGCTCTCGTGATCTTGGGCTCATGAACTCTTAGGGAGCTCCTGGCAAAGCCTGTTAGCAGACCCATTCTGCATCTGCAGAGCGACCACTGCAACGAATACTTGTGCATGATGTTTTTATTGGACAGCACTGGCTGTACTTTCCCATAAATAATTACTACTACAAGCACAAGTCAGAACAACCAAATGGCATGTGTGCGGCAGCAGGTGGCAGCCTTCCCTCTTCTTAACATTTCCCGGGAAGGACTGTCCTTTGCACCCCTGAAGACGGCATTATGAGAAGCAAGTTTCTCTGCACAGCTGGGGCTTTAGCAACTCCTAAGTATGCTGGAAACCAGAGAAGTAAGAAGTCTAACAAAGACCACAGCACAAAAAAATCCATATATGCTTTACAGCCACTGCCATGATTATTGAATTACCTAAAGGCACAGAAGGTAACTATAGACTACCCATACCAGACAGAACAAGCAGTCTCAGCACCATGAAATGCAGCACAGGTAAATCACACCTACCTCACTGCCTGGGCCAACTTGCTGCACTGAGCAACCAGGCTCATGTAAAGCTGTGTGAACCATGCATCACATTCTCTGCCTTGCCTCCCATGCAGACACATTCATTACTACAGGAAAAAACCTGTTCAGATCACCAGTATGACACTGCATGTAACACTAGCCATGGGGTTTCTCTGAAATAATTCTTGTGGGATCTGAATGTTAATCTGAAAAACCAGTCTTACTTGAGCCCCTGGAAACCCTGGTGTTCCTGGAGAACCTGGAGAACCTTTTGGACCTGTTGTTCCTTCTCTACCTGCAAAAGAAACAGTATATTTTTTAAAGAAAAATGAAAACAAGGACATGGATTTTAACAAGCTCCAATAACTGCACCCAGCATTCAGGGTTCTGTTGTTACATTGACTACATTATCATAGACTGAGCTGGCTTCAGGCTGCACCAAAGCCTATCAGCACACAGTTCAGATCTTTTAAGGCTTATGCTCATATCAGCAGAGGGAGCTGCACCAGGCTCTCACACTCACCATCACCTCAGGGCTAGTTCAAGGACTGCAGGCTGCAGACAAGCCCACACCTGATTCTCATGCTAGAAGCAAAATCATTTGCACTCCTCCTATCCTGTTAGGAACAAGACAATTTACCAGGCATGCCATCCTGACCACGAGGCCCAGGAGAACCAGGAAGACCAGGTATTCCCGGAATATAGCTACAATCAGTACACACAAGAGCATCATCACCTAGAATGAAAATAAATCATTAGTTGCTCCACAGCAAGTAGTTTTCAAGCTTAACTAATGTGCTCCTTAGTTTGTTATAGCTAACACTTTTTGGCCAGGAGTGGTAGAATCATGGCCTTAATTTTGTTGGAAGATCACTTTAACACAGTAATAAATTACCTGTGGTCAGACAGTCAATTGGAACTGACTACAATTAATTGAAAGGATAGAAACATTTGGTTTAAATCTCTTGAATTTTTCAAGTTTTAGCAAACAATTTGGATACAGTCACTCTACTGATAAGCCGAATTCTCTCAAAAGAAGAAAGGGACATAGGTTTCAAACTAACAGAGCTCTGTAACACTCAGGGTCATTCTAATGACAAGCAAAGGGCAAAGAGATTCAGCAGCTCCTGTGGTTGGAAGTTGCAGCTTCTTTCAGACACCAACTGTCAGCATGAACATAACCACAGGAGAGTACAAGGCCCTCCCAATCTGCAGTAACTGTTTGTTCCAGTGAAGGTTCACACCCTGACGCAGTTCTGTACAACTGGTGTGCAGCACTGACACAGCACCACTCTCTCAGTTGATGTAAGGGGAGGAGGACATCTTGCTATCCCTAATAAATGTTCTTAAAACTCTGAACTCAGCAAATGACTTGAGAGGTAAATTAAATTAAAAAAAAAAATCTAATGATGATCCATGAAGATTACTGGATTGTACCACCTACTTCTGAGTGACAGTTATCTGAAACTGACCTTTCATGCCAGTATCCCCTGGAGGTCCCGGAGGTCCTGCACACCCTGGCTCTCCAGGAAGTCCTGGTAGGCCAGTTCCAAATGTTACTCTACCTGTTAATGAAATGAGCATGGCACCATTACATCAGCAGATTATTCAGACAATTCTCTACTTGCTAAGAGAGAAAGAAGTTGCAGGGATGAACTGGAGACAGTATTCTGATCCTTATGGGTCCCTTCCAACTTGAGATATTCAACAATTCATTTAAAAGAGAGAGCTACCTGGAAAAATCCATAACACCTGCAACTAGAAGTACCTGGTTCTCCTGGAGGACCCGGTAATCCAATAGAGCCAGGCCTGCCAGTAATACCAGGCAGTCCTGGAGGGCCTACAATACACAAGCCAGTTTGTCCTTTCTCTCCTTTAGTTCCTTTTGGCCCAGGAAATCCTGGGGGACCTCTCGGACCAGGTCTTGACACACCTAACCAAAGGGGAAAAAATACAAAAACAGAGTTAAAGAAGAAATGGAATTCCAAAGCAAAGTACTCAATAGGATGAGTGACTGACAAACACACCAAGTTCATACCACTTATCTTTTTTATCTTGAAATATATTAATCACAGTGAGAATCTACAGACATTTTAAAATGATCTTTAAGCTAAGTACTTGACCCATCAAAGCTCTTGGGTGACAATTTTTTACCACCTAGAGATATTTTTAAAGTCATCTGAAATTAACATTTCACAAAGCTGGTTCAGTGTAACAGACAGGAAGAACAACATATTTTATTATTGGTACTGGATTACTGCACTTACCTGGTCTACCGGCAGCTCCAGGAGGACCCTGAGGTCCTGCAAAATCAAGATATTAAAAACTTGATTTAGAACACTCTATGCTCTGCAAAGTCACTATTCAATACCATTGAATACAAACTTTGATCTTTTGCATTTTAAAATAATTTTGCATTTAAAATAAGAACTTGGTTTTGCCTGAGTAGGCATCTACCACTCATGCAACTGCTGCATACTGACGATTGTTTTAAAGGGGAAATAATGCTATAAATGGAAGTCTCAGGATACATTTCAAGTCAGCAATTAGATGTGAGTTTAGGAAATATTCTGGTAAAGGCAGAAGAAGGTTGCTCAAAATGTAGTCTGCAATAAGCCCTTCGAGTGGACTGTTCTTGCAACAAAATTGTAGTTTTGATGTCCCACTCACCAGGCATGCCACGTTGACCTTTTGGTCCTGGAGGTCCGGGGGGTCCTTCATCCCCTTTTTCACCAACCACATAATCATAATACTCCATCTCAAGAGAAAAATGGAAAGAAAAGAAAGAGTTGCAAGAATGAAGAGAGAAGCACAGTACCTCATACTGAACATTTGATTAAAGCAATGTTTTGATCTCATTCATAGTTCTGATGTTCTGACACCACAAGACCTTACTAATTACAAGCAATCAGAAATGAAATAATAATTGTTACTAGCAGCAGCATATTTTTAGTACTCTGTCAATATCACAAACACTTCAGCTTTTTAGAAAGCTATTTCTTTTGAACAATTTAGGCAGAAGGTTTCCATTAGGTGCCCATGGGGCCTTTGGAAAAGCCACTAGGGAAACAGCATGACTAGACAGGGAAATTGTACTCATAGCAACTCTTGCTTTCTTTAAAAAGTCTTCTTAGGATTTTAAAATGAATGGCCCTGTTCTGGAAGTGATCACAAATTGATTTAAGTATTAACTCCTGTGAATTTTTGTAACTGTTCTTTGACAGCTGAATCTCCTGCCAAAATTGCTTCATCTGAGTGAGGTCTAACCAGGCACAGATCCTATATCCAATTCCATATAAAGGAAGATGTCATCTGTGTGAGAATCCCAGCAATATCAGTACTTTGTGAAAGCCATGCCTGATTAGAGCATCACAGGACATCCATTACTGGCTCATGCAGACAATTCGGATTATTCTTATTCTAATGGTTTAGAAAAATGATATACAAAATAATTTACACTTACTCGACCACGAGCTCCAGGTGGACCGGTGTTTCCTTTCATGCCCTTCATCAGAGGACAGAGAGAGGTTTGTTTATTAAAAACAATATATGGAATGACATTTACCCACTGTAACTCCAGTACATTGCTCAAAACATTAAAGAAAATCTTCTGCTCCTGACCAGTCCTTCACCACCCTGTCTCTGTTCCTTACACAACTATTCAGCTGCATGCACCAAAACCTACAGGAAGTCATCAGCAGACATACAGCAGATGGACACCAGTTCAAACACATGGTTTGTTTCCACTGATCCATTCCCCATTCCATGATATCCTTACTTGTCATCTCTCAGGTCAAGTGAAACATATTATATACACAGCAATAAATAAAATTATATAATAACCCCCAAACATACCTTATCCTCATCCTCAAAAGCAATAACAAAACCATTGGACAATACCTTAGCTCCTTGCCTTCCAGCCAGTCCTGGCCTGCCCTGTTCACCCTTTTGTCCCTGTAAGTGACAGTACACAATTTTATGAGGATTAATCTTTTAGCACTGACATCAGTAAGACCTAAAATGTAAAGCTTTAATCTTTCATGGCGATGGCAAAGTGAATGCAACTTGCTCAGGGGGAAGAACCTGCAGTGAAAGACCCAGTGTGAGGTCCAGCTCCACGCCTGTAGGAAAAGCTGCAGTGTTCCATCCAAACCTGCCTCTATTGTGGCACACTCCAACAGTCCCAAAGGGGAGCTGCTCTGCATGGCACAAATGTAGGAGGCTCTGACTTGTTTCTCCCTCTGCAAACTATTTCTGAAGGGGAGAAACTGAAGACAGTATGAGACTCTCCCATTCAACACCCTCCCCCAGCACTCAGTCAGTCTGTGGGATGGTGCTGCTCTCAAGAGGTGCAGACTAAGGCTTTCTGCAAGTGAATACAGGCAAGGGAGAGGGACTTCTTGCAGGCTCATGCAGTTGAATGCACTGCTAGTGAGTAAAGCTGAAATGGGAACAGAGCAGTGACATGTCTTTGTCATGACAGAAAGTTTTCTTTCTGTTAGCTGAGGCAGTAGAGCTTTGTGGTCTGTCATTCAGTGTTCTTTGTCGGACTGGAATGTGTTTAGACTGCCTGTGAAGGTCATTTTAGCATGACAAAGATGATGTTATAGTAAGATACATGTGCAATGGGCTATTCTGGCAGTAAGAATTTCGGTAGGATATTTATAAGGTCACTGTAATTCTAATGATGTTGTTAAAGTAGAGGTGAAGTAAATAAAGTAACTGGTATTTAACCCACTGGAAACACATTTGAACAATGTCAGCTTTTAAATTAGCACACGAATGAGACAACTTTGCTTCTAAAATGGCATATTTTAAGAACTATATGTTGACAAAATGACAGTTGAATAGCAATCAGTCATCTTGTTTCAGGCCAAGACAGCCATGACCCCTTCAATAACTTTTCTTTGTAAAACAATGTCTTTGATTCTAGTGATTAAAAACTATTCATTTCTCTTCTCGATTTATGTTAAAGGGAAGGTATAACTCTTTTGCAAAAATTTCAGTGTGACTAACCAGAAAAAAACTCAGTAGAATTAATTTTGCTTAAATTGGAGTGTCTCAAACTCATTAGACAGTCAGCAGCAAGCAATGGGTCTTTTTATGTGACATAGAAGCAATAGCATCTATGAACTGAGCCTGTCTCCTGCACATAAATCTATGAGCACATGGTGTGTTCCAAGGCCAGCTGTGTGAAGGAAATGTTTCAGTGTATGCAAATCAACATTTTCAAACACATTCCACAATGAGAAAAAGCAGTGACAGAATTGTCACAAACAGATGACTACTACTTGGAAAACATTTAGAAGGCTTCCTTCATTACCGGTAAGCCAGGTGGACCTGGGGCACCTTCTTTTCCAGGTTTCCCCTACAAAGGAAAAATGTAAAATAAAATTTAAAAAAAATTAAAAGTGGGGATATTGCATTCAAAGAGCATAGCAATTCGATGCTGTGCACATAACTGTAAACTGTAAAAAAAGCCATTAAGGTTATTTTAAAGTATTCATTAATCACAACTAGAGTTCATAAAACTCTACAAAACAGATAGTAAGATATTCCATTGACATTCCTCCTCCTGTGGAGGATTACTTCTGCCAGACTTCACCTGTACAAAGTGCCAGGCAAGTGCAAAAAGCTTGGTGAAAAATCAGGTTCTTGAAGAAACAAGACAAATGACAAAACACGCTTCTTCCTTCTGTTTTCACTTTTCCATCTACTGCCCTGCTTCAGATATCTTTGAAGTGCACTCCCTATTCCTCTTCAATAAGTAATTTCTCTTCAAGTTGAAGGGCATTTGAATGAAAGTAACAGCTTTCCAATAATTATCCTCCAAAAAAAAGATATAATCAGGTAAATTGTATTTTAATAGGTATGCTTTTTAAAATAAACATATTATTTTTTCATATACTATGCTGTTAACAGCATAACTCTTAGACAACTTTCTTCATGTCTCCACAGAGGTGCTGGTTGAACATATTAATTTAAATCTGCCTCCTCAAGTAAACCCAGTGTTTTCCCTTCCACTTACACCCTTGCTTTATAAAGCCAGTACATGTCTAGCAGAGCACCTTTTTTACTACGTTTCAACAGCAGAACCTTTATAGCAAAAAAAATGGAAGCGTACTCACAATCAACTGACCTTCACTCCAAGCACTCATGTAAGTCACTTGACTTCCAGCTCTTGTCTAGTTTACTGCAGGAAAGAGCTTTTGAATCTCAGCAAATTTGCTCTGAGTAGCAGTGAGGCAAAAACTGGACAGCAACACTAGCTCAAAACTGTTTTCCAGAAAGGACTAACACCTGTGTATTCAACTGTTTGCACACACCTGTGCTCCTGGTTCTCCTCGGTCACCCTTCTCACTTTGAGAATCACCAACTGGCCCCTGTAACAAAACCACACTGAGCATACTCATACTTTGAAACTCACATTTTCTAAGTTAAATATATATTTTAAAATTTTTTATCTTTTAAAAAAATACAGTTGGAATGCTATTAATACGTATTTTATTCTACTCAATAGTTCTATTCTTGTCATTAAAGGTTGAAATAATTAGTGTAAATACTGGGCTGTAAAGAGTAGCATGTACTAGGTGATGGATGCTGCCTGAACATCTGGATTTAAGGGATTTACTTCTGGCCACTTACTGTAAACCCCATTGGCCCTGGGGGTCCTCTTGATCCTTTTTCTCCTTTTTCTCCTTTCAAGTCCTATTATACAGAAAAGAAGAGCTTACTGTGGTATCTTGGTTTTTTCTATGCTTACCATGATAGTCTGGTTCTACGAATTGGAAATCTTTATGTCACCAGCAAGATTCTTTGAGTGGAGACAGTTCCACTTAAATGATTAAAAACCACAAACATTGTGTTTTACTACCGTCATGTTGTCTGGTCCAGTTAACGTCACAATAACAGTTCCTGGGGGCCCAGGGGGTCCAGTTAACCCAGTGTCACCCTTGAAAGAAAAAAGAAAAACAGAGCAAATCACAAGCAGGGTGTTTTTGTTATTTCAAATTACTACTGATATACTTTTGATATCGTGAATATTCTTCTGTCATTACACTCAGCCCAGTTGACATTTCCCTTTGCTTGCTATTTATATTCCAGTAAAAAAGACATATGGAAGATTTAACCTTCCCCTAGCTGATTAATATAAAAATGTATATGCTGATTTCTGTTAAAGTTTCTAGAAACAATTTAAATTTTTCATCCTATTTGTTTGTTACATAACTATTTTAACACTAAATCAAGTGAAAATATCTCCTTGATTACAATTTTTCTCTCTATTTAACTATGTCAATCAGTAAATTACATGAACTGGCTTTGGTGACATCCTCCAAACTGCAGTCTGGGTATTCCAGGAAGATCACAGGATCATGGTGCTAGCAGACAAAACAAGCTTTCACGTGTCCTTCACCGACAACATCAGTGGTGAAGTGCACGTTTTCATTAAGGATCTTTCAGAACAGGGAAAGTTCTCAATGTGATCTTTCCTGTGGAGCTCAATGAAACAATATCCACATTTTCCAGTGATTTTAAGCCAGTGGAATGCTTTTGCATGAATTTGCAGCATAACAGCAAAGGATGTGTCACTCTTTTGTAAGGAAGCAAGATGTTCCATGGTCACCTGAGCTACCGCTAATGAATAACCAGGTCCATAGACAAATTTTTTTTCAAGGAAACTCCTAGCAATTCCTGGTAGTGATTACAACATTAAAACCAATCACAGCTGAATCTGTGCAGGTCAATTAGCATAACTGGGAGATGTCCCAGTTTTGTGCAAGGATACTCAGATTGACTACATTGGTCCTGCAGCTGCAGGCTGGTGTGCTGAGAGACAATGTGGGCATTTGCAGTAATTCCTGGCTTAAGGTCAATTACATGGAATACAAAGCAAGAACATGAAAGACAAGTTATCCAATTTTTCTTCAAAATCTGGGAGTTTTTCTAGTATCACAAGGGCTGACACTGCAAATACATTAAACAGAAGTTGTGACACTACAAATGCTATATATTTACCAATGTTTATCTGCTTAGGTAAGCATTCAGGAGCACCACACAAATTTTATGTATTAATTTAATGCTATGTGTTAGAAATATTAATGACTGGCTTCTCTTCAGTGTCCAATCTTCTGTCCAGAAGTTTATATCATTGGCTCTTATGTGAAAACATTTTGACCTTAGACAGTATTGCCATGTTCCTATTTTTCAGCAAAAGACTTCCACATATATACTGAGAATTTGCATTTCACAGTACTTACTTCCCCAAAATTTCACCATGACGTATCAGAAAATGCATAAACCAGAAACAAAACTCATAAAATGTTTAAAGCTTCTCATCAAATTACCTTTCTTCCTTTGGCTCCTATTACTTTCAATCCCATAAGACCCTGAAAAATAAATCCCCAAATGTTATTTTTTTATTTTACAAACACCTACAACATGAGTTAATTTATATTACACATAACAGAAGTTTTCATTTTTATTACCAAGCTGAGACTACCTTAGGTCCAGGAGGTCCTGGTTTCCCTGGCATGCCCTACAAAAAAGGAAAAAAAAAAATCCTCAGGTAAAAAAATTATAATCTTCTGCTCTTACAGAGCTGTTTTGAAGTACCCAACTTCCACAGAACATATATCACATTTTTACTCTTTCTTCCACCTTTACAACCCAAGTCATTGTCAGTGGCTGACAGACTGTTTACACAGTCTAGTTGCAAACATAGGCATCTCTTAATGTTATACATATTAGTATTTAAAGTGAATTAATGGGTAGTCATTTGAAAATTAAAACTTATGCCTACATGGACAAGAGATGCTTCTGAAAATATAGAAATTATCATGCAAAAAAATAATCAAAAGCAACTGAAAAAAATCAGACGTGAGCAGAAAAAGTTTTTACATACACATGTGTCTAGACCTCAAATAAGTCTGGGAGAGTCAGGTACTTATATCTGTGTAATTGCATAGGGTTTAGGGAAAATCAAAGGTCAAAGTAACAAGAGAGACATAAATTCATACTAAAGGTCCTGGAGGGCCCTGTGGTCCAAGTTCCCCAGGATATCCTTGAGCACCCTGGGCACCCTGCATATTAAAAAAGAAAGAGGAATAAATCTCCTGGCAAGATTATGAGCAAAACACAACACTAAATTCAATGAACTGAAGAAGAAACAGAGGAGCAGCTCTGCTTCTGAATTTCCTTTTCCTATCTCAGGAGAACACAGAAGTACAATTCTTCCTCACTGTTTCATTGTTTGGCACATGTTTTGAAACATGAGAAAACGTGTTCTAAAACTAAACCACGCAAGTGAGGATGTAAGTCCCCTGAGAAATTTGGACTCATAATCCATACAGTCCTATTAATGCCTCTAATAAGCCTTCAATCCTTCAAATATTCTATGCAATAAATCCTATACTTTAAAGCTTCATTTTCAAAGAAATGGAAAATTAAACATTTTTATTTTCTTTTTAATTTAATGCTCTCTGTTTATTCCAATAGTCAGAAGAAATGTCAGCCCTGCCTTCCCCTGTTAATGTTCATTCTTGAAATATGGACCATCCTGTCCTTTGTTAGTACTCTAGAAGCTGAGCTGGTCTAACCTGTTCAGTCTTAACATCAATGAGAATTTTAGCAGTTGGACTAGATGGCCTGCAACCTGACTGGCCGGCAAACTGACTGGTTTGGTTTAGAAATCAGTGACATAATTGTAAAAAATACTGTATCTATAGTAAATAAATAATACATTTAAATTATGTAAAATGCAAAATAATTTTAATACACACTCATGTCATACAGAATGTGTTTATACATATTACTGTATATTTTTATACATATCTATCTCACCATCTTAATTTTGAGTTACCTGGAGACCAGGCATTCCCGGTAACCCGGGATCACCTTTTGCACCATACTCTTGGCTATATCCTTCTGCAGGGCACCCCTGGACAATTAGATAAAAAGAAACATAAATAGTTATGCTGTAGGACTCTGTAGTGCAGCAAGTCTTCTAATACAGTTTGTAGGGAAATAAGCAACATCAGAATTGCATAATGATGGAAACTGTCCACTATGGATAGTTCTTACTTAAAAAAGATTTTATTAAATCAAATATACCTTGTGCAAGCCTTCTGGTTCTCTGTCAGGAGCAGTCTTCTTTTCAGTTATACCCACATTACTCATGCACAGTCCTTGCCTTCAATATATTTTTGTTACTTTTTATCCCTATAAAATACTCTCTAGAGCATCTGCAGATTTCCATATGAATCCATAAACTGTTTGGAGGAGAGGCTTAGTTCTTTTGTGTGCTTGAAAGTGTTAAATTCATTACATGCAGTAACAGTAGTCTGAGGGAAAAGAAATTATAGACCATTTTGCAACCTGAGGTGAATGCTACTAGGACAAAGGAAGCACCAAACTTTATGGCTGCTTCTTCTGGATGGCAAACCTTCTGTTTCCCATGAATGGAGAGGTTAAGAGCAACAAACACACACACAAATTGTTGATAACCAATAAATACTTTGTGTAATATGATGCAAATAACTGACCTTCTCTCCTTTGATACCAGGAATACCCTAGGAAGAAGAACAATCATATTGAAACAGAAGAGTAAAAGAGTGCTGAAATAACACATTCTAAATATTGTCTAAGCTTGGTGCTCTTCAGGTGATTTATTTTTATGAAGAAGGTGCATAGTCAGGTTCATGTTTACTGGGCCAGACTTCAACATAAGAAGAAAGGGCATATTGTTAAAAAATAGTCAGTCTCAGAGGTACAACTCTACAAGTGAAAGCAGAACAGCTTTGAAGCCTGATCGTAATAAATGAATAAATAAATAAAATCAGCAGAGCTGGTAAAATAAAGATCGTATTTAGAAGTTATTAGATTTGAAGCCACTGGAAGATGACAGACAGTATTGCTTTTCCATTTGTTTAAAAGTGTCTCCTTCAAACATATTTCTACAGTGAAAAAACCCCAAATCCTAGGATTAAAGCAATGCACCCAGAGTGAGAAGTTCTGGGTTTAATTCCTGGTTCTCATTGACCAAATTAACCTGTTATTTTCTCAAAAATACTTAGGCACAAACTGAAACTGCAATCTATTAAATATATCTTGGACACCTTTAGGGATGTAAGTGGTAAATTTTCATGAGTATCCAATGAGAGCTAACTCCAGTCAATGAATTTCATGCAGTCATTAACTAAGAAGTTGAGGCCCCACGTGCAGACAATAAAGCATTACTTCTAACTTTGGTCTCTTTGTCACACAGTTTTCATACTAATAAAATGGGGATACCTACATATTTCATGTGTTGTCAGTATGAGCTAACATGTGGCTTTACACTCCTTCAGGGACTGGCTTTATGTGGTGGGAATGCATACAATCATGAATTTCACAGACACTTACTGGAAGGCCTGGAGCACCTCTTTGACCTGGAGGACCTGGAAATCCTTGGTCACCCTGAAAGTAGTAACAGTGGTTGTTAATGCAGATTATGGTTTAGTATTTGGCCTGATTTTGGCAAATGTGATTACAGAAGAAGTTTTTTATGCTATCACACTAAATGCACTGTGAGTGCATGACCTCTGTATTTTGCTAGAAGAGGATCATCCCATTTTATGCAGCTTGACTTCTATCCTAGACTGTTCAGATTAGTTCACAGTTTCACCAGAAATCTATGATTTTCTGTAGTAGGCATTATTCCAACTCCCTCTTTTAGAATGCTCATAAAGCAAAAAAAACCCTGGTAAATCTGTAACTTAGCATTAAGCCTTTTCTCTTAATTACTTTTAGGATTTATGAATTACCAACTGCAAGCTAGATACTGGCGAAATAAAATTAATTAACTACCTCCTTTATAACCCATTGCAACAAAAGGACATGTTGGACAAAACAGATTAGGTCCTCTGGATTTAATGAAAAAAGCATTATCTGTCAAAAAATCAAACGCTATTGTCTTTTAGCAAAGTCTATTAGCATGTATTATTTAAGTACTCATTTTGCACAAAAAGGTAGAGCTTTTCCTTCCTCTGGCCCCATGATACAAGTTTTTCTAGCTGATAAAGTCACAAACCAAAACAAGTCAAAGTTGTTGTATATTGGGGAAAAAAAGAACGCTTTTTAGCCATTCCCAAGCACAGCCAAACGCAATCTCCAGGACACTCAGCTTGGTTTGTACCTTGGTGCCGTTGCATCCTGGAACACCCGGGAGCCCAGGAGGACCAACAGTTCCTGGTTCACCCTAAAAGAAGCATGAAATTGACACAAGCTTTGTTTTTGCACATTCATATTGCTCTACAGAAACACTGGAAGAGTTTATGTTGGAGCAGTGTTTCACAAGACTTGACAGATTACAATGTGTTCTTAAATCATTACAATGAGTAAGAATTGCTGATGCCAAGATTTTTATCTCTAGGCCAATTGACAGAGACAATGTTGATGTTGAGACTAGAGTGAGCACATTGAGCTGAGGATAATTGTGCACTAAAGACTGTAGTAAGAGAGAAATGGTTAAATCTGTTTCATTTTTACTTACTGGAAGGCCTGGAGGACCTGAAAATCCGGGTATTCCTGGGACTCCCTAATGACATTAAACCAGAGAAATAATATTATGAATATTAAACAAAAGCTCGTTAGGCAGTTTTTCTTTGATTACATTCATAATAAGAATGAACACAAGTATGATTCTGTTAAAATATCATTACTTCCTTAACTATTCTGACTGTGAACCAAGTGTAATGGTTACACACAGGTAACACACACTGGTTCTGCCCACAGAAAAAAAACCCAGGCAACTCTTTGTGGTATTCTAGTCTGACTTTTTCACTGTACACCGAAATATTAAATACATACAGCAATAACCTTGTATGTAAGGTGTAGCAAAAAGGGCAAAAGTTCTAAAAATAAATAATGCTTGTGCATACACCTTGCCATAAGTTTTAACCATACTTTGAAATCATACATAATGCTTTGCTTTTATTTTCACAAATTATTGAACCAAGGTGGCAATTAGAATGAAATTTAATACATATAAGTTTGTTTAAAATACAAACACTTACTCGTATACCTTTGGGTCCAACTAAGCCTGTAAGCCCTGGAGAACCCTAGATCACAAATGGAAAGCAACATTTTTCAATTGACAAATTGCTCATAAGTGTCAACAGGACACTCAATATTTTCAATATCAATACCAACACATGTGCACAAAACCAGCTGTATAAATAAATAATTGGCCTGCTACAGTCAATAAAGGAAACAAGCATTTCATACAACTTGCATAAATTGTGGTGTCTTGCCCTCCCTTTCAGTGTTTACAGGGGTTTATCACAGAATCACAGAATGGTTCAAGTTGGAAGGGACGTTAAAGATCATCTAGTTCCAACCCCCCTGACACAGGCAGGGACCCCTTCCACTAGAACACGTTCCTAAAAGACTCATCCATCTTGGCCTTGAACTTCCAGGGAAGGGGAACCCCTTCAGTGTCTCACCACCCTCTCACCCTCATAGTGAAAAAAAAAAAAGTATCGCACCATAGGTCAAAAAAATAACGGTGTATGTTGAGAAAGCAGTTGCTATGGATTTGGTCAGACTGTGAGACCTGGAAGTGCTTCCCTGTGAGGAAAAGCTGAAAGGTTCCCAGATATGGCTGATGTCCATGTAATGATCAGATGTATGAGATGTATGTACTCTCACCCGCACTGTTGGGCACGGAAAGGAAGACCAGGAGCAAGCTGAAAGAGAGCTAAGCAGGATGGGAGAGCAAGGCTGAAAGAAAACAGCAAAGAATGCCCCAGTGACACTGCACTGTCTGGACAGAACCTGCTGAAATTCTTTGAAGATGCTTAGAGCTTAAGTGCTAGCAAGAAATTTTTACCATTCCCAGAAAAGAAATGGAAAATGTAAAGAGCAGCATAGCTTCTAAAATCCTGGGCCACATTCCATTTCAGATACTGTGGAGGTGTTGGATAGGAGAGGCTAACTGGCACACACAACAGATGGCATTCAGGCTAACAGAGGTCTTCTTGCTAGATAAACTATCCTTACTTTTTGCTATTCTTGCAGAAGTTATTATCACTTACTGAAAGGGAAATGCTGTACTAAACACCTCAATGGGTTCAGATAAAAGGCTCATCAACATGTATGAAATCTACCATGAGTATCACTTCCAGAAAGTATTGTAAAAATAAGACAGGACAGAATAATGCAGCAAGACTTAAACAAATGAAAACTATAAAACCCATTTCTTTAAAGGTATAGTTAAGTGCTGTATTCCCATTAGTGAAGGTCCTAGACAATCTGATTGTGGCAGTACCTTCCTAATTTACACTGTGGCTGAGTTCACACTGTATTTACACAGAAATAATTTATTCACCAGAGCCAGTTTAGTGATAACAGCAATACTGTTCCTCAACACAAATATATATAAAATGCTTTTAATGCATGACTTTTTGTTGAGTGTTTTTTTTCTACCCATGTAGGAGTTATTAAAAATTCATATTCAGCCTCAGTTTAGGCATACAGGAGAGAAAGAAAGCTCAAGTCACTGAAGCCACTCTCTGCACCATGCAGGCAACCAGGTATTTCCTAAACAGACCAAGATTTATCTTAAAAACCATCTTTCCCTTCAAATTTTCTTAAATCTATTTTTCATATTTGTCTCACTAGTAGCTTGTTTACTTTCTTTTCAGATGTTAATAGATATTAAGACAAAAACTGAGGCTATGCTGCAAAAGTCTGTCTAGACCCATGTTCGTTGCCTCTGGCAGTTCAGTCCAGCTGCTTTAGCACTGGCCAGTGGACAACTGACAACAAAAGCCCATGGTCATATCAGCTCTACTCTGATGCAGTCCAAAAGACCATTGCAGCTGGTGACCAAACAACATCCCTCAGCAAATGGGAAGCTCTGAGACAGGTTTTGGTTTGGTTTGGTTTTGTAAAACAGAATTGTCTACACAGTCATAGCTAACTTTGACTGCCAAGCACAGTAGTTTCTCTGGGTGTATCTCTCTGTCTCACATACATACCTACCTTTGGTCCCTGTGGCCCCGGAGGCCCTTCTGGACCAGGAAAGCCTCTTTGACCAGGTGGACCTGGAACACCGGGAAAGCCTTTTTCACCCTGTAAACATTAAGATAATTAAGCTCTTAAAATATCCACAAATTCTCCTTTCGATAGCTTATTTCTAAGGCATTAATTACTTTCAGTACCTCTTAGCTTTCTGCTGCTGTGGCAGATACACTGCCCTTGCCCACACTGACCTGTTTTTGTGGTCCATCTGTGCTGCCTCGGCCCTATGGAACCACATGCTCATAAGTATTATGAATTATCAGAACACAAGATAGCACTCCAGATTTTGCAGAGTATAGAAGTTAGCTGACAGCATGAAAATTTAAGAAAGCAGCTGATACATATTCCTTGTTAATATTTCTATATCTTAGACAAACAGAAAAGGTGTTTCAGCTCTTCAGACAGCGGCAATTTAGCATGCTCAGTTTTACATCAATGAAGAGCTGCCTGTTCAAGACCTTTTACACCACAGCATGACATGGGAGAGAGAGAATGGGTTTATCAATTCTCTCAATCTTCCTACTGCTTTATACAAAGTTATACAAAGAAAGCATGTGAAATTTTGCTGTGCAGAAGTTTGAGAATCTTATTTGATGTACAAGATAGGATCCAAGAGCTGTCTCTGGAAAGCCAAAATAATTTGGCTTGTCCCTGCACCGATTCTCACTCCTCAAAATCCCACAAACTCACCAGATTTTAAATAGCTTCTGAATGAAATAAAAATTAAACATTAGTAATTATACATATTTATATCTCTCAAGATAGAATGCAATCCCCTAATATTTTAACAAACATGAAAATAAGAGTTGCATTATAAAGGGTCTGTGAGATCTATATAATAAATCGGCATAGCTTTTTATAAAAAATAGTTTATTTCATGCATCAGAGTTACCCAAGGCAGAAGGATGACTGCTATTCCAGGATGTGCCGCTGGAGGGGGTGTGGTACCAGCTCACAGGAAAACCAAAGTCCTCGACCTGCCTGCCCATGGCAAGAGCCCCGCGGTGCTGTCTGAATCCAGAGCAGCACCGCGCTCTCCTGACAGCTTCTGCCCTCTCTACAGTAAAGGCAATTTCAGCCACAATTTCTTCTTAGCAGATCAATAAGATCAGAGGATTTTCAGGTTGGAGAATTCTAAACACTGAATAATTATTGAAACATGTCAATTAATGTCATTGTCCTGATTTTCCATAGCTGCATGAAAAACTTCATCAGTGTAAACAATGATTTACGCTTACCTACAAATTGCTCAGTTATTTAACATGGAACTGCTAAAGACAAGTTGTGGGTGTCCAACATTAATATTTCTCTTTTAGTGGGGAGCTTATTTTTTTCTAGTTTTTCAACTGGTCTCAATTTCACTGTTTAGGACAAAGGCTGGACCATCTAGTAACATGGAAAATAAACAGGAAGATCTAACTGAAAATGCTAGTATTCTCTTTTCCTACTTATTAATATATATTTTAATAATTAACATATTTACTTCCAGATAAATTTTCTCCAACTTTGTAAAAGCAGATGGGACCAATCAGTGGGACTAATCATAATCCTAAATCTTCATAGATGTCTGGAAACTGTTGATAAGGTTTAGTATGGCAACTTCTGTGTTCGTGGCTCGCCTGAATTGCAACCACGACTTCTTCAATAATACCCCTTTCATTTGTGAAGCAGTTGTTTTTCTAGCTGCAAGCATGAGTTTCAAAGCATTTTTGGCATTTGTGTAATTCAGGTTTGTCTAAAAGCCACTCAGAGCCTCTGCCAAGCTGCTATTGGCAACAGGCAGAGCTGTGGATCTGTTACTGCTGATGGATTTGCTGTTCCTTCAGTACTGGCAAGGTGTTTGTGATTAGGACCCAGGAACTCATCCCCTGCTTGATCTACAAGAGACTGATCTGTTTGATGCAGTGTGTGTAGCTTTCCTTCAGGAACAGGCAAAGGGGGGCAGGCAGGGTCCAGAGATGGAAAGAGGGAAGCACTGAACATGACACTCTTGATGGCATTATGAAATTTGTAACAGGAGAGCTGCTGTGAAGGTAATGGCATTTGTTAGGAGTTAGAGAAAGGGGCCCAGTGCTTCGGACAGTTGTTCTGCTGGTGTTCAAACACCACACAGTGCTGTAAACATACTAATGCAGGAAAAAAATTCAGTTGAAAAGTCTCAGTTAAACAGTGTCCCCAGAGCTAACAGAATTTTGTAAGGTAATCAATTCTCTGTAGACTCTGTTGGCAAAATACCATCACACACTAAATTCACTCACTGTATCAACTGAAGTCATCTATTAACAATTTCCAAGTATATAAGCTAATATTAAAAAAGGAAAATGTATCTGTTCTTACCTTACTACCTTTCGTGCTATCACAAAAGCAGGGACTTTTACCTTTGCATACACAGTTCTGAAAAACAAAAATACAAACTTTATAATAGAATTATTTTTCTCACTGAGTTTTTTGGAGAGAGGCAACCGAGATTTATGGTTTTATTAAGTAATTATTTCACAGATAATACAACTTTAAAAAAATTGCCTCTTTCGTGAAGAGGCAATTCTCAACAGTGGCAAAGTGCTCATTATTCCTCTGTATTGTCTTTTGAGACAGATAAGAGCATCAGTTAGATCTTGCAGACAGAATTAACTAACCCCTAGGGTTTCTCATATTACAAAAGTCACAGTGTTTCAAATTTGTTACTTTTATGTTTCTTTTATGAAGAAGGAAAGATGCCGCAAGTAGTTGTCCTTCTCTGTGGATGTGACAATCCCTGACTGTTGCCTCCTGTCTTTTAGGTGGCTGAACTTAGGCGAGATGAGGCCATCAGTCATTTAAAAACAGCTGCAGGGAGCATTCCTCCAGTGAGCAGATACTTAAACATTTATTTACAAAATAAAGCAGAAATTAAAATCGGTTGGCTATGAAAGGCAAATCCCCCAAGAAATTATTGTGTCTGACTCTGATTTATAGACAGATCAGGTGGCTACTTGATGTTTCAAGCTAGAATTTTAGAGTTGTAAACATTAAATAGTTAATTCTTACCCTAATCTGACAGCTAGAATTCAAGTGGTACTCCATCAGAAATTTGGAAAACAAAGGTATTATGTTAAACAGAAACCATCTAACTATGCTACTTTTACTATAATATTAATCAATATGATTACATCACCAGAGATACAAGAATAAGCACTAATGCAGAATTAACAACAAACAATATCCTGATTTCTTCTTGGTGAGGTCAATCAGTCTGGCACTGGATAATCTAAATTCATCAAGTCAGTTATATGACAGATATTTTAAGTCTTTAAACATCAATACAAGAGGATAAAGCAATGTATATCTCCAAACAAATTTGGAATAGTTTATAAGACAACTGATTTTCTTGTTCCCTATTCAATGACAGTACCTTCCATTCCAAAGCATTATCTTCAAAATAGATTATTGGTAGAGGTCTGCTAAGCAATATAAAAAGAGTTGTTGCTCAAGGCAAGATGTATACACAGATATATACCATTATAATTCTATAGACCTTCATGGAGTTGTACATTATTTCTGCCTGTTAATGCAAACTAGAAGCAGACTCTTTACAGTATCTGTATGCAAAGCACAGTTTTCAGGACATGTAGAGAAATCAACAAATGAAATTACTCTTCTGTAACAGGTATAATCTGCAGCAGACTTAATGTGTGTAGATACAGAAGAAACCCTTTTATCTTCCAATCAAAGACAATCCAATGTGAAGGTAAATGCATGAAGATGTAGAAACTTGTGACGCTATACAATTAATCTAAGTTAACTATTGAAAGAAAGAGAGCCTTTGCTCTTCAAGAAGTCAGAATGCTTAGAATGTGTTTAATTTGCCATTAGTAAGCTTTCAGATCTATTTAGGTCTTTTTGTGTACGCATATCACTTTAAACTAAACTGAAAAGACCAAAGATGATTTAACATTACACAGTCAGTTAGCTGGATAATACTAAATGTTTTGGCATATGGTTTTTTATGTAAGATTAGATTACGCCTTCTGTACAGAAGCTTTGAACCAAAAAATCATTGCTCACTTACATTGCTGGATGCTTTCACATCCTTGCAAGATGCCTGCAGCTCCTTTATCAAAGGATCATAAAAAACCCAATGTGATTTTGCCAGGTTACACGATAAGGAAACTGAATATTAGTTATTAGCAGTTTATTCAAAATTCTCACAGTAACATCTACATAAGTAAGTGTATTAACCAAAGCCACAGGTTTACTGCATGTTTTTTGGTTTTGTGATTTTCATAACAATCTACATTTCTTTCATATATTTAGATGAAGTAGATTTTTGATCAAAAATCTAGGTCAAAGGATACGGTCAGATCATTATATGAATACCAAATCAAATCAATTCACCAATGAATCAAAATTAAAACCCCACAGCACTTGGAGTAATTTATAGAGGAGCTCTTCTCCAAAGTGTTTTTAGTGACAGTTACAGTGTTATATTAAACAGATATATAATTCCAGTTGTACATGCTGAAGCACATTTACTGCGGTGGTTAATGTTTTGTTTAGTGGCTGCAACCTTATCTATAACACTGAATTGCCCTTCCTACACTATGGGATTGGATTCTGTGGGGCTCTGACCTCTTCCTGCTCCTGATCCAGAGAGTAACTTAAGCATCTGCTTAGAAAGCATTCCAGTCCTCTCCTTCACATAATTCCTCAAAGAAATGACACAGAAAGAAGGAAGAAATAACATACTTCAGACTATGGTGTCACCTATACAAAGGTTAATGTACATTGAGCATGCCACTGCTACTCCAGCCACTGCAGTGGTGGCAACTTAATTTGGATAGAATCTTACACAGTTTTCAGCACTTTGCCAGTAGCACTGGTTATGTGAAGAATGTCAGAGAATGTATTTAGGGATGTTATCAAACCTGAATATGCCAAAGGATGCGACAAAGTCGTAATGTAAGGAGAAGAGCAAGCAATGCCAGGCTTCCTTTTCTGTCACTAGCACAGGTTCTGAGTGCTGTCACTCACATTGGTGGGGCAACACAGTCCTACTGGGAATGGTTTAAAGGCAGGAAGGTACAGAACAGACAAAAAGAGCCAAAGTGAGGGTGATCTAGTATTTCTCCATTGATCTATGTTTTGGAATGACATGTATGACAACAGGACAGTCAGAGTATTTCTTCGTTTTTCCAGATCCAGAGAAGATCAGAGCAACTCAGCTATGATTTCAAAATACGTATTTGTATTAAAAATACTGCACCCCAGACAGAGAGGCAGCAAAACGTATTGCTGCAGGAAACTAGCACCATTTTCTTTAAGTATATTTCAGACCAAGACCACACAGGATGAGTAATAAAGACATTCAGATGAAAGCTGAGATGAAATTAAATGAATTGTGCAGGAATATGGTAATGTGGCTGAAGTGGGGCTTGAGTTTGCACTTTTGGCCTGATTGGTCTTTAATTTCATGGGTGAAGTCCACTGATGCCCAACGTAAATTCTGGTTAACATAAATGAAAGATGACTGTGCAACATGAGGTATTTTAAAATTAATTAAAAGCAGTGCAAGTGATATCCATTAATTACTGTGGACAGTAAAAATAGCCCGGGTGTCTTCTCTCAAGTGGGTGATGAAGCTGTCACTTTTCTTCACTGGCTGTTCTAACAGCTGATCAGATTTATTTTTAAAAACGCATAACTGATTATTCATTTAAACTTGATACTTATTAGCATCTCACCTATCCTGCCAATAGGTCTTTACCTCCTAACTTACAGAAGCACTATATTAGAACTCTATCAATATGCGGAACAAGACTTACTGGATAATATCTATTTCTCTGTGATGCCACTTTTTTATTCTTTTCCATCTTTCTGCTCATTAATGATATCCTGAGCAGTAATTTTTAATAAGTATTGGCATTTAAGAGAAATTACAGAAAACTGGAAATTACGTATCAGTGAGCCAGCTCCTTTAAGTCTTGATTATGAATTTTCAAGGGCTGCTGACACATGGAGATTTCTGAATTCTTCCTGGGCTGTCTCAGTGCAGAGCAATCACTTTACACATCCCAGCTGCGTCTATAAATCACAACTGAGCACACAGAATAACCCTGCTCCAACAGTTGATGTTAATATAGTGCTTAAAACTTCAAAAGGCCCATTGCACTCATGTTCTCTACTACACGTTTTCTACTGCATCTAATAAAGGTGGGAGTAATACACTGTGATTACAGGAAGTGGAAAGTTTTGCTCTGCCATTTATCTACACTACAGACTTGTATTGGGGTAGGTATGCTGCACATATGTTAAATGCTGCACTTCATGAAGAACACTATGGTGGTAGCTAAAGTTTCTAGTATGGATACAGTTACGGTTTTGAACATTTATCCTAACCTGCACAAGAGGATCTGAGAGCAGAGCTTTATAGAAAAAAGTTCCCACTGTGAGAAAAGCCATATAAAGAAAATCTTTTTTTTCCTGATGCACCTGTATTAAGACACTTAGCTAGAGTAGCACAGTCAGGAATTCTAGTTAGACAAGGTTAGTAGATACGTGACCCTGGCAGCATATTCCTCATGTTGCACAACTGCAAATCACCATGGAGCGTGCAAGGTCCTGGAGAATGAGGTCCCCTCACTCCAAAACATTGCAATCAAAACAAAATACCAGTCTCACAATTAGAATCTGTATACTAAAAGTTTTTCATGCATTCTAAGCATCAAACATGAATTCATTAAAATTATCAAAGACCACTAAGAACTTTGTGTTTTTTTAGTGATTGCTGGACCAGTAGAACAAAACCAAATTATTAAGCCTTCAATAAGTATAGACAACATAGAGCAGAAATAGGAGATGATGAGATGAAGGAAAATATGTCAATTCCCAAGCCCTGAAACATTGTGTAGTCACTTGTGAACTGGAAGGCAGCCAGACATTCCTACCTTAGAAGACTCCTGTTAACAGTCATGTATGCTATCACAATTCACAGCATTTTGCTAACCAGTTGAATACCTAGCACAGGATGAAAATTATTTCATTTGGACTTTCCTTTTTAAAGAAATAGACCTGTAGCTTAATTAATAAACAGCTTGGTCAACAGCACCTAACACAGAGAGACTGGGTCTCCAAGGACACAGCAGGAGACAACTGTTACGCTACAGGCAGTGCTGTTGTTGAATAAGCTCCATTAAACTCTTGTAATGGGAACCTTGCTCAGGGAATAACTATTGAATCAAAATGCCCTGTTGGTGACACAGGCCTTGTATTACTGGTTATGTGCTGCTTTCAGTGTGAGGTGCAGGAGAGAAGTCCTAAACATTTGAGATCAGAGTAAAACAACATTTCACAGAAGCAGGACTTTGTGTTTAACTTACAGATACACAATTCATGGTCACACGATGCTAACACACACTTTTATCTGAACTTGGTAAGAATTTCCTTACTTCATATCCTTAATTTTAAACTGGTATGAGCTCTTTTGGAAGGGATTTGCTTGTTCATGTAATATAAAGATATATTTATAATGGTATTTCAAACCAACTAAGCTAAATTACATGTAGAGAGAAATGGAATAAGCTTCTGTATGTGAACATTTAAACAACTTTCTTTGATGCCAAGGGGAACAAGTGTGTGAACCTCTTTTCTCACTTCAGAGATTTAAACCATTTTTAAAAAATTCTCCTAGTTTTTACAGCAAAACCCTGTTGGTTAACAACTTTGTATAACAAAAAATATTGTAGTGCCAAATCTCTCATAACTATCCAGACTTGGCACAATAAAAAAGCAGTAACATAAACCTTAGGTTAAACAGTATAAGCAAGATGGAAATAAAAATTTCAGAGAACTTCTGGTATCTCTTGCCTCTTTTTTTGTTGATATACTTACTGAACAGCCTTTTTTTTTTTTTTCTGTGAATGGGCCTGTTTGAACAAAAGTTCCTAAAAGCCACTGTAACATAGCTGTTCATACTGTTCTCAGGAAGATACACCACTCTGACATTGGGAGTATGTTCCATATGCAACTCCCATGGTGCCAACCACACACTTCCTTCAAGCAGATACAGCACAATTAATTATACTGAGCTTCTCCCTTCTCTCCAGCTCACTATCAGTGAACAGTTAGGAAGTGTGAGAACAGTAGGGCTTAGCAATCTTCACTTTGCCCACTTCATCATCATTGCCTCAGGATAAAACAGAAAAAATGTTTTAATTCAGAAAAAAACCACACTGTGTTTCACGAACTCAAATGATTTGTGAGCTGTGTAGTGATGGCCACTAAGGCCTATTTTGTAGATGTTGCCTAAAATTACTCATTATCTATATAAGTAGAGCTGGCATATTGTGTGCAGTTTTGGAAAACTGTACGTTGAGGCTCTCAAATCTCCTGTTTTGGCGGGGGGGGGGCGCGTGTGTGTGTAAATTTCTTTTGGTCTATAAAGAGAAGGTACAGAATTGCTCTCTCTTTAGACAAAGAGATTCATGCTTTTCCTTCTTCTAAACCAAAGAATATTTTGACATTTATGTTTATAATGACCAATACCTTACTCTACAAATCATCTCACTAGGGTGGAAGTCACTGTGATAAGGACTATCAGAAATGGAACCAAACTGTCCCTGATATATTCACATGTGTAAAATCTCCATAGACTCCATCTCTGGGGTCGATTTCTTCTCCTGACCTTGGGCATGGGGACAACAGAATTAAATATTTTTCTTTTCTCCAAGATAAAAAAGCCTAAGCAGTTCAGGCCACAGAATTTTGTTTTGTGTAGAGAACTCTTAAGGGTGTTTAATCAGCTTATTCATCCGTGCTGTTCTTTCCTAACAATCACCTTAAAAGAGCAATCTAATAACAAAGAATACACACCATTTAACTAGTGAATTTTTGCTTACCTACCACAATATGGTTAGCATTACCTCACACATTTTGTATTTCTTCCCAGCTGTTGAGTGTGGGAATGGTATTCACTATAATTTTTGTCTCCTTGGGCCTGTATATTTGTATATTCATAAAATTCCTGGTGTGCATCTTCTGTTAAGTGGTGCAAATAGCAATGAAAGCAACAGTAGCTTGTTCAGAGAAAGCTTATTGCACATGCTTTGGTTTCTCCTGATTTGAAAGGCTCTGTGATTTCACAGATTTAAAAAAATTAAAGGTCACTTCTTCCTGCAGCTTCCTCCAAAATAATCTGTGGAAAAATGCAGGACAAAGCCCTAGCTAAAAGGCCTTCACTAAACCAGGCAAAATGGAAAACCTGTAAATCTGTGAGACTTGTACCCTATCACAAAATTGCTAAGACAAATAATGAAAATGGAACTAAAGATATATTAAGTGTGACAAAATTGAACTTTTCCAGTGTGACTATGAGGGACTGGGGCTGCAAACAGTTAAGGTAAAAACCTTTTTGTATTTCACCTTCCTCCTAGGCTCCTGCAATCCATGCCAACATACTTCTAGCATTACTTTGTTAGGCAGTAGGGTGAGAATGTGACAGTAAAACAGATGACCGGACATCCCATACTAGCTGCGCTTAATAGCAAAGTATTTTGTTTCAAAGATCTGTTATGACAAATCAGCTCTAGGTATTGCAGAACAGACTACTAGCACAGATCATAAATAAAATGGTTCTATCTCTGTGAAAAGCAAAGCAGTGAAGAAAGAACCAGTGTTTGCCTGCCTACTCTAACAATTTTAATGGTATTATTCAGCCAGCAAAATAACTTGAATTATAGGCTTTTGCTTAAAGGTGTATTTATCTTGTAGGTTTTCTAGAAAAGGCATCCAGTGTCAACAGTTCAATTTCCACAGGTGTTTACTAAGGTCACCTAAGAAGGTTCATCTTTCAGTTGTATGATGCAGCACACACATAGGCACACTTCACATTTCTTGGCCATCAGAGCAACGAGCTGTAAACCAGCAGAACTCCATCAATTCTGATGCACAAACATTAGGGTAACTCTGCTAATCTATGCTAACTCTCTTGGCCCAGTAGGAAAGCCTTACTCTGCAGTGCTGTGACATTGGCCTGTTTCTATGGAGGTGATGGCTGAATTACAGTAAATGTAGAGGCAATCAAGAGCAGAACAGTCTAGCAGAAGTTGGACCCAATTATCAGAGTAACACCCTCTTTTACTTCAGAGCTGGGATCACATTAACCAAATCAAAGAGGGCACTTCACAAAGGACTTGTTTTTCTAATAAGCTCAGTGAACTCTCTTGTATATTCAGGTGCACATCTTCCCTTCTCAGCTGCTTGTGCAACAAAGAACCTGGGCGCTTCTGAAGCCTGCCAGAGAAGGAACATTCTCACCATGACAGTTGGTGCCTCCAACACTTTGACTCCTGGTTAAACTAAGCCTGCATCCCATTCTTACCAGCCTTGGAGATGGCCATGGGCTGAGCTAGAACACTATTTTTTCCTTCCAGAGCCACGTATGAAGATCTATTTGGGACAGCATTATAGGTTGCATATAATTAGGAAAAGAAATATCGCTATTAGGAAGCAAGGAAGACTTGTTTTAAGTACTTGTATGCAAATTCTAACATTTGTAAGAAATGAAATTAATTGTGAAATATGAACACTTGCATCTTGAAACAGACAACATGAGTGAGAAAGAGGATGCAAAACAGATCTTCCCAAGTCCTACAGGCACCCAGTTTGTTATGTCCCCTCCTTTGCCACCAGAGCATGATGAAAAATATGAAGTGTCGTAATGGAGGCAAAAACATAATAAGGTGCACTTAATTTTAGCCTGTGAGCTAACAAACATTGCAACGGTATTTACAATACAAATTAAAAAGTGGTAGTAAGATGAGGTGCAAGTAATCTTGCTCAAGTAGAAACTCTTATCCTGTTCTGAACAAATACTAACATGATGCCAACATAAAAATGATCAATGCCACAAAGCAGCAGTATGGATTTAGTACTAAGGAACTTGACCAATATACTTTTCCTGTTAGGAAAAATTGAAACAACATGTCACTTGAAACAACAAATTTCAGGGAACATTTTTAGATTAGTGTTTAATTTGAAAATATACAAGAAGTACATAAATGGTATCAAAACACAGGACATGCTTAAGGGCATTAATTAAATTGTACATTGCATCCAGACACTATCAGTTCCAGGTGCTGTTAGACAAAATTAAGCAATGGGAAAGAAAACCCTTTTTTTTCTGAGAGAAAAAAAAAAGATGAAGAACAGGAAGAATCTTGTACCATGTGAAAACATATTGATGATGATGATGACTACTATTATTCTAAAATATTTAAATGAACAGTGGAAAAATCCGAAGAATTATAACACCAGTATTTGAAGCCAAGGAATACATCAAAGAAGCTGAAAAGCCTTTGACATGGGAAGATGCTACTTCTGCTGAGTTTTCAGAAGATGTGATTAGAGCATGCCAGTGGCCAAGAATGCAGACAATAATACTCCCTAGCAGGTGCCAGAAAGTTGTGAAGAGCTGCAAGGACTAAAATTCGCTGTATAAACAGCAGCAGGCACAGGTTAATAATTTGCTTTCCTGTCTTCAGGAATAAGCTACACCTAAAATTTTCTATGTTAAAACATTTTTTAATTGATGCAAACAGCAAAAGTATTGCTTGCTGGTCAAACATCAATTTATTTTCATATGAAAGTGTAGCATGATTTTACAACATTAACTATACCTATTTCTTTGCAGTGAACAGTTTAGCCAAGACGCAATGATTTATTCATCAATTATTGCATGTCAATTACAGTAGCCACTAATATTTAATTAGGAGTTTAGACAAAACTGCCAGAAGAGAGGCTTAGAAAAAGTGTGTGTGTGTTGTGGGAGAGGGGGGGCATTCCTGGAACACAGCCTGTGCTTGCTAAAAGCCATGCAGAAGCCCATATGATGATATCCACCTCTTCAGAGCAACAAGGGCAATGGGTGGCAGGTATCAGCAGAGGAAGAGGAGAATGGAACAAAAACCAGCAAAGTGGGCAGAAGACAGAGACAGGTCTTGAGCTGCTAATCTTCCACATCTTGCTTTACAGCAAGCATCAGATCTAGACAGAGCCTGAAACAACTCTGCAGAAAACACGTACTTTGCAAATAGATCTGGTACCTCTGTTCTACATAAGAACTAAGAGGTATTTTAATTCCATTACAAATAAAACAATTAGATCTTTGTTAAATGACTGAACTTGACTGCCAGTCAAATTAGAGTGCCATGAAAAAACCCAACATATTGGGTGAGGTGCTTATGCTGTTTCCAGACACTCTGCCCAGAATGGGTGAATGAAACAGCTGCATGAGTTTAGAAGAAACACAATTACTAATTAGACTGCTTCAGATAATTATAGCAGAACGTGGCTCTGCTCTAGCAACAAAAAAGTACAAAATCACATTTTTTTTCCTTATAAAGGTGAACTTCAAAATGTTTTGATAGGCAGTAAAGATTTTCATGTATAGCGTTAGAGCTTTATTCATACATGCAAGGAAAAACTAACACTGTTGACTACTACGGGAGAAAGAACTTGAAACTTACTAGAACTGGCAGAAATTTAAAAACTGTCAGTTTCGTGTGTTTGATGTCTACCAGCAGTTTACCGAAATCGGCAATTTTCTGTTTGGTAACTGCCAGAAATGTTGAGAGCTACACTGACCCGTGTACCCTCACAGCTGACTGCTCTTCTCCCAGCCGGGAATGTACAGTCCAAATGTTATAACCAGACACTGGAGAAAGGCTCAGAAAAGACTACAATATGATCTAGGAGAATTTATTAACCAAACGGTGATGGACACTCATCATTAAACGTGAAAGACAATCTGCAAAATGATTTTGTCATGAAAGTGGCACAGGTGGTCCAGATGGTAAGTGCCGCTGCGGAGGTGTTTTCCTCGGGGACCATCCACTCCCACACCGCTCCGTCCTGGCCGTCCACATCCCCTGTGCCCGCAGGCCGGGCCTCCGCAGTCGCTTCCCGGGCTGGTGGCGGGACGGAGCCCCCATCCCACCCCGTGCCGCCCCCTCAGCTGGAAGGGCTGGAAGCTCCTGAGGCCAGCGGGAACGCAGTGCCCCGCGCAGGGCCTTCTCTTCCCGTTCTCATCCCCGCCCGGCAGCGGTGTCCGGGTAGCGGTGCCCCGCAGCTGGGCGAAATGCGCCTCGCCTCGCCTCGCCTCCCCTTGGCAGGGCGCGCGTACCTGGCGCGGAGGAGGCGCATCATTTGAAACACACGCATTCACCTTTCCTTCCTCGCCAGTGGCCAACGCAGCGCGGTGGCAGCGGGGAGCGGGGGCCGAGCCCCGCTCTGCCCCAGGTCCCGCCGCAGCCTCCGCGGGACCCCGCGCCACCGCCCCGTCCCGGCGCTCACTCACCTCCGCCGCGGCGCGGCCCGGCCAGAGCAGGGCGAGCAGCAGCACCGGCGNGGCGGGGGCCGCCCGAACGGCCGCGGGGCTGCGCGGAGGGAGCGGGGCTGGGGCCGGCCCCGGGCACCGCCCGAACGAGGCACGGGCTGCGCTCGTACGGAGCGGGGTCGGCCCCGGGGTCGGCCCCTTCTCTCCTGGCGGGGAGAAGGGCGCCGGGACACCGGGCGGGAGCGAGGCGGTTCCGGGAAAGGCGGTGGCGGCAGCAGTCGGGGCCCCCAGGGCCACCCCGCCGCTGCCGGGGCGCTCCCGGGCACGGACGGGAGTTCCTTCAGCATCGCTTTCCGCTCCCTCGAGTGTTTTCGTAATGAGACAGAGGAAACTCCCAGAGGGATTTATGCCCCGCCGCATAAACGGAAAGCAGCGAGAAATGTTTCTCCCCAGGGTTTCCACGTAATATGATATAAAGCTTTTGCGAATGGAAAAGTGGAATGGATTTGTAAAGTGTTTGCAATGTGTAAAGTTTATCACATTTATGTTATTGACAGAAGTGCTGCATGCTCAAGGTAACCTTTCACCAAATAAAGTGCTGTTCTGAGAAGGTGCAAACTTAGAAAGCATGTTGGCAGTGCCAGCCATAGCAACCTTACCTTGTCTATAGCGTTTGTGGATGCTGTACAGGAAATTCCACGTTACAGTTTTTATTAGCACTAGAAGTGATACAGCAAAAGCAAGTATATATTTTATGTATATGAATCTAGGAGTACTCATGAAATACAAATCTAAAGGCTTTCATGAGCAGAAAGCTAGCCACAGAGCTTTGTAAAACAGCTTCTCTGACAGGCACGAGAGTAGAGCTGGATCTCCATTCAGTAGACCATACTGTCAACCTATGAAATCTGCTGTGAAAGCTGGTTCATAGAAGCTACTTTTCCAAAAAGTTTGGTACTACAAGTAAGAACATGCCTTGGGAAGAGATGGGCATTATCTTCAGTACCAAAGACCTTGTACATTGAATCATGTTAAAACAACTTGACTCTAAAATATCCAACATCTGTGAGAGCAAGCTGGTGTAGACAGCAAGGTATAGAGAGAAAGGAAAAGAATTCCCTTGTTTTCTGACCAGATTGGTGGTGACCATGTAGAAGAAATAGTATCCACAACTGGAATTTCACATGAGAAGTACTGGTGTTAGAGAGAAGGGAGCAGACATTTATACAAAAGTGAAAACAAAAGGTGCATAACCTGTCTACGAGACAATGTCAGAGCAATAGAGACTACAGCGGAAGAGAGTGATCAGTCGTCTGAAATTATTACAATTTCGATGCAGAGTGCTGCAGCACATGATGTTGGTTCCTTTGGATGTAATGGGAATACAGTTAGGACTGCTCTAATTTTTTATATCTCATTAACTGTAGCTGTGTGTCTGCCTCAAACTATGGCTCAAGTCCCACGGTCTTTAGCAGAGTTACTGAGAATGAAATTGTCTTGCTTCTTGATTCTTGTCTAGAAAGTAAACATCTAGATGATGTTATAGTGCCAGCTTTTCCCCTTGTGTTTTCTGAGGCTGAGGTGAGGTTTGGTGATCTCATATGAAACCTATTCCTGTGGTGGTGATGAGTGTGCTATCCTGGGGATATTTGATTGAGGTAACTGTTGTGATTGCTTCAAGAACATAAAACATGAGATCACTTTGACACATCAATCTAAACAACACCTTGTATTCTTTCTGTTACTGTATTAGCTACTGAACACTTCAACTTGTTCGGAGAACGATGGGGTTTAGATAGCCATGGCAAAATAACAAGCAGAGGGTTGCAAGTCTTCCACTCATGCATTAAGTATTATTTCAAACTCTGTCAATGGGTTGGATCAAAATGGATTTTAATTTGAAAATAAAACTTTCACTGCTAATACAAAGCAAATGTACCAAATATAATTTTCTTTTTTATTTTCTTCTTAGTTTTCAGAAGCTGTTTGGATAATTAAATAATGAGATGGCTAATGGGCAACAGGAACACATTTCTGCAAAGTCTAAAACTTTATGATTGGGAAGCAGGAACACATTTCTGCAAACTCTAACACTTTATGACTGGCTTGGATTTTCCATTTGAGGCAATCAGTCCCTGCAATATTGTATTGCCTCACAATTTTGCTTATATTGTTTATATTACTAATGTAAAAAATCAGTGAGGTAGGAATGCTGTTGGAATATTATTTTTTTATTAGGGATGTTGTTATTTTTTTCTTTTCTTACAGATGGGGAACTGGGGCACAGCAAGAGTGTAAGAATTTGACAGATGAATGGAGTACTGTACAATACATGTAGAGAGTGATCTTGCAGCATGGATTGGCTGCCTTTAGGCTATTTATTCACCAGTCAGTGCACAGCAGCTTACAAAGTCTCTTCTTCATACTGTGGGATTTGGATGCACTGTGCATACACACAGGAGTCAATATTATTTATAGATTAGTTCTGGTTAGAAAGATACCACACTATCTAAATAATAGAAAGCAATACAGTAATGTTTCAGGAACTGTACCCTCATGTGTTTAACAAACACATGGCTGCTGCCTGAACAGCTATCAGAGAGCAGCCAGTTTGCTGCACTTCACATCCTTACTCCCTGCTCAGGAACTGAGTGTCCTTGCCTACCTAGGAGACTTCTCCAAAGGAGGCAAGCCCCTGTCCATTCGCTCTAGTGAGTGTTCAGTCTCCTCAAAATTATTTCCCCACATTTGGAATACTGGAGCACTAAAAAGCAGAAGCCTGTGATAATCTATGCTAACCTAGGAGAAGCCCAGCCTCTTAAACCCTCAGTTTGAAATAACCAGTGTGACTCATTTGCCAGAAATGCCTTATTACAAAGGATTGCAGCTTTTTTTTCATTTGGGGGATATAAAAGTTTGTACATGACCTGGCCATGTCTCTGGATTTGTGAACCTTGGGTTTCAGAAAGGCTGGACACATAAAGCTGCTGTTGGACCTAAGTCATAGGTCAGGGATGCACTATATATGCAAATTATGTATTATGTATGCAATTTACGTATGCAAAATTTGACTGTGTGGGACTGTGGAGGCCACTGGTCAGTCCTGCACACAGAGCTTCCAGCTTCCTAAATCCTGGAAAAAGCTGTGGAAAAAATGTTTTAAAAATAAAGCTAAAAAACTCCAGGTAATGTGTCCAGTGATTGTCATCTGTGCATGCATAGGGGTAGAACTCTTAGCTGAAAATGCATGTGGCTTGATCTGCATTCAGAGTGGTCCTCCTTTGCTCAGATGCTGGCACAGACTGGTCCAGCCCAGTTTGCAAAAGCTGCTGCTGCTAAACCTGGTCTTAAAACTATAGCAAATACTTTCTTGAGGATTTTTTTTTCAAGTTCATTAGGTTTTTTACTATAAATGGGTGTTGCATCTTTTGTCTTAATGCCTTTAACTAAAATGGTTGCTATGAAAGCTTTTTTAAGACGTAATGATTCAAGATGCTCTTTGTTCATTATTTTAAACACAGAATAAAGACTATCTTTTCTGGGCTGAAATCTTGTACCCCTTTTTATGTTGATCTGCAGTTTCATTATAGTCCCCTTGAAATAATTGGATTGCTGATAAAATAAAATGTGGCCTGAATAGGAAGAATGTAATGTAGCACCAGCAAAAAGCTGTGCAGTGTAACACGGATAAATGGTTAAGATTTATTTTTCGTTATCCAGTAATTATTCATGTGCTTACCTTGGATGTATATTTTAATATAAACAGGTTCAGAGGGGAAAACAACACCAGTATGGAACAGTGTTTATAGACCATCCACAAACAGAAGGAAAGAGAAGACCTGCCATTTAAAGAAAAAAAAAGTGCTGCATATACAAATCCTCAATCAGCGGGAATGGCATTAACAAAGGATTCATTTGAACGGATTAAGTGGCTTATCACAGCTGCCTGGTGAGTTTTACAGATCACTACATTTTTTAACTAGATTCACTGAGATATATTCCTAGCTATCAATTTAACAGTAGTAAGAAATCAGCAGTTAAATATTTTGTAGCCTGTCATAAATTTGATAAGCCTGTGTGATAATTTATTGTATTTGAGTTCAGTTACTGGTCTATAAGTTTATACCACTTGAATTTCAGGCTCTACGCTATTTAAATAGTAGAAAACAGGAACTATAACTCTGAGTTTCTTCAAGGCAGCTCTTCTCGCCTTTTTTCTGCATTATTTGTTACTGACTTACCTCTAACAGTCTTTGCTGAGTCAAGTACATAGGAAACATCTGCCTGGCTTCAGGAGGCAGGGATTTGGAAATGGCAGAGAAGCTGGCAAACACATGCCTGCTGTATATGACTGGAAAAAGGGGGGACTGCAACACCATGTATCAAGAAAAACATCATTAGATTTCTGTTTCATTCGTGCAAAAGCTTCATGAGAACTTGGTGTTTTCCTAAATAAAAAATAACTCACAGCTGGTCAACTTTGGTATGGGAAAAAATGTTTACAGGGACTGTCAAAGCAAAAGCGGCCTTAAATTATTAACAATCACAGAACAAACCAATGGTATTATCTGCTACCTGGTTGAAGTGCTCCTGTGAAGTTAAATCTTTCCAACACAAACTTACTTGATTCTTTAAAGGATGAACCACTGGTATGCAGAAGACTTCTCCACCATTTACTGCTGTAGCTGATCATCTGGGAGTTTCACATTGTTTAATGAGTCCTTCCTTTCATATTTAACAAGGGACAGCATCTTCTGTCTTCAGTTGCTACTAATTATTTTCATAAATATTTTGTTTCAGTAAAATCTGTATTTGAAAATGAGTAGCAGGCAGCACAGATGTAAAAAGCGTATGGAGTAAATGTACATAAATAGCTAAAATATGTTAATGCTTTCAGTATTGAATTTATCAATAAATATCAGAGCATATACAGGTTATATTGTTTCCAGTTTGAATCTGTGAATAATGAGGGACAGTAACTGGGGGTTTACTGGCACAGTTCTCAGTGCTTCTAAGAGTTGGCCATATGACTGACAAAGACAGAACAGAAGTTGATTGCAATAGGGAATTTTACTAAATGCTTAGATATTTGCGCAGTTGGAGTAATTTTGAAATAGGCTTCACTGTAGCCTGTAAAATAGTACACAGGAGTCTGTATGCTATGGTTGTATCGAATTTATCTTTTCATATAATGAGTAAGCACCTTAGTTCTTAGTAAAAATAATGTTAGCATTAATAATAATTAAAAACAATGGTTTTTTTCCTGTATTGCTGCAGAATTTTTGGGCTTTTTATTTTAGTATACTCTTTTTTTTTTTTTTTTCAACTTTGCAATCCATCACTAGCAATGGTTGGCATATGGAGCTGGGCTTCCCCAGCAGCTGCTCTGGAATCACGTGGCTGTTCTGAACGTGGCTTTGCACTCTACTTTCTCTTGCCCTCTCTGAGCAAAAGACAACAGCACCAGCTAACTCATTTTAGGGTAGATGCAGATCATCCCCATCTCTACTCAGTCTTCACCTCATGCTGTCCATGAAGAAATCTGTATGGAATGGGTCCTCTCTGGCCCTTTGTAATTGTGGGATTTGAAACAGGTTACAAGGGGAAGTTACAAGGACTTTTATGTAGTCTGGTTCATGCCAATCCGTCTGTCCTCATTCTCACAAATCCAAAAAGACAAATATTTACAGCATGGCCTAACCATTTCTTGGTGGTGTGTGCCCCTTACAAAAATACTATATAGCCACCCCAAACTGGATTTAATCATGTGTACACTTGATCACTTTTCACTTTCTACAGGCTAAATTTTTTTGAAGCTTTGATATTGTGAGTTTAGTTTTAATTTAGTCTTTATTCTTTTAAAACAGGTGGCTGCTGATTGTGTTTTCAACTCAAGAAATTGATGGGGTAAGTGGCATTAATATTTACTTTAGACAGGTGAGAGAATGGTACAGTTCAAACAACACCAAATGCACCAAAATGATCTCTAGTTCTGTGGGAAAACCGTGATGTTCCTTTCTGTATTTCTGCAGTTCTGACTTTCCTTTCTGCTACTCAGCTTGTCTATTTTGCAGTTCTATGCTCTGGATTTTCCTAGATTCTAATTATGGTGTCTTCAGGTGCTTTTGGAAAGATGCATGTAAAAAACCCTCCCTTGCTCGCCAAGTCTGTCTCCTTCCTCATAAAGTCTCTTTGATGGTTCTGCATTAGGGCACATGCCAATTCTGGCTTTCAAACTCTGCTCTATATGTTAGCCTAGATGTTAAACTGCCTTTCATGGACATGCCCATCTCTCTGAAGCCAAAATTTCACATATAATGTTGTTTCAATATCTACTTTTTTCCTCTCTGTACTGGTCTTCATATTACCCATATGTTTTCAGTGCCCTCACTGAAACTTCTTTCAAGTCCATCCTCTTTGTATTCTTTCAATTATTTAGAAGCTCTTTTTTTGTAGAGTTTTGGCGCTTTTTTAATCCCCAAACTCATGCCTTTTTATTTTATGTTGAAAATGGACATATTTTTTAAAAATAAATGTGTTCAATCAGAAGAAAGGGTAACTGTTCTGTTATTGGAAACTTGTATTCTATTGACATTCCAGAAGAGGCAAGATTCTAACAACTGGGTGAGAGACTAGTGGGGAGTAGATCAGTAATTTCATGGGAAATGCAGTGTGTGAAAGACAAGTAGTCTGTCAGAGAGACCATCATACCCTCTTGTTCTGAGGTTTGGGAATTCCAGATATTCTAAAAATGTTATAGATAGAACAGAATTTTTCCTCCTTATCTAATATTTGTCAGTGTTTTCTCCTTGAAACATTGAAGTATGAGCCTATAGTGTTCTGTTGGGTATTAAAATCAGTAACAAAACAATCTTGACCTTGCTAATAATGAAAACCCACACTAAGGAAATACTTTTTTTATCACCATTTACTTGTTTACCTACATTATTCTTAAATCTTTCACCTCCTTGTTAAAATATTTTTTTAATTTTCTTTTGTAATTTACACAGTTTTACTGAAAAAATACTGTTATTTAGTGGACATTCCAGCTAAGTTTATAAGTGCACATGATGTGTGTTTATTACTACATTTGGGGAAATAGAAAAGAATAATGAAATCGTGTTCACTCACCACACAGAAAATCTACTGAGTTTACATTTTGTTGTGTTTTCATTTCCCCTTGGATATGATTTTTTTTCTCATTGCAATTTGATGAAACAAAGCAGTCACTTCTTTGCTATTAAGAGGACAAGAACAGAATTTTTTAATACAAGAAATAAGTAAATTAATAGGCAGTGCATAATTACACCATGCATATACTTTGTTTCATTTAATAGACAAGAATTAAATTCAAGATTTTATCTCTGAGTGAACTTCTTGCTACTTCATCTTGTTTTGCCTTTTATAATTTCATTGTAGTTAAACAGTCTCCTAAAGTAATGTAATGGGTTGCAAATTTCACATTATTGCAAATAAAATTCTGATTCTGTTAAAATTTATTTCTGGGTGCAGCTGGTTTCCCAAGTTATATTGGCTGTAATATTTAGTGTTATATAATATAACTTGTAGTTAGTCTTCCACCTTCTACAGCAACAGTAATAATCTTTTACTTATTGTTTCTACCTTGCCAGCATGTTTATGTTGATGAGAGATCTTTTGCCTTGAAAATCATCTAATTAGCTAATATGTCCAGTTGACAGTATTTGATGAAGTAATTGTCTGTTGTGCATTGATAAATCCATAAATTTTAATTTTTAGGGAGGATATGCATATATTGATCCATGTGGGGGACAGGATTGTTCAGTTTGTCGGTGCTTTGCAGAAAAAGGATCAAGGGTAAGTGATGATTAGAACTAATGATAATTACTGTTGTAAATACTGTTCATTTTGTGCACATTGCTGTTCCTGAAAATCAACATGGTTGGTAAATCAATAAACCAATATTCAGACACAAACACATCTGACAAACTAGCATAATTCTGTCACTGGTATCAAGTACAGCTGTCACTGAAGAAAGTTAAGATCGTAAAGAAGTTTGTTTCTAATTGGGTTTGTACTAATAGTTTCTTGTATTAAGGATTCTTTGAGCTCAGTCTAGGAGTTAGATGTAATTCCTAATACATGTGGAGTATAGAAATCTGTGCTTGTTTTCTACTAAGAGGCTGGCTGAAAGAGAAGGTCCATGTCATTCTCTAGTTTTATGAGAACTTATTTGGGTTAGGTGACTCTGAAAAAGCTTGCAAACTTTTTATTTTACTTACTTAAGATACTGACTCTAAAAAAAATTCTCTAAAAAAAAATCAATATGTCTTTATCTTATAAATAATTATAAAACAACTCTAAGGCATTTGCACATTACATGCTAAAATTAGTCACTGCTAATTGCTAATTAGTCATGTTGCTAATTGTTAATTGATATAAATCCAGTGATTACTAGTTCATCTTGGCTATTCTTTCTCAGAATACATCTCTGTATAGAGATAGCAAATAATTTAAATGTTGTGTGAGGAAAAACCTTATCTATTTATAAAAGTCATATACCTATACATGTGTATATGGATGTCCTGATTGGTGATCAGCTGAAAAACTGTCAGTGATGAAAATTGCTTTCTACCAAAGTACTAATGGTTAAATTTAGGTTTAGAAAGCTTGAACGTGGTGGATGAGTTTTGGAAGAGCCACATGCCCCATTCTCTTTGTGTACAACCTGAGTTGCCAGAAAAGCAAGACACACCTTTTTCTTCCTGTGCTTCTGCAGTTAGCTGCACGCTTTTCTGTGTCATGATCACTGCCCCGGTGTCCTTGGATCCTATCCTAATCCTCCAGGATTATGTCTATGTGAAAGTCCCCCATGCTGTAGGATTTTCATAATAGAGGCCTAGGATGCGTATATCTCTGTAACACTGGGCTAACAAAAGGGCATCCCAGGAAAAGTATTTTGACTGTTACCACTGCAGTGTCTCTCAGTGCTACTGAATAGACTGTTTTGGGTACCGAAAACCTCATCTGAAGTGCCGTTTAAAAACAATTGACTTTCAAACTAGGGGGAATTCCTCTGATTTGGGGTCTCACTCAGTAGTCTGGAAGTTCTGAATTGCATGCCCATAATCAGTCAGTAATAAATACCTCCTGCAGTTCTGGCTCTTCCCTAGGCTGTCCTCATCACAGGGGAACTGGACTATGATTCATGCATTTGCAGTTAGTTTTTTAAAGAATTCCAAGGAGCTGGACCTAAGTGCCAAATAGAAGTGTAGTAAACATTTCAAAATGAATTGAATGTTGTTATGCAACTGTAAGTCTGAGAATTGTATCATTTTCTGAAAAAGCTCTGAAATAAGGATGTACATGTACCCTGATGAATAGTGGATAAAGTGTCTCCAATGTAATACGAATTTATATTTCATGCTGTCATTTATATTAATCAATATGCTAGAAACAGAAGCACTCTTCAGACTCTACATGAAACATGGCTTAACTAGACACTGCTTCACATAGATTACTGCACCTATTTTCTATACTAATGTGTGGTGAGGAATAGTTTTCTATAGGATTATTTAATCTTTTCTTTCATGCTACAATTCTTTTGGTTTTTAAACTTTGCTGTGTTCTGCTTTTACACTCTGACACGCTAACTTTGCTCTCCAAGCTTTTGTGGAGACTACCCATTGCAAAATAAAAGATTTGTTTATCTTATTGTTAGCTTCCTAGAATGCAAAACATCTGCTTTATCTGCTTTTCTGTCTGAATTCTGCTCTGAGGCTGGTTCCTCAGAGTTTTGCATCTTTCTCAATCCTGTCTTGAAAGTGTAAGAAATAAATGATCATTAAAAACCTCTGGCATTGTACAGTACACAAGCCTAAATATTCAGAACTTTTGGTATTAAGACTTTGCTTTCTATTTGCCCATTTGAAAATATTTTAAATTTCAACATCAAAAGCCTTCTTCATTATAAGTGGACAGGATAATGATAATTGAGGTTTTACATAGACAAAAGCTGACCATGGGAATAAGAAAACAAAATTGCCATGGCCATACTTGAACGTATTGTTACTGGGCAACTTGAAAGAAAAGTAGAAGCAAATAGCTGAAGTTTCATTTAATGTTTAAATAAAACCATTATAGCTGTGCATCAGTTGCTCTATTGGGTTTTAGAGGAGCTTGTGTACCTGTCCTTTTTAGTTCTCTCAACCATATATAACTGTGTGCAATAAATAGATTTGTACTCCTATTCATTAGCAAGAAATCATTGTCTGAAAAACATTTCAGTCACTACTGCTAGTATTATATCATTACAGTTGTCCACATCACAATGAAATTTTGACTTCTGTTCACTTGGGATTACAGTCTTGTTGGAGTTAGTCTTACATTATACTGTTTATCTTCTGATCTTATGTCACAACTTGACTCTTTTTTCCCTAGGACACCATTAAAATGTGCTGCTAAACCTCTTTGCCCATACTGTGTGGTACCATACCTAGACATTTCAGGACTGTAGAACACATAAATGAGGCAAAACATCATTAGTGAAAGTATATAGGCCAGTAAGTGTTCTACATGACTTTTTAGATTCTTTTTTCCCCTGTTCCTTTTTGGTAGGCCATGAAGTCTGTGATTTCAATTTTCATTAAAGACATAGTAAAACCTTTCCATCATTTCATCCTCTTTTTCTACATAGGAAAGTTTTCCTAGAAAACTCCTGTAGTGTTGTATCACAGGCTTCCAAAAATGCTGGCTGCTCTAATAGAATTCAGATAGCTAAAAAAAATGTTTGCCGTTAGCACTGACCGATTGTAAACCTGTCCTGTGCTGACCCCAGAGTTTGATCCTATTCAATTCCGTTGGCTTTGTTTTTAGTTAAGTAGATTTGGGAAGCAAGCATCTATTCATGACCTAACCTGATCTGGCTTCTATGGGATCATGTGAAATGCCTGGATCAAAGTGAATAATAAATATAACTCAGCAGGACCAATGTTCGTTCTTTTGCAGATGAAGCAAGAGGCTTATTTTTATCCTAGTGTAGGGGAGAACACAGCATCCAAGAGGAGGGTTTTACACTTTCTGACATTTCAGATGCAAGGAGTAAGCATTCACAAGAGGTGCTGAGTCACTTGGGTGTCACAGGTAAGTTAGGAAGTCAGCTGATATCAGTCAGTCACTGCAGGGCAAGAATGCACTGCCCTGGGGTAAGAATGAGGAAAGTTACCTGTGAGTAAGTCGGTCCCCTGGCACTGCTTCTCTTGTAACATCGCCCCAGTAGATCTTGTGAGTTGCCAAATTCCCTTAGTAGGTTCCATGGGTTATCCGAGTTCAATTTACAGCACAGTGTAAACATATTTTAAATGCTCTAAATGTGAAAATTGTGCAAGTTCTGCCTGTTTTGGGGAGTAAGAGGCATTTATTAAACCACACTTTTTTTGCACGTCAGTATGCAGTGGCAGTCTGTAATTCACATGGAATATCCAGTACTTGTATTTAAATTTTGAAGTTGCACACTCAGGAAATAAATATGTAAAATCCTTCTACTTGGTCTCAAATCCACTATCAGAGATGTATATACACTGGCATTTGAGGAAATGCAGAGTTCTCCCATTATTTGCCTCCTACCTGTTGATAATTTTTTTCCCAGTAGATTAGCTGTAAGTTTTAAAGCAGAAGATTCCTGAGACCAGTTACACATTTCTGTAACATTTCTTTTGCATTTCACTTACATTCACTGAGAGCCATATTATGTTTTTCTGTAAAACAGACCCAGAGAAATGAGACCCCTAAATCTATACCTGAAGCAGACCACACTTTTTGTTTTTGTAACTGGGCAGAGGAATAGGCAGTTCTCTGATTCCAGAAGTTAGGATTTGGACTGGTAGGGAATGGATCCTGCTTACCAGAATGTGGAATAGGAACAGAACCACTCCAGTCTGTAAGGAGAATGACACCAATCACTGTCAGGTCTCTTTGAGGTTGTTCTTCATATACGATACCCAGCTACAGCATCTGTAAATTAGCATTTTTCTTATTAGACCTCTTTCAAGTTTTTTAAAAGTTTTGATCTCATTAAATTATCCCTCCTTTTGTTCTTGAGCATCTGTCTTTTCTTAATACTTTTGGTTCCCCTGTCCTACCATACTGAAAATGGTGGTTTTTTCTCAGTTGCTGCAGATTGGGAAGCTTTTCCACATCAGGCAAGATAAAACTTTACAAAACCATTCTTTTTTACAGATTTGAATCAACCAAAAATTGTCAGTCAGTGACTTGGTTTAATAAAATGCTTCAGAGCAAAACTCAATTTTATTTTATTAGCTAATCTGATGTTAATTACTTGTGGTCTACAATGCTCTATTTGTAGCTCTCTGCTTTCAGCCATTAGCAGTTAAGAGTTTCAGTGCTAAATTACAATTTGTTGAGTTTGTTTAACACAATAGTGACCCCCACTGGCTTATTGGATAGTTTTTCTTTTCATAGTCCCACAGGGTTAAAACACAAAGCCAAGCATACATTGTGAATAATGTTTTCAGCACTTCACTGTGATTTGTTCTGCTTCTATGAAGTATCACTGTGAATGCTAAGCTGCATCATCAGGTATTTTGTTCCTGTAGCATATTATATCATTGAAAAATATCATGAAAAGTTGCCAAATTTTCCAATAGTTTACAGCATGGTTCAAATGTTCTTGACAAGAAAGATGGAGAGAGACTGTTTACAAGGGCCTGTAGTGACAGGACAAGAGGTAGTGGCTTGAGGCTGAAAGAGATTAGGTTTAGATTAGATATGAGGAAGAAACTCTTTACTCTGTGGGTAGTGAGGCCCTGGCACAGGCTGCCCACAGAAGCTGTGGCTGCCCCATCCGTGGAAGTGTTCAAGGCCAGGTTCAGTGGGGTTTTGAGTGACCTGGTCTAGTGGGCAGGGGGTTTGGAACTACTTGATGTTTAAGGTCCCTTCCACCCCAAACCATTCTATGATTCTATGAAAAGTCAAGCTCTAAGTATTATTATTGCATTTACTTGGCTAAAAATCTATGAAAAAGAAATTATCTAATTGGGTCTATTAAGGACAAGAGACTGGGTTTAATGCCAAATTGTGTGATTTCTCAGATTTGTCTCCTCTTAATCAAGTTTATATTTAGAAGAGGGTTTGTTTTAGGGACCAAAATGAGCTTCATCCCAGTCTTACTCAGTGAGGAGGAGAATCTTCCCAGAATGGACACCCCTCCAAGCCCTGGAAGCTGTGGCTTTGCTGTGTAATTGACCAGCTCTTCCAAAAGGGGAGAGGACATGGGTGGAGCTTAGAGTAGCAGCAGATGCCCCCACCTCACTAAGCAAATTACAAAATAAAACATCTCTCCAAATGCTTTTGTGAGCGCTCCTCTCTTGCCCACAGACTGCTTTACTTTCCTTCCTTGCTCTGTCCTTCTCCTGGTGAAATGAAAAAGACTGGTTACAAGCCAGAGTCCAGTGCACAGTGGAAAGGGTTGCTGTATTATTTGCCTACAATCTGTGTGGAGTTGCTGGACATTTTCACTTTTGTTCTTATGAACAGAAGGTAAGTGCATTTCACATGTCACTGGTATGTCTCCATAGCCTGTGACATATGGTACTGCTGTGATTGAAGGCAATAACTGGGCTTCTTTTGACTATTGATAATAAGAAGCAAGACAGAATTCAGTCAAGTAGCACGAAGGTTTTTTTATTTCCAATTAAGGCTCCTTTAAAACATTGTGCTTGAGACAGTTGAGTGCTCAAGGCACTCTCAAAATCAGGTACTCTTCAGTCTCAGGCATCAAAAAAAAGTAATTCCAGATAACCTTGGCCATTGGCTTTTCCCAACATTATTAAATGTTTTGTTGCATGATTCTGAAGTATTTGGAGTCCTAGTCTTAGGAAGCATAGTTAATTAAAAAAAAATATAGTCTTGTTGTGCCTAAAGTCAATTTCTTACTGCAGGTCAAGCCCAGGATATGCTAAAATAACAGACTGTAGTCTTGGCATGGGTAGTTCCTGACCTAGACAATTAACAAGGCACTGAAAACCTAGAGGAATTTATTGGCATCAGATGGCAGAGCGGGCATAATATTCTGGTCATTTTATCTGAGCTAATTTGTCATTTCCACATGAGCATGACTACCTTCATCCTCTTTATTTTTACAGCTGTCCTGAGACTGTAATGCTGTGGTAGTCACATTGGATGGGCACAAATAATAGATGTGATAATAGATGTTATGACATGGTATCAGTTTGGTCTTAACAAAGCTCCCAGTCATTATCAGTCTTTGAGCTGAAAGAAAGAGAGAGAATCCATCAGCTTCACATGGCATGCTAAAGTTGTATCAGCTGCCAAACCCATTGTGAATTCTGAATTCAGTGACTCTGTTCTATGACTTCACTACCTTCTACTGAAGACCATAGAGTCAATTAAATTCACAGGGTAGCAGCAAATGAAGACATTTTATCAACCTAAAGGACTACATGTCCTGGAAGTGTTTATTTGTTAATTATGATAACCACCATAGAATGCCTACAGTGTCTCAGCTTTTTTTCTGAGTGCAATAAAAATCATGTTTCTTAACTGTCCAAAGGATATAACGTGTTTTGAAAATTTTCTCTTTCAACTCTTGAATGCAGAGCATATACATTATTAATTAAAAATACTGAAGTTGGTGCAGAAACCTGTTGTCAAAAAGATGCATTAAAAAATTAGTGTAAAACATCTTATGCTTTTCCTGTTGATTCTTACCTTGATTTTGTAAGGTAATAGCTAATTTAGAGTATTAAAACCCATACCACTTCCAGTAAAGTTAATGGTTCCAACAGTTGTATTTTATTATATTATTGGTCTCATTCATTTCACTTGTATGCAAAATGATGTTTTGATTAAAATGGTTGTCCAATTCTTTTTTTCAATCAAGTATTTAAAGGGCATAATAGCTGCCTTAAAAGTACTTCAATTAATAAATTCATTCTAACACAGAATGTGCAAGGCACTGCTGATAGACAGCTTACAACTGTTCATGCAAGCAAACACTCACCACCCTGAATCTTGCCTGTCCATTCACTGTTAACAAGGATGCAGAATTGTCAGCTTTTGATATCAGGAGCCCTTAATTTGCATAATATTTTACACTGCTCAAATTCTGATACCAAGAAAATTGTAACTGTTAGGGAAGACAACATGCTGATTCTGCCCTGGAATTTTTGCCAGTGATTTCTCTGGAAACAGGATCAAGGTTGAAGTGAGAGGAGCGAGTAAAGATAAATGGAACATGAGTCATATGAGGATTCTTTCTTCAGGCAGTCCTTATTTCTAAGTGTAGGACTTCTTTTCCTAGCCTCTGGACTAATTTCCTGTTCATAGCTTAAGGGCCAGTGGTCATCCAGTCCTACTTCCACTGTGGCATAAACCTGTAGTATATTCCTGTCCAAACATGTAGTAAATTACCTTCTCTGTTGCTTTGCTAATTTGATTGAACAATGCATACCACACGTTTTCACTTCTTGGCCAACTGTCAAATCACACTGATTTTAAAAAGACAATTAGAAAATAAATAAAAAGTAAAAGAGGCTTAGGTCCCTGCATGTAATTCACAAGGTAAGATTTTTGTCCAGACAGGTTCAGCCTGCTGAAATGTTTACACTGAGAAGCAAGCATTCAGTTCTTTTGTTTCCTGAAGCTCCACATCTTCTTATAATCATCTTTCATTTCCATCTTTTTTTTTTTCCCTTCAATCCATTCATAAAAATAAAGATATAGTCTGTTTTTTCTGTGAATACTGAAATCTCTTTTACTGCCCTCAAGTGGTCCTAAAGCCATATGGTTTTCTCAGGAATGCATGGGGCTCCATTTTGCTCTCTTTTAAAATACTGTATTACAATTAATTATAATAATTAATTTTATACTATAATAAATTACTAACTATGTATTGATTAAATATAATATGTAACTAATTAATTATAGTTACAGTAATTTATTATAATTAATGAATGAAGTCTGGAAAGAAAGCAAAACAGTTTTCAGTCTGGAAACAGAACAAGTTATGGGTAAACAAGGATAATGATAGAAAATGAAAAAGATGTGAAGAAGAAATAAAGACCTGCAAATAAGTAGATTTTTGTAGGGTGGAAGTGTAGACAGCCCACATGTGAAGCCTGATTAGAAAGCTTGCTTTATTCAGCACTTTGAATCTATGATTGCTTAGTTGTTTAGCAGCACAGAACAAAAACTGCAACAAATCCAAAACAACTCCACAGCAGTGCTGTAAACTGAAAAATCCAGTTGGCATGGGAAGTAATTTTGCTTCAGGAAAATATATATTACCTTGGAAAAGTTAATAAAATCTGTGAAGATCATCTGTATGGTAATGAAGGTACAAATACTCAATTTAGAGCCTTTTATAGATAAGTTACATTCTTCAACCTCCCAACCCAATTTAAAGCAATTATTAAAATTGATTCTTTTTGTAAATATGTTGGCTGATAACTATTATTTTTTTCTCCAGGAAGCTTCACATGTTTTAAATGAGGCACTAAGATACGAAAGTGATTATGAAAAATGTGAGCTAGAAAAACTTAAGATAATTGGCATATCGTGACCTGAAAGAGGGAACTCTCTTGATTTGCTCTAATTGTGTACAAAAATCTCTTTGTCTAAAATGAGTCCTCATTTTTCTGGTGGGAAAACACGATGCTCATTGGAGTCCTAGGCTTGCAAAAGGTGATACATTGGTGGAGCCAGGAAGACTTGCAGTTTATCTCAGGCATCTCAGAGAGGTGGTCTTGGAGATCTGATGAAGGTGAAAAGAAATTATCACCTGGAGCAAGTTGTTAAACTTGAAGGTCATGTTCCTACAGCACCGGACGCACGGGACGGTTCTGCAGGCTGTTCAGCAGCTGTTATGAATCATGGATATTTATACATTGTAAGCCTTGTTTTGTCCACAGAGTCATCTCTGAATTGCTGTGGGGTTTACAGCAGTAGTCATTCGCTTCTCTGTACTCTTTTCAGGGTCAGCCTGGTGAGCTGGGAGCTCAAGGTCCGATTGGGCCCTTGGGATCTACAGGACCAGCTGGTCTGCCAGGGGAGAAAGGACAGAGAGGTGAGAATGGGCAGCCTGGGCCAGCTGGAGAAAAAGGTGATAAGGTAGGAAACACCACAGACAGCTCTTTTAGGTGTATACAGTATGTAATGTTAAATGTTCATAAGTGAAACAGAACCTGAATGACCAAAAAAAGCATTTGCCAAACTATACTCTTGCTCACACAAAATTCTCACAGAAGTTAATTACAGAAAATTAATTCTTGAAAAAATATTTTAGGAGACTTTTTGCTGTGTACTGCAAAATTAGAATTGTCAGAAGACATAAAATAAGATGAACAGACAGACTCTGATTGTCACATACCCTGTAATCCTCCTCAGCCTCAAAGAAGGTGTAGAAATGTGGAGCTGGAGGGAGCAGTATAGTGGTTTTAAAAGTGCTGCACTAAACAGAATTTTATTACCACTTAAGAGAGTACAAATTGCAGTTCAGATTAATATCTTTCATATCTGTAAAATCCCTGGGTCTTGGTACTTCATATTAGTTTTAATGGTCTAATTTGACTGATCTCAGAGGATGAGTGAAATCACTAATGTCAGTATTTAGCACACCTGAAATGTAATGCTGTAAGCAAAAATTGTGCTGCTGGTATTATCAAAACAGGAGCAGGATTGTGAAATGACGTACAGAAATATTTTATAAGTTACAAGCAAATTCCCCTTCTCTGTCATTTTATAATCTTTGGAGAATAAATGGCTATTGAGTAATAGACATTTGTCCTGTACTGTACCACTGTTACATGAGTAACTATTGGCAGTAGTCTTCTGCTAAGCCCATAGAAGTTTTTTTCAGATACTTAATTTCTGAAAATTATAGCTTTTGATTCATATTTCAAACAAGACTGGTTTTTTGTTTCTTGCTATATAGTAGCACATATTCTTGTTTTTCATTCTTTTTAAGTGTTAATGACCTCATCAGCTTTGTTTTTTCATATCATCTGTTTCTAGGGCCCAACTGGAGTCCCAGGATTTCCTGGTTTAGATGGTGTTCCTGTACGTATTAAACAAATATTTCTTTATAAAAATTACATTTCCTATTAATTCATAGCAAGTCCTCTAACAGAATAATACGCTCACTAAATTGTGTGGCCTTATACTTACTGATGTCATTTCTCACACAGAGTTACATGTTTTGCAAAAATGTAAAATAACTAGGTTAACTTCAGCTCTGTCTACTATTGATAACAAACACCACCAAATCCCAATGAGGTAAGTACAGAATTGTCACGCAGGAGTGGGGCAGTGAAGGTAGAGACTACCCATGGTCATGTAGCATGTGTCAGAGCTGGGCTTAAAAGCAATGTATTTCTTTTCTCAGGCTCTCTAGCAGACTGTAGTCTCCTTGGTATATTCTTAACATCTCTGAAAATATCTCAAATGATGCACTGGTTGTTGTTCAGACATTCTGATTTTTGCTTGTAGTCTTTTTGCAGGAAAACTCCAACCACTGAGTCCAGTAATTTTTTCCTGAATAAGGACTGAATAAGCAAAGTGGGTCCTAAATATATCTTTATAAGCATGTGACTATGTATTCCTATGAACGTCTTCTTCAGTGTGAAAATTGGTGAAATAATATCTTAGATACAGCATTTTTCAAAATACTCTACTAGAACTGAATTCCTGAGATGTTACTAGTTTCATATGGATCAAAGTTAAAATGTTGAATTTTGAAAGTGAAAACAGAACCAAGAGCTGAGTGGGTGTTGCAGCATCTGCTTGTCAGCTGTCCACATTTGACAGTGGGACTGTTGCCAAAATGTCTGGATAATGTAGAGGTCACAAGGCCAAAATTTGGCATGAAAAAGAAGTGTTCCCAAGAAATGTATATTCTTTTTGCAAAAAATGTTAATTTAAAAACAGTGTCCACAAATTAGAATGAAGAATTTACAGACAGGAAGAAGGCAGAATTGACAAAAGCATTTCAGGAAAATGACCAGGATACTTTCTTGATGATTTTTCAGATTACCCCCGCTAAAAATAATGTTGGTTCAAAATTAATTTTTTTCCTTACAAAAATCTTTAATTCTGTGAAAAATAGTTTTTGTCTCCAACAGGAAGATCATTCCAAGAAAAAGCTCATTGTTTTCATTGCCCAGTTCCTAATTTTTACTAGAGCTAATCCTTATCTGGACACTGGTTAGTTCTTGCTAGGTTAGAAAAATCACAGTCCCTGTGATTACTGTGTGCCTGAGTCAAGCTGTGTCCTGTTTTTCCTTGTTTTATCTTAACAGTTTAAAAACATGACGCTGCTGGAGATGACTTTTGTGGGTTTTTTTCAGCTTTACAGCCACAAGAAAGACTATAGCTAGAGAGCAAAGAGTCCGTATTCTCTGAGAAGACAGAACATTACTTTTTCACTCAAGTGGAAAACAAGTCTGGTCCTCTTAACCAGTGTTGTCCCTGTTATATTTGCTATGCGTCAAAAAACCCAAATAAACAAAAGACTTACATCATTTGTTCTACACCACAAAAAATTCTATTCGGAAGATAAAACATTTTTAATGCAAAAGAGTACAAAACCAGGACCACCGTGAGATGTCATCTGATTCAGATCTGAGATACATGTATTTCTGAACTGTTGTGTTAATTTAAAAAGTAATTCCCCACTAATCATGGTGTATTTCTAATCAATGTTAAACTGTCTTTCAGGGACTCCCAGGAAGGGAAGGACCCCGAGGCAAGCATGGTCTGGACGGCTGCAATGGCTCAAGGGGAGACCCAGGATTTCCAGGAGAAAACGGTTATATGGGACCAAGAGGTCCTTATGTATGTGAAAGGCATTGCTAACAGCTCTTGAAATGACTCAGACTATGGCATCAGCTTTACAGTGCTGCACAGGGAATTCCCAGGCATTCTTACTCAGGTCACTGGGAGTGAAACACACTGCCTTAACAGATTAAGCTTGAATGTGAAATAAGCTCCTATATCCTTGAAGTACATGGCTGCCTTGAGAGTTAAATTCTGACTTTTTTCCCCAGAATGTAACCACACCAGCTGAGAAGGAGTAGCTTGAAACCACCATACCATTCATCAGTACTTGAAATTTCTTAAAAGCATTACTAGTAGGGACATACATGACATGACTTAAAAATAACTGGAAGGTTCAACAAGCCTAAGTCCTGTTACACTCTAAAATTTTGTACCACTTTTTTACACATATGTGCTCTGTGCACTCCTAGTCTTGCCTGGGTATATATCTGTATAGGCAGAGATCGTTTCACAGTTAAAATGTTTGAAATTAGCACTGTAATATTTGTTTACTTTTGCTGTTAAAATGGAAGGCACACAAAACGGTTAAGTAGCTGTGTTAGCAGTACTCAACTACTGCAAATAAAAAGATTTATGTCAGTAGGGGATATAAATTACTGTAGCTCCAAAGAAATTTTGCTGAACAGATCTAGTCACCAGTCTTTGACTTTTTGTGGAAGCAAGTTTTAGTTCTGAATGAATTAGAGCTGAAGAGTTGGTCTAACAGCTTCCCTGAAATTTTCTAAGTAAAACAATAAAAACGACTGCACTTTACATGAAAAATCAAATGTGTTTAGTGAGAGCTAAGTAAAATGCTGAATTCAGCCATTAGAAAAATGTGGAGAGGATGCCAGAGTGTAATGATGTTATTAAAGATTATAGCAATTAGAATAAAATACAGTTTCAATCTTGGACTTGTAATAAATGCTATGAAATATATGACATGATAAAAAACTTACTAATAACCTCATTTGTTATACCTCTGAAAGTAACTTATTACTTCTACTGAAACTCTAATTTCACCTGTATTTTCTTACTTACTATGGCCTTCAGAATAGTTTTACTTTATGTAATGAGCCAAATGACATAAAGGAAAAATGAGACATGGGACAAATTACAGCATAAATCCTACCAATTTTAGAAGCATGCTCTTTGGCAGGCCTAGAAAATTATTTGCAACCTACAAAACCAGGGACACACAACAGGCATGTAGCCTTGGATATGCATACTAAAATTCCAGTGCAAATTAATTTAGCTACCCAGAAAAACAACACATAGTAACCATATTTTCTTGTGTGCAAGAATGCTCTTCCAACCTCTATGCAGATTGCCTATTTTAAAATGGATTTGTTGCACCAGGTACTAACTGGACTGTACTTTACAGCCAACATTTTTATCTTATTTATAACACTGTCCTGTGTAGTTTTATTTAACACCATGTACATATTCATCGGCTTCACTTCATTTACCTTGTTGGAAAATGAAGAAAGTAATTTCTATCTGTAAGGCCTTACCTAAGTCATGTAGAAGATAAAAAACTGAATCTAACGAAGATATTTAAGACAAGACCACATGTAAAATAACTATAGAGAAATACAACTTCTGATTTGTTTAATGTGTTCCATAGCAGCTGTTGTTTACCTGTGGTCTGTATCCAACCTACTGTAGCTGTATCCAGCTGCAGGCAGCTGTAATTCTTCCTTTTATTGTACCATTCCAGGGAGAAGTCTCTTTCCTGTTTCATTCTGACTGCAGGATTTGGACAGCCAGTTTATGATATCATGAACACTGCACCAGTACAGTTTTAAAGTGGTTGACAGTGTCCCATTTTATTGAACTCAGTAGCCAAGTGGTTAACTTAGTTAAATTACATTCATTGTATTTGGATTTCAAATGGAAAAACTTCAGAAATAATGTCTTTATATATCTGTTATTCAGATATGTACATATCATGCTCTTAAACAGTAAATTGAGCATTACAATTAAATTTTGCAAAAGAAATCATCTGTTCCTGCTAAGTCAGATTGAGTTTTTGAGGGTGCTACAATTAGCAGAGTTTTATAAAGGATCCCACAGCAAGCACTATGGGAACTTAGTTTTTAAAATCTGGGGCTCTCAGGTATCAGATTTTTTAATAGACTGAAACAGGTTTCCTAGCAGATGGAAATATTGAATATTGTGCATTTAATACAGTTCATACTTTCATTTTTTTAACTGTATGCAGTATCACTCTAAATTGTTCTGAATCACAAATGAACTTTTATAAAGGCAGAGTGCTTGTACTTAAAGCCACTGCCTCCCTGAAAGTAAAAGAAGGCATATTGATACTAAAGGCAAGATTTATGAAGGTTGTAGAAAATTGAAGGACCCAAGTGCTAAGGAGCACCTTAACAGAGCAGGAGTTCAGAAGATGTGGGAAGCTGGTTTGCTCAACTGTACAGAAGGTTTTGTTAGATAAAATGATCATTCATGATCCTAGTGGATTACCTTGTGATGTAGGGCCACCAGAAAGTCACAACCTGAGAAGTTATCATACACTCTCCATGGAAATGTAGGATATCAGTAAGTGGATCATGTTTTAAAAGACTCTTTTTCTTTAAAGGGAATTCCGGGGCAAAAAGGAGAAAAAGGAAATTCAGTGTATATTTCACATTTTGGAAAAGGACCTCCAGTAAGTATCTGATTGTGAAAAAATCATCTATTGTAGGAGAACATGTGTGGTAAATGTAATTGTTCCATTACTCCACACTAGTTAATAAAAATTGGTGCAAAAAAAAAAAAGAAATTAAAAACATATATACAACTGGAACAGATTGATTGTGATCTTAATATCTGTAAAGCTAGAAAATACCCCCAAGAAAGCTTGAGCTGCTTCATTTGCTAAATGTCATTACAGGGAGAGAGAGGTGATCCTGGACCCCCTGGCATGCCCGTAAGTACAGTCAGTGGGTTCTGTACCTGCTCTTTGTCTTGAAGATCTTTCAATTTTTTCTCCTTAGTGTGGTAAGAAATATTGGGGTTTCTCCCTGCCTGCCTTAAACAGCAAAATTCCAGAATAAAGTCTGAGATACATTAAGTCTGTATAGTCTGTTTCCATGGCCAGTTCATGGTGGCTGAAAAGGAGCAGAAACAGATCTGTCCCCACCAGCATTAGCTGTGTGTGGAGCAGCTGATGCCCTGGTACTCACAGAATATTTTCCCTGCGAAATCCAAGATGTGACACCTTCTTCTACAGTGTCTGATGTACTCCCAAGGACATGTAGTACTCTGCCATATTCTGGCCATAAGAACATGCAAGGAGGAGAGTTTAATTTTGTTGCTGAATCACACCCTTTGTGGCTTTGGGCTCCTCTTGTTATGCCCTTCAAAAAGGTGTTCACTGATGAACTGTATCAAGTCCCCACACTGTAGCACAATTGCTGACAAAGTACACTCTCAGTCCATTAATAATGTGTAACTGTGCCTTGTCCAGTACTACCTGGAAACTAGTGCTGGGCTGCTCTAGTCACATGGAGGTTTCAGACATGGTGTAAAGCTGGTGTAAGATTCTGGGTGGAATCCAGTGGCCAGTAGGCTGAGTCCAAGTGATGGAGGCATTTTAGAGGGCCTGGCTTTATGTATAAAAGGGCAAGTTCTTGCTATGTTCACAAAAGGACCTTTTGCCATCTTTTCCAGGGACCTAGAGGGTCACGAGGTGCAACGGGCCCATCGGGATACCCAGGCCATCCAGGCTTGCCTGTAAGATCACCACAGTTATACAGCCTTGCCTTAGGATATGTATTCATTCTTGTCTACCCATTTTAGAACTTTCCTTAATGTGAATCAAAGCCTAAAAGTAACTTTTGAGGCAGTAGATAAGATAGATGTTTGCTTTACCTTATGAGTTTGGAAGTTGAGGAATATGTTGTTCCTTCCCATGTCTGTGTGAACATGTTTCATCCTGGCAGTCCTATGGTCATGGAGAAATGCTCCTGGTGCTCTCTCCTTAATCCCTTTTCCCAGACCACCTGTGGGAGACAGGAAAGGGGGAAACCAGAGTTCAGCCCTCCTGAAAGTAGTGACCAAGTGAAGTAAATTGCACTTTGGAATAGGTACACTCCAAGAGAAACTTCTGCCTCTAGGTCCTATGGGCAAGAGGAAATAATTTTCAAAACTGTCAAAGTTTTGAAGTTTCAAAAGTTTCAAAATTTCCAAGCTGTCTCTAAATCAGACGTATTAACCTGTCTTCATTCTCTTTTGAAGGGTATTCCAGGTTACCCTGGTTTGCCAGGTGAACAGGTAGGTAATGACTTCTGAAGTTGTTAGTGAAATAATAATTTATACAACTATTTGAAATGTTCCTTATGGTTATTTGTTACCAAGTTTTTCAAAAATGTTTCTTGATTAAACTCTAATGTTATTATTTTCTGATCATGCTGAAACTGTGCACATTCTTTATCAATTAGGGAAATCCAGGGATAGGAGTGGATGGACAAAAGGGGGAGCCGGTAAGAAAACAAATATTATTAAATATATTATTGCTCTGGAATTAGAAGAATAATACAGTCTTGTTGGGTTCCCTGGAACCCATTCCTTTTTGGCTTTGTCTCCTGCTAATCGTGTTAGAACAGAAGTAGTAATACAAATTATTGAATCAATTAATTTGGAGCAGAAGTGATTCCTTTAGTGAGCTATATGCAGAAATCAAGCATATTCTGAAGATTTTGAAAAGCAACAGTCAGTGTTAGTTAGCATTTACATACATTCTGGACAGATACTGCCTAGGTAATCACAACAGTATTTGTGAGTACTTAGTGACAGGGGCTGGACCAGATCAGTCCCTGACTCTGATCTCTTGCTAAGTCCGAAACAGATGTCAAGGAAAGGGTGTAAGGAAAGGACAGGCATATCATAATAGTTCCTGTAGCAGTCTCCACCTGTATTAGCATACCCAGGATATATAGAACCAATGTGGAATATTGGATTTTTCTTCTATGAATTTGTCCAGTCAGTTCTTAGAATTTGTGCAAGGGTCTAATATAGACAACTTTCCATAGCAAATCAATAGTTTCATTTCACATTCCCAAAGTCTTGTGCTCAAAGGCTTTGGTGTAGAAGATGAAGACTGTATGTACACATAAGACATTTGACAGTCCTGTAACTATTATCTCCACAGCAGATTTGGAGCAGGAGCCAGGAGTTCTCATTTATTTCCTTAGCCATAACATTATTTTTAATGAATTTAAGGAGAATAGGAGATTAGATTGCCGACCTTACTCATCTGGGCAGATGGTAGAGAGGTTTACAGATCTCAATGCAAACCTTTATCTGCAGGTAATTAGTACATTTTCAGTGAGTACAGAAATATACAGTGCTGTAGTACAACAGGAAAACAAGCTGTGTCACTGAAACACTGCTTGGAACAGAATGTCTCTGCTGTTCCTTTGGCTTCCACAGGGTGACATCGGACTGCCTGGGCTGCCTGGGTCACCGCTGTTAGTTGGACCTCCTGGAGCTCAGCTGTTCAAAGGACAAAAGGTGTTAATTTGTCATCGTATTTAACAGTGCTCAACTTGGCAAGTACAATTCTGTGATATAATTCATGCAAGGAAATAAGACAAACCTGTCTTTCTGTAAGAAAACACCAGCTGCAGCAGAATCCTGTGTTCGGCACCCTTCCTACAAGCTTTCAGGAGAGGACACCCCATGTGTACTTTAGCTCATGTCCTGAAGGGAAGAGTATCTTGATGCAGAAAGGAAACACTGCCCTTGCTTTGGTTTTCTTCACTTTTTGTCATTAGCAAATCATATTTCAGTCATCTCGGCAAATTTGATTACTGTGCTATTGAATCTCTTTTGTGGCTCTTCACTAATACTTTAAACTTTGCACATCACTGGCAACTGTACTCCAATCTACAGTTTTGAACTAACCCTAACCCTTTTAGGGTGCTCTTTTTAATATAAAAATTGTGTGATTGTGTTGTCAATTTTTATTGCAAGTTTTATAATCACAGAATAATAGAATGGTTTGTGTTGAAAGAATCCTTAAATATAGCTAGTCCCAATCCCTCTGCCATGGGCAGGGACACCTTCCACTAGACCAGGTTGCTCAAAGCCTCATCCAACCTGCCCTTGAACGGGGCATCCACAACTTTCCTGGACAACCTGTACTTCTTCAACATCACACCTCCTATAGCCACAGCTGAGTGACTTAGAACACTAGAATGTTTGTACCCCTTGCTATTTTTTAACAAAAACTGTGTTACAGAGCCCATATTGGAGCCTCTGTGTCCTCTCAAGTCTGATTTTCTTCAATACATAAATGAAAGGATGAAGTTGGCATTTCCAGCTCCTGCAGCCTCAACTCAGGGAACCAGTAGATTTCACATGTTGGATCTTGGGCTTCGATCTTGCAAATGGTTGCTATACAGGTGTATGAAGAAGAGAAAAAGGACCAAAAGAGCCTCCATAAACTCCCCATGTTACTGGGAGGTGTTGCTGCTGTACAACACATGACACAATCATGGCCATGTAAGCAGCCATGCACCCCATTCAGACTGGAGCTGTGCTCAGGAGTTCAGATTTATGCTTGTGAATAGTTATATCAAACCAAGAAGAGCAGCAAATTAAAAAAAGAACTACTGTCATGCATGTTTGTAGGAACAAAGCCCTGACCAGCAGGTGCTTGCAAGTGAAAAGATACATCTGTCTCCCTCCACAGTCATTATGCTGGTTTGACAGCATTAACAGAAATAAAGATAAGTACATAAATGTTTTTCTTGCTTGTGTCTAGGACACCTAGAGAAACACACCCAGAGCTTAAAAAAATACTGTTTAACAATTCTAATTCAGACCAGGACTTTAAAAAAGTTAACCAGCACATAGGCATATCCTGCATATTAATATACACAAAAACTTTCCTTTTATATGTAGGGCCAAAAAGGATTACCTGGGGTAACAGGATACAGAGGGCCACGTGGACCCAAAGTAAGTAATGGGACTTTTTTTTTTCCATGGTGCTGGCAAAGTCCTTCTGTGGTTATTACGTTAAACTCCTAAAGCACAGCATTTTTTGCTGTGAAATTTAATTGCCACCTAAATCAGTGTGAAAGAAGAAGAATATTTCAAAACCCTTTGAAAAATCTTTCTGAGTCTGTTTTATACGTACCTGTTGAGTGTTGCCTGGTAGCAAAAGGTCAGTGTTGTTTCCAGTTGGGCTGTTTGGATTGGAGCAGTGAAGAATATACAAGTACAGATTATTTTTCCTCAAGAAGAGAAACAAAGATGATCTGAATGTGTTCTTAGTGGGACACGATGTATATTTACCGCAGTAGGTTAGGGAAAGACTTTAACTTCACATTGTGGATATCCCCAGGGTTAGAGAAGGCAGAGCCACGTGCTTGGAGAAAGAGTTGCTCTTTACTGTCTATGCTACATTTTCTTTTCTTTCTGCCAACATGATCAATTTAAACATTGGTGTGCCAGAGGACGAAAATCCACAGGCAGGAAGCTACCATATCACAAAAAATCAGAGGATAATTGGAGACAAAAGAATGACTCTAGTTTATGTTAAAAACTTACTTAGCTTTGTAGCAGGAGAGAAGAAACAAGAAGCACAAACTTCACATTTCTGAGTTGTAAGTCTAGCACTTTTTCAGAAGTTCAGTTTCCATCACAGAAAGACCACTGTTACTTGGCACTGGAAAAGAGAACAAAGCAAATCTTTTTCTGTCAGATTTACATTGAAAAAGATGGGCTTTGTATGCATGCTCCAGTACTAGATGTCTTTGTAAATGATAATACATGCACTTGTTAGTCATAAGCAGCAACAGAGAAATCAACTGAAGCATTTCAAATTATGCCCAGAACATAAAAAAGTACAAATTCAACTGCTGAAAGAATATGAAGCTTAGAGAAGAGACCAGAACAGGTTCCTCAAATACCTGGAGCTGCTTAGGCACTGCTGGTGGTGCTGTGTGAAGTCAGCCCCAGTGACTGAGCCTTGCAAGTGAAACAAGATCCATCGATGTAATGTATACATCATGTAATAAACATGCACAAAAATGAAAATTTATGGCACACTTCACTGAGCATCTTGGTTAAAAAAACTATTTTGTCTGCTCTAGGGTATACTTGGGAGAGGAGAAAAGGGTGAAAAAGGCCTTCCTGGATTCCCTGGATTGCGGGTAAGAAAGTTGCACAATAAATTGTATCACAAATTCACTATAATTAGGCAGTTTAAGTTTGCAATTTCAAGAAAGACTTTAAGGATTTTTTTAAACTAATCTGTCATGCTTCCTGTATAGAATATTTAGGAGACTTGTCCTGGGACTTAGCCTGTCTCAGACTTAAACATAAGCTCATACAGACTTGCCTTGGAAAGAAAGTAAATCTGTAGGGTTATCCTCTAAATATTTAGAGCTGCTCAAAGCTGCTCTGAAATAGCACAGTACCGACAGTAATTTTAATATTCTCCCTACGTGTTGATGGCAGTTTTTTACAGCAACTTGTGCTTGATTTGCCTAACAGTGCCGAAGTGAAGCAGCACAGCAGCATTCCACTACTGTGCTTGATGCAATATGGTAAAAAAATTAAGTGAAAACCTGACTGGCTTGCTTTGATCTACAGTTCTAATTCATGTTCATTTCTCATAGAAACTCTTTGCAATGCTTTGCAAAGTTTTTTGAAGATATCCCAAGTAATATTTATCTGTATAACATTAACTGTCAGCAGTTCTGAATAGGTTTAATTCTGAGTAAGTTTTTACTGTTTTAGCTTACAGTCTACTTGCTTTTATTAGGGTCATCCTGGTTCTTATGGACCTGCAGGTTTTCCTGGAATGAAGGTATGAAGGCATAAAGTATAAGCAGCTCCCTGAACAGTGGGATCAGTGAGATTTTGTTTTCTGTGGATTTGTGCAGATTTGGAATTTCCACATACTTCACAGCTCAGATTGCATTCCTTCCTTTCTCTTCTGCTACCTGTTGCCACAGGAGCTGTATGAACTCTGTGTCTTTGAATTTCTGCCACTTTTTGAAATTTGGCTGAAATTTGCTAATGGAATCTGAAGTTGCAAGGAGGAAGAAAAGTCAGTGGGACACACATACAGCATAACAGAAAAGTTATGCGGCATGTTAACTTTGTTTTTTATGGTGACATTGTGCAATTTTGTGGTGCATGCATGTTTTGTTCATGTTTCTGGCTTGAGAAATTCCAGTGATGCTAAGTCTGCTAAATTTTACTGATGAGCTTAGAACATCTGACTGGAATAAAGAACAATAGATATATGTATATAGATCTATATCTTGCCCAAATCTAGTTAAGGTAGTGATCATGCTATTCATAAATCACATTAATGTATAAATATTTGCCTCTAGAGTTATGTTCCAGGTGACTGTTTTATCTGCAAAAATACTTTTCACTTTGTTTTTCAGTCCTGCCTACCTAAAGAGTGTGAGTACTGGCTGGATGAGTATATTAGAAAATTATGAAAAGAGAAGAGAGCTGATATGCAGCTCCTTTCCAAGCAGTAGTTTAAGAGAGTCATTCAGCAGGCAGCAAACCAAGCAGTATTAAGCAGACAGTCTATCAGAGCCTGCTGGTATGTATTCCAGCTAATTCAGTGCCCCAGCTTTGCTGAATCTGCTGACCATTGTCTGAATAACCTGGCAATACATGCTGTGAATTTTCTAACACAGGAGAGTCTATGAAACACCACCTCTTGTACAAACTCAGTGAATTCTCTGAAACAAACTGTGGACACAATTCTAACATAACAGTACTGTGTGACTGCCTTACTGGGTTTTGCTCAATTAATTATGTCTTAACAGATTAATCAAATTGTATTTATGTGATCCTTTGCAGGGTGAAACAGGATTTGCTGGTTTTCCTGGACAACCTGGCTATCCTGGCATACAGGTAAAAAAATGACCACACACTGACATCTAACTTCCCTCTGTGCCAATGTTTCCTCCCAAATGTACCCACTTATCAGGCCATTGCCCTTTATACACTCATAATTTCTTTAAAGATTTACTGTTTTCATGATGGTTATAGTTATTCATCACTGTGGTAGTAAATAACAATGTAAGGAAACATTCCTAACTGGGGCATGTGAGAGTGGGAATTCTATTTTACATACCATAGGAATTGTTAATCCCAGTGGCCAGTAGTTACCTGTAAATATACCAAGATAGCTGCCTAATCCATCAGTTGTAGTACTCTGCAAGGTATTCATGGTCGAGCTGCATTCCCCAGGGAGGTATGTGAGGTATTAGTTAATAGTAAGATCCTATAGACCAGGATGAAAAGTGGCCCCAAATGAGGTGGCAAAATTCCATTCCGATGGGCTTGTTTGCATGCTTTACCAAAATCTCTTGTCGCGTGTTCAACCCGTTCACATAAGCAATTGTTCCAGGATGTTCACCAGAAAGGTAAGGAAGGTGGACTCCTTCACACCAGCTGTGTTTAAACATTTCCTCCTCGGCTCACTTAGATGACACAAACTGTCTTTTATTTTACAGTACGTACTGCTTTCCCTTAGGGATTAGAAGTGTAGGTGTCACATCCCAGGGCTGAACAGTAAAAGAGGAAAATACTTAAAGTGGGGAAGAGATGCTTAAAACAATTTCAGAAGACCCAGGTGTGAGTCTAGTGACATTTGAGGACATAAGTTTATGGAATTTTCTTCTGCAGGCTTCAGAATCAATGAAATTCTGACTACTGGGTCACACTGTAATTCTGAGTAACAACAAAGACTTGAATGAAGGGAACTATTATATTTCCTGTGGAATCTATCATGCACACTCAGAAGAAAAAAGCAGTTCTGGATGCTACCCTAGAGGGAGTAAAGCAGCAGTGAGTCTAGCCAGGGGGGAAGGCCTAAGGAGTCCTGGGATAGGGTCTGAGTGGTCAGCAGTGTATGAGCAAGAGGAGAAGTGAAATGCTGCAGTGCAGAAGGTGGGTGACAGAATCATCAGTAGAGACATCAAGGTTGAAAAAGCTCATCAAAGTTATTACCACAGTACAGAGGACAAAAACAGTATTGCAGAAATTGTGACATTAATGAACTTGGTTTAAATATTCTGTAATACAAAAGTCAAGGAGTGTTTATTTCACTCTGAAATATTTTTTTGAAAGCTGCATATAAGCCAGTAAATTTTCTTCAAGAGATTTGCATAAAAATCACCTCTGTTATAAACGAAAGGTTGAGATTGGAACACACTCTACATAATCTGTGGCGACACAAAGAAGTAAACTGTGGCTGGTGCAAACTTATCATAAGTAGTGTACAGCTAAAGACACAGTTGAAAGCACACAAAAAGCAACAAACAGGTTTTCAAGAAGCATGTTTACAAATGAGAAATGACAAACACATGAAGTAAATAAGAGAAATGACAATAGAAACATCTGGCTTAGTCACAGACTTACTTAGGACTTAAGTTAGGACTGCCAGGAGAATGCTAGACCAGCTTCTTCAGCCAAGATTTCAGTTACGTGGTCATACCTGGGGGGAAAAATTGCCCACAGATGTTACTTTTCCTCTCCTTTGGCTATTACCAGCTTCACAACACGGTGATTATCATTTAGATACTAATTAAACTGAAAATTGCATGTCAGATTTAAACAGAAAATTCCTTGCAGCCCAATACTCCCAAAACTAGAATCAAATCTGAAGTGTTTTGTTGTTAAAAAGTTCTTGCCCTGATGTTTAGTTTCTGGCATCATTAACAAACTTGAGACAAGTAATTTCATAAACAGAATAGTGCATTCCTCAGACTCCATTGATTAGCCCACAGTCTGAGTAGCCATCAGTTAACACTACAAGCAGTAAACAAAAAAATAATTAATTGTTGATAGGTTATGCTAGGGAAAAGCTTGAAGTCCTGCAGTAATGAATCAGAAAGATGAAATTACAGTTGCTACTGCACAGAGCAAAAGAAATCAAATCAAGTATAGACACAACTTAATAAAAAAAGATTAACTAATACAGATATGCAAAATCCTGAGTGATTACACAAATGCTGTAGTTTTGCTTGGGAAACAATTGGAGAACTCTGATTATTCCTGAAAGGGGCAGATCTATCCAGACTGCATCAGCTGTTCAGCTGGTCTCACCAGCTGTTGCTTATGATCCACTAAAAATCACATGCACTGAAGGAACAAGAATATGATTAAAACTTCTCCTGGGAATAGCCTGTCCTTGTGTAGATTTTTCTGAAACAAACATGTTCAAAGAAAATCTAAGATGCATTCGGAGTTAAGGTGTAGAGACTCAGAAAAAAAACCCCAGTTGTATTGAAAATAGGTTTTATCTTTAAAATATGTTAACTGTTGCTAAAAACAAAGAATGAACTTCTGGGAGTTGTTGCCATACCTTTTGACCCCTGCCATACATTTTGTCATACCTTTGGATGCTGGCAACGCTATTTTTTTTTTAATAAACTGTTGGCAAGTTGAGTCTCCTGAAGTTTTTATGGGAAAAGAGTATCAGTCAACAAAATAATCCAAACAGATATATGCCATTATGTAGGAGTGTACCAACAGTGAAAACACAGCAAATAGGCAGGAGCCATCCAGAGAGAGTCATTAGACCTAACAGCCTAAAAGCAGATTTTCAGAGACCACAACCAGAATTTGTCACTTGAGATACCAAGAACAGCAACGTTTGACCTTGGCTCGTTACTCTTCAGTTCTTTCTTGTGTTCTGGTTGTGTCATTTTAAAATCAGCACAAAGATTGTATAAGACTTGGGCCAAATACATCTATTGTACAGATCTTTGATTATTTATCATCATTAAATTAATTTTAAATCTCAAAACCTTTCTAAATTTATCAGAGGAGGAAAAATGCTAGACTTGTGTTTTCTTTCCTGCCACACAGAAGGCAATAGGGAAGACAAATTCATGTTCCTGTTTAAAAGAACCAAAGATGACACAAGGATATTTTCTCATTCTGCAAGATACAGCCAAAGGAAACAGGCCAGAGATCAAGAGGGCAGCAGTCAGTGACAGAACTGACTAATTACTGTAGAGACAACAATTTTTTTTTTTTAAGCCAAGAAAGAGGCATAGAGGCCTTGCTTTCACTTGTGTAAGAATGGGTATCCAGTTTGCAGTCCCAGTTCTCCTTGTCTGTGTCCTAAAAGGCCCTGGAGTCCAATCCTGGGAATGCAGCCTCACTACGCAGTTCCCACATTGACATTCTTGTTTTCTCAGTTCCCATTTGCTGAAAAAGGAGGGCTGATTCCTAATCTACAAAGCAAAAGGTCTAACACAATTTGCCACATAAAAGACTTGCCTAAAGTCCTCTTCACTTGCAATTCTAAGTATCAAGATCCAAGTTAATTTAGAAATCCTCCAAGCAGAAGTGATTTTCCTCACCATTAGTAAGCACTTTTATGTTTCCCTAATGCAGATGTTTTAAACTTTTTATAAGAGCTTTGAGTATCTCTTACCATTGATAATAGCTGTTAGACTGTGAAACTGTTTTTCTTTATGCTTATCTGTCATAGAAGTAATTTCCTAATTCTGATATAGAATTTCTGTGATTTTTAATTACAGATTAGTTGTTAAAATATCTCGATTACATCGATACTGATTTACTGTGGTTGAGTCATGTTTACAATAAATGAATGAAATCAAATACAGCAGTCACATGTTCTGAAGAGTCAAATAGATATGTGATAGGTGTATTACTGTTTAGTCACTGGTATCCTGAAAGATAATGATTATTTCAAATCTTTTTGCTTGGTTTTAAATGCTGTAAAGTGTCAAAATCAAGTTTCCTTGGTGGCCTGTGTCACATCCTTACATACCTCTCCACTGTTGAAATATTCAGTTACATTCTAGTACGCTATATATTGGTATATAAAAAAAAATATTGTTGGATTCTTACAGGGGGATCCAGGGGAAAGAGGGCCCCCAGGTCCTCCTGGAGCTGTTGGAACTCCACTGCTTCCTATAAAAGGTTATATCTATTTCTGACTTGTCTTTGTGCTGTATCAAATGCAGGACCTGTTTTGCTAACATGTGTGAAAGTGGTCAGTAGGGGTGCAGGGGACAGAATCCTAAAACATTCCTAGTGGTCACATGCTGTGTTTGTGTGTTTGGCCACGTTTTTGTGTGTGTTTGTCTCACTGATGTCCCTGGAACTCCATTACACATACAAGAGTCAGGTTCAATGTTTGTGTGAAAGATCCTCGTGCATACAGTCACAATGAGAGCTGAGGGACGCTCTCGTTATCGGACCTAAGCATATTTACAAAAAAGCTATGAAAAATAAGCCTGTGCTGGATAATGGACAGCAAATAACATCTGCCTTTCCAGTGTAATTTAGGATTCCTGTTTTCAGTATTGCCACAACACAGATTTTAGACTACAATCAAGCTTGCTATTGCATAGCAGGGGCAAAATCATGGGACTGGTATGCCCAACAGAATACCTCTCAATCTTACTACCTTCCTCCCTAAACCTCAGGCTGGGTTTTTGTGTCCCTTTATCCCCATTTTTATCATCTAATCAGTGAAAAGATGTGTAGAAATTCTTATTTCATAGCAGGAAGCAGTGGGGAACAGCTGGGTCTGCTGCCTGCAAGGTTTTGCTTTTGCATCAATTACTGGGGGAGTTTGTCTTATGGGAACATTTCAACAGAGAACTCATCATAAATTGTATTTCTAGTGCAGCACTAGAAATTTCCTATGATCACAGAAGTTACAACAAAACCCCAGTTCAGCAGAACCTCCCCATTAGATAGGGGCCTCATCCTAAAAGAAATTTAATTTTTTTCCACAAAATTCCGTGGTTTCCAGCCCATACAACAAACAACCCCATGCTTAATATACCAAGTAACATTCAATCATGGGCATGGTGTGTGAGTGGTTACTGTCCTCAGAGAAAGAGGCCTTTAGCACAACACAGAACAGAACTACTGCCAATATTTTCTTTTTCCAATTTAATGGAGCTGTTTACATCTGATTCAAGTTTTCTTTATCAGTATGTAGTTGCAGTTTTAAATTTTATTATTTGTAGCAATTTTGAAAATATACTTTTAAAAATCTGGATAATTTCAACTAAAGTGATCCTGAAAAGACCTCCTTGTGTGCACTGCCAAAGCACATAATACAAAATCCGTATTTATTTTGAATGCTACATGTGTTTATTTCGGGCAAACATTTCTCTCAGCATTTTGTAATTAATAGCACAAAGATACTTCTACAAAGTGATGAAGAGTTAAAAATGTGCTTGCGAAATGGGCTGGAATCCATGGAAAAGTAACCAAATCCTCCCACCTTAAAATTAAATTGTTACACATTTTAAAATGTTTCATAAACTATTTTACTCTTGTATAGTTTTCAAATTATAATTTTGGTTGCAGTTTAATTTAGATATAAGCTGTCAATTCCATAAGGTGTTCAACTCACATGTGTTTGTAATTCTGTGCAGGTTCACAAGGAGATCCTGGATTTCCGGGTCCTGTTGGTGAAATGGGATCGGTTGGACCAGTTGGTCCTTCAGGCCTTCTAGGAAGACCAGGATACGAAGGAAGAAGTAAGAGAAGTAGAGGACAAATGTGAACTATACACCAGAAGGAAAGAAAGCAGCTGAAAGAAAACTGTTCTTTGTTCTTGCTTGAAGCAAGTCACCAACAGTAAAGGCTGTTCAGTAAAAATACTAACTCAGCATTTAATAGCCAAATAAAGAAACAAAATGATCCAAGCAGAACATTAGGAATGACCAGAAATGGAACAGGAGACAAAGGAGAATACCACCATGGTAAACCCACAGACAAAACTGTCCAGAGTGCTGTGCTTAAAATTTGTTCTCCATCTCAAAAAGATATAAAGGGGAGTGCTGAGGATGACTTTCCTCTATATGAGGAGCTAGAGTAACTGGGATGTCTGGAAAGGAGATAATGGAGGGAAGGAGGAAAAGAAGCATTTGAAGGTCTACAGCAGGAACCTCTTTTCTTGTGGATCCTGGAAAACCTAAAGATTTGGATTCAAGCCTTTGTTGTATAGAAGGTGTTTTTCACGACAGTCCTGAATGGTCTGGAGTTTCGTCTTTGATATCTCTCATTACTGTGAAGCTGTATGGGCTGTTTACCTTTCTTTTTTTACAGGTCTGCCTGGCCTGCCAGGAGTAAGTGGGGCACCAGGACCTCAAGGTTTTCAAGGGGACCCTGGTTTGCCTGGAACGGGTGAATTAATCCCAGGAAGACCGGGATTTCCTGGACCACCAGGCCTACCAGGACAGCCAGGAAGACAAGGGTTACCTGGACTGCCGAGTAGGTTCAGTAGCAATTTATATAACAAGAATAAAATTCTGCAGATTATTAAAACCATTGCTTTTGTTGGTCCTACAAATAACAGAGAAGTGAAAAGTGCATTTTGACTTTGCGTGGGAAGCTGAAAACATATTTTTCCTATTAGCTTTTGATCAGTGAGATTTCAAGATTTTCATAGTTTTCTGGGTGATTTAAACCCACAAAAGTAACACATACATTAAAATTCTCTAAGAATATACTACCTAAAGTTAAAAATACTGAGGAGGAAACCAAAACCCACATCCTTTAGAAAAGAAACGTAAAGTTCTAAGTAGGAAAAAGTAGTAGTGGCAATGAGAAGCAATGTGTCAACATAAACTCGCCATACTGTCTATTGCAGTATAATCTATAAACAACAACTTGTAAAGCATTTAATAAGATCTCTAACCCTTCACATGAGAATAGCAAGATAAGGGAGAGGAGGACACATGACCTAAGTTGTGGAAACAGTCAACTTGATTTATACTGGCTGTAAAATTTGCCTTTTCAAAGGTGTAATCTGTACTGACAGAGGGATCCCTGGAGAACCTGGAGCAAAAGGTCAGATAGGCCTTCCAGGAAGAAAAGGTGCAAAAGGAGAGAAGGGTAAGTTGGCCTGGACAACAACAATTTGAATATGAAACCGTTGCCAGATATGTCAGATCTAAATGTGCAAGAAGTTTATGGCAGCTCGGAGGATGAGACCCATCAAAGTGCAGAGTTACACGGCCTGCTGGCATTGGGGCTTCTGAGTCAGCAGAGTCCTGTTAGTGCAGAGTTACTCAGCACTGTAAAGGGAGACTCATAATCCTCTCAAGGTGAGGTAAAATGAGATAAAATGGTCTGTGCATTATTCACACAGAAAAGAAAAAGGACAGCATTATTTTTTGTGCATTAATTTTCCAACTGTTCCAATGTAATTTTGACACATTCATATAGGAAGTCAAGGCCTCTGCTCATGCAGTGCTGGTCCTCCTGGTCCCCGTGGCGTGCAAGGACCTCCGGGTACTCAAGGAAAGAAAGGACAAATGGGATACCCTGGAAGACATGGAGAAAAGGGCGACCCAGGCATATCTGGTGCAGTGGGATCACCAGGGCTCCCTGTGAGTAGTTTTCATCAGCTTCAGTAAATAACACCAAGTTACCTCTCAACTCAGGAGGCATTTAAGCAGAATGGTGGAGAAAGTGCCCTGGAAAACTATTTGAAACTTTTATCTACTTTAGCTTATTACAGTCTAGTGAAACAAGCTTTTACTTTTGGAAACAGACTTACTTTCTTTAATGTGCTTCATGTAGTTTATCTTGTTCCCACAGTGAGCAATAATTCAAAACACCATTTAATCTAACTGCTTTAGGAACACATTATAATTTATTGTTCTTGCTGTGATTTTGATCTACTTCTTCTGGTCTGACATATGAAATGTACATTCAGGATGCTGCATGCAAAATGATGCCAAATAGAAGGGTTTTGTAATATAACTTCTTGTGTGTTAAGAGGATTTTTTTTTTAAATATAGATAGATATGCCCTGCTTTATAGCTGTTACATTATGGTTGGGTTTTTGGGTTGTTTTGGGGGGCATGTTTAGAGGGGGTTTTGTGCCTTTTTTTGTTGCTCTTGGTTGGTTTTTTGTTTTATTTTTTTGAGATTTGGTTTGGTTTTAATAGCAGAACTTGGTTTTTTTCACATAAGGAATTGCTTAAAAGTTTCCAGAACATTTTCTTTCAAAAGAAAAAAAAGCAAACAAACCCATTGTGAGTCTGAGAGAAGGAGGTGGAAGGGCTCTCATTCAAGTTCCAATAACTTCATTACAAGATTTACATTTGCTCTCTTTTTTTTCTCTTAAAACTCTATTACCTGAGTGGTATATGTGAGATTTTGATCTTTTTGGTACTTTTGAGAGTATGCTGTAGCACTTACGGTCCTGAAGTAAGGCTTGAAGCCTTGTCCTGGGCTTTGCTGTTCTTAGGTTACTTAACTGAGAAACAAGGACCAAGTAATCACTTTGGAAGGAAATAATTCACTTCAGTACAGAAGCACTTTGGTCTAATGGACCATTTTTCTCCATTTTTCTGCTCTCTTTTCTTCCCAAATATCTCTTTTTGCTTTTCAGACACCAATAACTTATCATTGCTTATTTGAAAATCTAGACATTGTAACAAATAATCACTTCTAGTTTCAGATACGCATTTTTCAGGAGTCTCCTGCGTGATTTAAAATTGTCAATCACATTATAAACAGTATTTATTCCTTCTATTTTTACGGAAAAGATTTTGAATAACAGAGGAAGCTGCCTAAATAATACCAGAGTTTTTGTACCTTAGTGGCCTTTTACTCCTGTGTAGATCTCACATGGTTAAATATATTCATCCACATGTACTGTTGCAAGATTGGCCCCTGGCCAGTGATGATATGAACATTGCACTCTGCTTGGAGAGCTGAAAGCAAAAATCAGCATAAAAATATAGAAGAGTATTTCTTTTCCTCTCTAAAGCTGTCAAGCCACATATTCATCTAAGAATACCATGTAACTAACTAGAGGCAGATGAAATTTTTTATTGATGGCTTTGTGGGTTTTCATTCAGAAAGGAAAGCATCACTTACTTCCTGCTGTGTTCCCGTCTGGGAGGACAGCCTCATCCAGCAGTCACCACCCTCCAGAGATCCCTTTCCTCAGTGGATTGTGGGTTGAAGTCTGCAGTGGGAAGAGTTAATGAATCATTCGTCTCTTCATAGTCTTATGTTTGCAGTCCCACCTCTGTACAGCCATGGGCCCAGTGCTTCTGGCATTTCAGTTCCTTTCAGTTGTGTACCTGTGCATGTGGCAGACAGAGTCAGGCTGGAAAGGCCATGTGCCATTCACACTCCTCTTTTTGATCATCGAAAGAGATTCCTTGCCGGAGATAACTGACAACTTATTTTTCTTTGTCTATGATAAGGGGACTCCTGGTTCTGCTGGACAGCATGGCGAAAAAGGAGAGAAGGGTGATCCAGGAAGAGTTAGAATAAAAGGTAAACACATTTTACCATTAACCTTTTTGTTTTCCTATACAATGTCTAGGCAATAGTGTGAGAAAAACATATTAATTTACTCTTTACTAAGTCCACTAGTTCAGTAAATTACTGAAACCTAGAGGGCACATATATCCAAACTGCTCTCTTGGTACCATCTCTTCTTGCTAAACACAAGATCAACACAGTGTTTTTTGTTTTTTTTCTCTATAGCTGAGCCATAAAACAGTTTTAACAGAATGTTATTAATGCAAACAAATGACTTTTCATGTCATGCAGTTGATAATCGGGGTCTTCCAGAGGTCTGTACAGCAAAGACTAAGCAGAGTACAAATACTGTGAAATCATGAGGAAATACTATTTATTGTACAGAAGCCACCTCCAGAAGTGTCATATACCAATATCATAGCTGTTATCTCAAATTAAGCCACCAACATCCTTCTTGGGAAAACCTCAGACTCAATGACTATTCAGATTCCTCTCCTATTTCTAAAAATTACTCCTGACCAGGCATTGAAGAGAAACAATAGGCCACCAGTTGCACAACTGGAATTCTTGTAATTAAATAGATCAAAACCTCTCCACAATTATGGTTATGGTTTTCAAAAGCAAAAGAAACAGAGAACAATAAATTACAGCAATCTGATGGCAAAGCTTAGTTAGAAAAGCTAAAATAGTTATTTGAACAAAGAATTGTCCTTCTTATTGTTTATAAAAAGTTAGCTTAGCTTTGGATGCCTGTGGGTTTTTTACAGATGTTGGAGCAGGGGAAAACATTTGCTTTTATTTGCAAATGATTTCTTGACACAGCAGAATGAATCTTTGTGTTAGAATAGTTTTACTGTCCTTTATGCAAAAGTTACTTTTTCATAAATATTGGTGCAAGAGAAATGAAGGGAGAGAAGAAAATAAAAACCTTTGGGGAATATTGATGCAAATATTCTGCATCATACAGCACTGCTATATCCTGACTTCACTGAAATCAAGAATAAATCTGTGACTGGTTTCAATAGTAAAATATTTTAACTCTATGTATAGCATGGAAAAAAGCCTCATTCCTGTGGTGCCTGTGAACATGTCTTTTACAGAGAGACCAAGTTGTTCCATCAGGTATCCAACTACAAACTGCCTTCCTAAGCCTAAAATGCCTCAGTAAGGAATGTGAATTCAAGGACTGGGAATTGTCATGAAGATATGAGCAATGCTTACCCAGCATTTCCTTGAGCAGAAATACCTCCACCCCCACAAATTACTGCAAATATTTTTTTCTTCCCCAAAAAATATATATTAAGGACTAAAAGGTGAAAGAGGACCTACTGGGGTTCCAGGATTTCCAGGCCAAAGAGGTCTTGATGGCAGAGATGGGGAGCTAGGATTGCCAGGGGAAAAAGGAGCTGAGGTATGTTTGACTTCCCCAGATTTTTTTTGCATTTCAATTAATATATTATCTTATGAAAGGTTATGAAAGTCTTTATCTATTAAAAAATTAATTTCTTGAATGTATTAATGTTTATTTTGGCATTCCTGATTATAATCTCTGCATATACTCTGTGCCAATATTATAGAATCAGGAAACACAAAATACCCTTTGCTCCTATTGCCTTTGAATATATAAAAATACTAATGTCATCCATGTAGTCTTTTCATTGTGAAAGAGTGTTTCTCCAGATAAGTCTCTAAAATGCTTTTTCATAATCAAAGAGAGGAGAGAAATTATCTCTTGTTACTTCTTACTGAGAATTTTTATTTCAGGGCGATTCTGGAGTAGCAATTCCGGGTGATAAAGGATTCCCTGGGCTCCCGGGACCCCCTGGGGTAAAAGGCCAGATGGGACTGCCTGGTGTGGGGCTTCCTGGCCCTGCTGGGGCCAGAGGTAGCCCTGGAGACCTTGGTGATATGGGTAGGGTTGGGCCACCTGGTCCAAAAGGCCAGAAAGGTAATTTTGAATGTTTATGTTAAGAATGAAATAACAAAATACAAAATTATTATAACAAAATAACAAAATTGTGATTTAATATGTATTATATATATTATGTTAATATGTATTATTCTATATGTAAATCTGTGTATATACTTACAGTGCTATTCATTTATAATGAAAAATAATATTGGAAATAATATTAATTTATAGGAAAACATGATTTATACTTAAAGCTTGGCCTGCTTTTTGGTTATAAAAAATGCTTAGCAAAAAAAAAAATCTACGCTGATAGCTGTAGGTAGAATTGAAATGAAACTATTATTTCTTTCTTGCAATAGAGGGTATTGTAAAACAAATTGCCATGACAATTAAAAAAAAAAAATCTTTGTCTTTAAGAAATACAGCTGTATTACAACCATTTGAAATACTACCAATATTCTATAGAAACCAACAAGAATAATATATTTTTAGATCCTTCATCAAAACTTCAGTTGTATGGAAATAACAATGTGCATAAACAGCCACTTCATGTTTGCACATCTGGTTGGGTAGTTCCCCAGAAATATTACAGTAAATGTTCAGACTCCATTTAATCTAAAATCAAATAGGCAGATTTCTTCTCCGTCTTTCTTCAGGTGAAACTGTCTGCATTACATCACCATATCCTGGAAATCCAGGTCCCCCAGGTTTTAAAGGTGTTCAAGGTATGTTGATACATAGGAGAATTTTTGATTTTAACTGAAATGGAGTTTTAAGTTGCTAATTAAAGAAAAGAGGCTATCCTAAAAACCTACACTCTTCTAGTTTTTCAACAAAATATGTGTTTCATAATGTAAAACTACAAATACACAGAAATGCACTCTCTAATAGAATCAAGGGCCAGAGAGCTGCAGTTTGCACCCTCGGAAGGTATGCAGGCTGCCTCCATGGAAATAATTACACCAAGGTAGCTTCAAACTCTGTCCTGCCTCAATTAAAATGCATGAGAGAGTGTAAAATATGGCTAGTTGGATAAGGCCTAGAGGTATGTACATCTGGATACCAGGAAAAAGAGATGTGCAAGGCAAAGATATGCTGCAAATCTGTAATTTCTAAAACTATATTGCTCATGGCAACTTGCAATTGAGCCCTAAAATCTCAATACTTATCACCATTGCTTCAACTTGTTCATTTTAAATTCAAAGAACTCACCCAGGAACTGGCAAAATGTTGCTTGTGATCGCCTCCAAGACATTTGAAATATCCCAGAAAATTCAGAAGAAATGGAGATAGTGAATTTTCAAGCTGCTTAATATGGCATTACACAGCTCCTTGACATCCGTGTTATGGGTGGGAGTAAAAATTTATCCAGACATGAAAAAACAGGGATGAGTGTGCTGAGCTCACCTGCACCATTCCAGCAGCAGGACATAGCACAGGAGAGTGTAAGAACTTGAGCTGACACCTGTCATTCACTAGGTTAATACTGTTGATGGCCTGTAACATTAGAATGTTGGAGGAAATTTTTTTTCTAATTGACTCTGGTAATTTGCAGTCTGCTGTTACTGGAAGAGGGAACACGTTCATTTAGAAAAACAGCACCCATGCATTTGTTTGTGACTCTTGCCCAAAAAGTTAGAAGCAGCTTGTTTTCAAAGTATGGGAATTTACATGGGATAAAGATACAATCCTTAGATCACACATTTTAGTGCTCTGTCAGCTTGTTTATGTGTTCCTTTTTATTTCCAGGACAAAAGGGTTTAAAAGGACTCCCTGGGCATCCTGGACCAAATGGCTTTGATGGGCAAAAAGGCCATCGAGGAAGGCCAGGAGCAGGAATCCCAGGGCCAGAAGGTGAATTGTGCTTTTCCTAATTCAGGAGAGCAGCTGGTCAAGTTGTAATGCATACATGCAGGGAAAGGTAGGATAGGGTAGGGTCAAGTAGAATTGAATTGAATTGAATAGTTCAGTGTCCAGAGAGGAAATATTTTCAGAAAACTGAGAACAATTAGTATCATTTTAGCAAAGGCACTGAACTGGGCAAGAGTGACAGTACTCAAGACAGATGCTGCCCCAAAGAAAACCCCTGTTACTTCCCACAGGAATTACCTCCTTCAACCCTCATGTATCCTTAGCTATAAATAAGAGATAAGAAATTTAATTTATTTTGCTATTTTTCTTTGCAAGGTGACAACTTAAATCTGTCTAAGTTTAGACTACAGTATTCCACAGTTTGGGGGTGGGGAGGAAACAGAACAAGAAACCCTGAACACCTCATGAACTATGCTCTACTTAAATTTAAAAATTGTATCAACAGGCTTTCGAGGCACAGCTGGTGATCCTGGTGATGAAGGTGAAAGAGGATCTACAATTGATGGCAAAAATGGCCTTCCAGGTCCACCTGGCATAGATGGCCCAAAAGGTCTTCCAGGTGACACCACATACGGCCCTCCAGGAATCCCAGGCGGCAGGGGACTGCCAGGACCCCCTGGTGCTCAAGGAGCAAGGGGTAATCCAGGCGTTCCTGGACTTCAAGGTACGGGCTAGTTCCTATGAGTCGCTTCTACATGTTCGAAGGACAAAATGTGAGCAAAGGTGCTCCTGGTTCAGATAAAACATCCTCTCACTCAGATCCATAATGGTGACTGTGACCATTATGTTTTTACATTTACATTTTGCTGTGACCACCCTGTTTTTACATTTACATTTTGCTGTTTGCTGCAGACAGGTCTCCACAGCCCCACTTACTTCCCACCCCAGAGAGGATATTGCTGTTTCCTTTTACAGGTCTTCCTTTTGCCTGGCCATAAGCAGAGACACCCATCCTTCGGTGCAGGGAGCACCTATAGAATTGAGCCAGTGCAGTGCACCTGGTGCAGGCCAGTGAGCTACTCCCATTCTGCTCCTACACATCAGAAACTGTCTTCTGTACCTATAGATGAGGGCTGAATTTGTATTTGTTCCTTAAAGAAAGAAGCTCTCCACAACTGCCAATTCTAAATTGCAGAAAAGCATCACTTCTCACAAACTATGCAAAAACTAGAGGATAAGTAAGATACCATAGTAACTGAATATGTACATTTCAAAATTAAAACTGGGAATTTTAAGGGACAGTGAGTAATGGAACTAACAATGTTTTTTTTCCAGGACAACCTGGCACCCCAGGATTTCCAGGTGCCAAAGGTTTTAGAGGCCCAGAAGGTGATGTGGGAGCACCAGGCTGTCCGGGCTTCCCTGGCTCACCATGTGTCGCAGGCTTACCAGGGCCACCAGGACTCAGAGGTGTCATAGGCCTGCCAGGACCTCAAGGTACACAGCATTCAGCAGGTTGCCTCACAGCTCTAAGCTTTGCACATATTTTCTGCCAGATTTCATCACATGATTTTTGTGGCTGGCATGACAAATATTTCCATGGGGGCTGCTCATTACTGGGGGTGTACATTATGTTTTACACATTTCTTTAAACTCAAGGAATGTAGACTCTGCATCTCAGGTGTTCTCCAGCTTCCCTTCCCATGCTGTTCCTTAACTGGCCAAATCACAGTGGGTTCACTATAAGTAATAAACAAAGAGTTGTGTATCTGTTGTCCTGAGTAACTTAACTGAGCTCCTGTCATTACTGTGATACTTCTATCTTCCTTGTTCTTGAATGGAAGTGTTATTTGGGAAGAGCTAGGAGACATGTATATCAAAAATATTTACAGATTAGTAAGGATTTTTCACAGTGCTCTTCCACTGTCTGTCACTAAAGAAATACAAGAAAACAAACATTTCAATTGAAAAATCTAGGAAGGCCCAGGACTCCAACATGGTAAAAAAGTTTTCAAGTTATTTTGCCATGTTTGATCATCTTCAAATTTATACCAAATCTATCCTTTTCTACTTTTTAGATACAATTGCTGAACTTCTGCCTGCATTTACATAAATAGATTAAAGCTCTCTTTCTCAGGCTTACCAGGCTTTAAAGGTCAGAGGGGAGACAGGGGCCTGGCTGGGCCACCTGGAATCAAAGGTCTCAAAGGCTCTCCAGGCTCACGAGGTCTCCCAGGACTTCCAGGCTCACGAGGCCCCCCAGGACTTCCAGGCAATGAAGGACCCATTGGCTTCCCAGGAGAAACAGGTATGTTAAATATCCTGCAGACCACCTCACCTATAAGTTCTCTTGTAGAGGGAGCTCTTTTTACCGCTGTTAAGGTTAGGAAGTACTTTGCACCCACCTCCCTTTCCAGCTTCAAGAATAAGACTGTGCAGCAGGGTAGTCAAGAACCATCCCTTGTTCTTTCTCTTATGATAAAGGGATGGAAATAGTTTGATGCATCTTGATGCATCCTGGTGCTTTAGTTGTTTTACAACACTGACTTATTTCTATGTATTATTTCCTGACTATTTGTAATAGGTTGTAATATGCTATAATAAGAGGAATATGTTTAGGGTTAACAGAATCCCTTGGGAGGCAGTCCTGAAGGGCAGGTGAGTCCAGGAATGCTGAACATGCTTCAAGAAGGAAATGTTTAAGGCATGGGAACAGGCCATCCCCATGTGCTGAAGATGAGCCAGCGGTGAAGACGACCAGTTGGGCTGAACAGAGCTTTAGCTGGAACGCAGGAAGAAAAGGAGAGTGTATGAATTTTGGAAGAAGGGACAGGCACCTCAGGAGGACAAGGGTGTCTTAAGGTCATGGAGGGAGAAAATCGGAAGAGTCAAAGCACAGCTGGAACTCAGTCTGGCTACTGCTGTAAAAGACAATAAAAATGTTTCTATAAATACATTAGCAGCAAAAGGAGGGGTAAAGAGAGTCTCCATCTTTTATGGGATGGGAGGGGGGGAAACAGTGACAAAGAATGAGGAGAAGGCTGAGGTACTTAATGCCTTCTTTGCCTTAGTCTTCAATGGTACAACCAGCTGTTCTCTGGGTACCAGCCTCCTGAGATGGTACAGGAGGGCAGAGACAGGCAGCAGAATGAAGCCCCAATAATCCAGTAGCCACATGCAAGATCTGGTGATGTTTTGGGCATAACTGCTTTAGGAGTAAGGCTAGTCTAAATCTCCAGGAGCTGACAGCAGGTAGGGGGAGGGTATTTGCTTCAGTGGAATCTGGGTTTCAAGAGAAGTTTGATCTTGGCATGAAGTCATGTTCCAACTATTGGTTCTCTGGTATTGCTGATTTCCTAAGAAATCCTTCTACAGATGCTGCTTTTGCTTTATACTATTCCTTAGAATATGATAGCAACAGTATAAGGAGACTGAACATGTAAATAAAGTGTTTCATATTACCAGGAAGCAAAGGGATTCAAGGACCCCAAGGATTCCCAGGATTCCCAGGAATACAAGGCCCAACGGGAATCTTAGGTGTAAAAGGTGAAGAAGGAAAAATGGGTCTACCTGGGCCTAGTGGAGAATGTGGAGATATAGGAATGAAAGGTTTGTATAAATCCACTTCACTCTGTAGTTATATTGCTGCTATGTTTAGTTTTGTTACTACTGTCTTAAAAACCTGTTTACTTTTTATAGGAAAGAGAATAATTATCTGCAAGGTTCAATCACAGGCAGTTCAAAATTGCTGTCTTTCATAATTTCACAATCTTTCCTAATTCTGATTTAACATCACCCGGGTTGCAACCAAATTAACAAAAAAGCAAGGGAAGGATTGCAAATTCTGTTAGCAGTGAGCCTGCTAAAACAACAGAGAACCCTATTAGTATTTGAAGGCTTTCTGTATTAGGAAAGTCACCACTCAAATTGATTTTCAGGAGGATATATTTACATTCCGTATGTTTGCTTCCAAGGTGAAAGGGGGCCTCCAGGAGACAGCGGCTGCGTTAACCTCCGTCTGGAGAAAGGACAAATGGGAGACCCGGGGTTTCCTGGGGAGCATGGATTTAGAGGTGAAAGAGGTAAGTTCTTAAAAGAAAGCCCTGCATACTCACACATTGCTCTGATATAAATCACCGGTGGTTTTCACAGTGCTGACTCAGGGCTGCAGTAACATCCAGCCATCAGAGCATGTTTACAGATTCCTAAACTGGCTGCACAGTTTCTTTGGGTTATTACTAAGGCAATACACCGAGAGTGAAAACACTGCCATGTTGAAAATGTCAAACACTGGCTTGACTTGATTGGTCATTATCTTGTTCTGTAATTAACTTCAGGTGAAAAAGGCAATGCTGGTTTCAGAGGCACACGAGGATTTCCAGGGAAGAATGGTGTTCCAGGACTGCCAGGTGACCAAGGTGACACTGGAGTGATGGGGTTTCCAGGATCACGGGGTTTGCCTGGACCAAAGGGCCTTCAAGGAATTACGGGTTTTCAAGGAGGACCAGGTGACCAGGTAAACAGAGTGGTAGTGAAGTGTCCTGGACTTAGCAGTTATCTCCTGCCTCTAAGAAATATGATGAAAGGTGCTTGTATTTTACTCACCCATTAGATGTTCCCTCTGAGAAGAGCCAGCCAGTGTAGTAGGAAATGTAAATTCCCTAATGAAACACCTCTGGGCTTTGGTTACGTTTTAGCTGGAACTGTGGTGGGAGTTAGGAAGGGGCCTCTCTTAGCTACACCTTCTGATGCAGTTCTTTGCCACGTGGTTGAAGTCCAGGCTTCACTACACCAAGTAGGGGGGCAAAAATCAGATGCACAATCAAGTCTTTAACATTATTCCTAAGAACAGATTGACAAACCACTTAACACAGAGATCATAACACAGCAGCAGCACAATTATGGAGTTAATATGCAGCTGCTCCTTCATATCCTGCTGTGTGAAGTGGTCTAGGCAACAGACAAGACAAACCAAGTCATGTTTGCCCCAAGCAGAGCCCAGGCACGCAGTGTTGCTCAAGAACAAACACACAAAACCACACAAACATCACATGCAAGGTACAATTCTTCACTGCTTGTATGCTGGGTAGGTAGGTAGTGAGATTACATGAAGCACAAAGCCCAGTTGTTTTCTTGGTAAAGGGACATATTTTGCTTGGTTTGTTTTATTAAATTTCTTTGCTGATTAAAGGTCATTATTCCAAAGGAAAAATAGGGAAATCTACATTTTTATGGTCACATCACAATATTTCTGGTTAATGTTTCTAGTAAATTTTGGGTAACATACAACAATATTGGATATATATTTTACTGTACCTTTAAATCAAATTATTCAAGCCATCTGTGGTGAAATTAAGCTGTTTGAGCCAATAATGAGAAAAAGCCATAAAAGCACAAATTCAAAATTATTAGCAAGTCTAACCTTCAGTTTCTTGTTGGTGGCCAGTGTCAGACATGTAAAAGACAAGATGCTTTTCTGTTGAGCTTAAGATACAGTTCTGCTAAGAGAACCAAATGCTCCTGCAGATCATTCCTGCTACACATATCCTATGTCAAACATTTTTATTTTGTTTTTTTAAAAAATCAGGGTGATGTTGGCTTACCAGGAAACCCTGGCTATCCAGGACTGACTGGCCCCAAAGGATGTAAAGGTAATGAGTTTATATAGATATGCTTTGAAAAGAGCAATATTGTTAGGATATATGTGGGATAGATGGTGAAGACTCACTAGAAAATTACTTTCACTTCTGTCCTGTTTTCCCATAGAACATGAATGTAATTAAAAACAAGTCTCACTTACCTGAAGGCAAAAGTTGCATTTAGTATATTCTTTACCAGCTTGTTCCTTTAAAAGTACGTATTACTAATTTAGAAGACAAATTCCTGTCACATTTCACAGAATTTAAAAATTCCATCAAAGCCCTGTATAAATCCATTGTTATGGATACGGAAAATTTGTCAAATCAAGTAAGAGAAAATGCAGTCAAAGTGAACTGTCATAATTGGCATGTGCCAAAGCAATTTTCATTTTGTGTTCTCTTAGCCCCTTCTATAGCTGTTTATATCTATTAGGGACTTTTCTGATCTTACAAAAGTGTCCAGCTTTGGTTTTGTGGATGGAAAGGATGCTTGTATAAAATGGAAGTCATTGTACCTCAACAGGCAAGAGAGGTGACCCAACTCTTCTGCTTGGTACACACGGTCCGAAAGGGCTTCCAGGAGATCCAGGATTACCAGGTACCTCTGTCTGATTGAAGAAAAAATGGACTTAGAAATGTATTTTCTCTCAGTTTTGTTAGCAGAGGGAGCTCTGCTCCCTGTGCATTTTGAGCCATTCTGTAGCAATTGACTTTTTTTTTTCTTTGAGGACTTTGTGGATTTCCAGGGGAGAAGGGTTTACCAGGTATCCAAGGACAACCTGGAAGACCAGGATCCAAGGGTGACCCTGGATATCCAGGGCTATCCGGATTACCAGGTAATGCCAAAGTTTAAAAAATAGTGCCATGGAATAGTTCAAAAGAGATATGGAACAAGAAAAGGCAGCTGGGGAGGCATCTCTGTGGAGGAGGCTGGAGAAAACAGAGATCATATGAAGGGAGGCATTGAAAGTTATTTCTGTACCTATAGACAGCAGCAATTGTCTGCTCAGTCTCAGAGAGCAAGATCCATCCATTGTTCCTACATCCCCAAACACTTTCAGGTACTGCTGTTAACACAGTGTGCTGCATAGCATGGGGAAAAAATCAACAGTTTAATAGAACTGCATATTTACAGAGGGTTTTTTTCACTCTCAGGAGCTACAGGTCCTCAGGGATTGCCAGGAGAACCTGGAGAAAAAGGAAAACGTGGAATTTTGGGAGCCCCAGGATTGCCAGGGTTACCTGGATCCCAAGGCAGAAAAGGTAAACACTATAAACAGTGCCATTCTGGCGGTAATGTGACAGTACCAGACATAAATACCCTTTCAGTAGTGAAAATGGAAAAGGCCTAACTGTGACTGTGGTTTGGACTCTGTGGTCTCAAGCTGCTAGAAGACTTAAGCCAGTTCCCATCACCTTTGAGAAGTAACATAAATTCTACTTTGGAATATTGGGCTACAATCTAAAATGAGTAAGGAGGAAGGTAGAAACAGAGTCTGGCTTAGCTGGTGTAACTGATAGCAGAACTTTAGGAAAGAAAACGGAGTTTGCAGTAATTCAGTTGCTTCACTTTCACTTCAGTTATGCTGTGTTCTACATTTTCACCATGGAGTGCCACTGTTACTCTATAAACCCAGCATGCTGCCAGGACAGCTTTGTCTTTCAAATTTGTTTTAACAAATTGTGATAACTTTTATTTATTTATTTATTTTATTGTTTTAACGAATTGTGATAACCCAACTTTTGTTGGGTTTTATTGTTGGTTTCCTTGTTGCATTGTTTTCTCCCAAAACTGATTTTGGTGGATTTAACATAGAAGTGCTTCTTCCAAATCCTAATTTACACTTCTCACAATGATTGTTGTGTTAGGTTGAACATAAGTTCATCAATACAGTTGTTTTTGTTGGAGAACATTATTAACTTTTACTATGTTTAGAATTGAATTTGTAAATTACTAATATTCCATAAAGTTAGTTATCAGCTCTGTATCCTGTGTCTGTTATAGTGTGCTTCATAACCAGTTCCCAAACAGGAAGAGGATTAGTGACCCCTATACAGAAACCACAATAAAGTAACACTTGAGGCTGTAAAAAAGGGTTAGAGAGGACAATAGATCCACTTTTTCAAATTCAGCTTAAGGAAAAATTGAGAAGGTTTCTTATAAACTACTGAAAATTCACATGAAAAATGGAAACAATTTATGATTGCTTGCAGTAAATAAGCAGTGCTGATTTAAACTGTCATGACAGATTCCCTGCTGGTACATAATGTGCAAGAGAACATTTCAGTGTTGCAAACAATATTTGCTGTAACAAAGGCAGAGATCTGCAGTGGCAGGGGTGTCTGAAAGGGGTCAAAAAAGAAAGAAAGCATTCTTCTGCTGAAAACTTCTTCATAGCTGATGGGCTCTTTCCTTCTTGTCATAAGACACTTTAGTATATTGTGCAGAAGTTATCCCAAGTCCTGCACAGGAACATAACAAATTAACACACGTCCTGCACAGGGAAAAGTTCAGTCCCAAATGGCAATTCACTAGAGACCAAGTTGCCTGCTAAGCTGAGGGTTCTGTGTATTGCCAGCATAGCTGAAAAAAGGTTAACACCTTTGAAACTATAGCCAGTAATGAAAACTGACTGGTATTTGTATTCCAATTCAATTGGATCTTGGTGCTGTTTTCAGCAAGTGCTGGTGCAAGCATTAGAAATTAAATGGATAATTCACAGCTAAGTACACGGCCTTGTTAGTCTCATTGGTTCTCAGTTACATTAAAGGTTTCGTGCCTGAACTTTTAGATTTTAAAGAACTTTTAGATTTAAAAAAAAAAAGAGTTAAACATCATTTATCAAAGCATAATCCCATTTTCTTTATTACAGTAGTTTTACTAGTTAAGGGCTTAGCCTGGCAAGCCTTACTTGTGTGAGTAATCCTTAATGGAGCAAGTAATACTCAGACCATCAGCAGCATGACCTGTATGAGTAGAAGCTGAATTGGGCTGTACAATACAGAAACAGTGGTTCATGCTCAGGTCAGCCAATTCAGCTGTACCTAGAAATATAGGGCTATAGCAATCCAAAAATCTAGAATTACAAGTGCTGATATTATAATGGATTGTTGGCAAATGTGTCAGAAATTCCCTGGAAAGCAAGTAAACCAACCCATCAATCTTGCCTGAATGAGCCAAAGATCAAAAAAGTTTTAAATGGTGACCTGGGGGCCAAAATTAGTTAGGAGTTCATAATAATTTTAAAATACCACTGTTAAATTCCCCAAATGCAACTTTTACATAAATTTTAAAATGGGAACATGTCCAAGGCACAAGAAGGCTACAGAAAGCAGGAATGAAACTTAGAATGTTATAAAAAGTTAAAGGACAGTTCATTAAGGTCACAGAAGATACTACAGGTTGCATTACTAGTATCCCATATTATAAAGTGGATTACACAGAGAGTACATTATCAATGTTTTGCAGGTTTTCAAACAATCTTCTGGATTTAAGATTTTTCCAGACTGGTGTTTGCTATACACTGTTTTGGGTTTTTTTTTCAATTCATCCTTTGTTAAATTTGAACTAAAATAATTCAACAGTTTCTGAGAACAAAGCTATGTGATTATAAGTTTTGGTGTGCCTGCTAGAGAACTCTAGGGCTTTTTTTATTTTTTCTTTCTCAGATGACCCATCTTGGAACTTGGGACATTTAAATTTGGCAGGTGAAGCAGTTGATGAAGGGCATTTGTGTTGCTCTTCCTACAGCAATTTGTCCTTGCCCAATTTGACCAGTTTATAAACTTAAAAAAATATATCCATTCATATCTGCTTAAATAGAGCAATAAATTCTCCCAAGATCCCTGCTCTGGTTATATGGCAGATTGGTGAGCTGCAGGACATGCTGGGATCGAGCACAGGCACCCAACAGAGAACCTACATCTTCTGTGTCAGGAAGGAGCCAGAGGAAAGGAGAAAGACACACAGATAATTCAGATTTGTGGGAAAAAATCACTGCAACCAGACTGGGAATCCTGCAGGGCAGGGAGAGGAACTGACGTGGAAGGAAAGGAGGCAGAGATGAGCAGCAGGAGTAGAACAGAGACAGGAACAGGCACTGACAGTATCATTCAGCTCCTTGATGATCAGTGTCCCTCTCTGGAGCAAGAGGCATCCCCAATCTGTGCCTCTCTCTGAAACCTCTTTGAAACCTGGCACCAAATGACCATCAGTTTTGCTAGACCTGTTGCTATCACCAGGTAACAGACTGCTGTCTGCACTAAGGAAGTGTTTGTTCTCACATTTGATATTTTACCTGTACAACTTAGGAACTATAAACTGCTGATGACACAGATATTTTTACCCTCCACTGCAAACAACAAACACAACCTCAGATTAGTTCAATTTTTAAAAAATTGTTTAAAAGGTGCCATCTATGGTTTTACTTACTGTGTTTTAGCAATTTTCCAAAACCCACAAATTATAAAGCAAAAGTTGTCTGACTATCACAAACAGCCAGTGCTAGGGAACATCACTAGTGACAGAGCTGCTCTATGTACTACCATGTGTCACCATAGGTCTCAATTACAGATTTGTTGTCTTAAAAGACTTTGTGCTGTTCAGTTCAAAGAACTTTTGTAATAGAGTGATGCAAAAAAGCATTTTTTTCTGTGTGAAATCTGCAGGACCAGAGAAAGGAAGCCAGGTGAAAATTTAGCCTCTTTCTGCTGCAGCTGGGTTAAATTGCATTTCTATTTTGAACAGAAGCTGTAAAGAAGTTCCAGCTTTACAGATGTCTTAGGTAGTGTCTGCATCCCCATCAGTGGCCATGAACTGGTAGCACAGCAAACTTTGGAGCAGCAAGCACATGTAGCAGGAGCAGTCCAGCCACAGACACAAGGTTCTCCATGGACTAGCCCATAATCTGCTAGCTGCAGTATCGAAGTACCTAAAGGATTAAAAGTTGTGCTTTCTGATTGCTTTGATGTGAAACTGTATTATGACTGCTATTTTTAAATTTTTCACATTTGCCTTTCCAAAAAGACTGTACTGCCATGTGGTCTCATCTTCAGTTGCCAGTAATCAAATTCAGCAAATCCCTCATCTTGATTCAGTATGTGTTGTCAGATAAAAAACCAAAGGCTTGATTTTTAATTGTGACTGTGTAAAGGATTATTGTGGCACCCAGTCATACCTGTGTAACACCTCTCAGGTCTTCCTGGACTGCCTGGACTGGATGGCTTGGATGGACTAAAAGGTCAAAAGGGTTCTGCAGGAGCTCCAGGTAAAGATGAAAAATCACTGGAACAGAAAATCTTCTCCTAAGTGACAGAATGTGCAAGGAGTGGTGCATGTTATTTTGATGTTTGCCTTGCCCAGAAGATATCATTAAGGCTCGGAATAAACTTTCAAACAGAATCTAAAATATGCCTAATGGCACACCTGCAGTTATTTGTGGGGAAAACTTCCAAACTTCCATTACTCACTTAGTTTTGTTGGAACATTTCAAGGCTGTTTATAAAATTAAAAAGTGCAGATGATTCAAAGGAGAGCCAAGTCTCTTTTTTATTATTATTTTGTAAAAGATAAAACTAAAAAATTAAAAGGAGACTTATGAAATCCCAGCTCCATTTAAAGTCTGTGGGAGTTGTGCCACAAACTTAAGAGGAATGTGGCTTTCACTCAAGCTGATCTATTTGCAACTTTCAAAAGGTGCTTTTGAAGCACTTTTAAAAAAAGAATGCTCATAATCGATCTAAAAATTATAAATATATGCTGATAGGAAATTAAATTTAGAACCATGCAATCAGTTTACATTTCAGGTTACAGACAATAATGATACCATATAAAATAACCCCTGAAGAAGAGCATTAAAGGAAAAAGATTACTTTCTTTGAAAGTGATGAATTAGGGCCAGATTCAACAAAACTCCATCCAGCTTCCAAGAGAGAAGCAGAAAAACAGCACTAGGCAACCCTTGCAAGGAGGAACATCTGCAACTGGTATTTCTGTTCTGCACATCTGTATTTGTACTCGCTGTAAACTTTATGTACATGATTGTGTTCTTATAAAGGTCAGAGTGAGACAGGGCCCCCAGGATACTCAGGAGAAATTGGACCAAAAGGAGACAGAGGTGAACCTGGATGGCCTGGTATTTCTATTCCAGGCCCCCCTGGAGAAAGGGGTTTCCCAGGATTTCCAGGTAAGAACAGGTTTTCTCCAGAGTGCTGCTCTGCAGAGCTGAAATTAAGCTCATACAGCCTCTTACTCTGGTTAATATGTACATTACTCAGAAGATTCTCTCCCTAAAAACATTTCTGTTGTAACATGCTGATGTTTCCTGAGTAGAGATACAGAGATTCCATAACTTCTGGTTTATGTTATAGGAGAGGAAAGAATGAAAATAAAAAATTGTGGACTTGAATAGACTCAGGGAACAGCTAGGTAGGGTTGCCACTTGTGAAGAAATTCCTGAAGGAAAAGAGTGCAGAGGATCCGGCAGTCCCAGAATTATAGTAAATCTATCAACTGTTCTGATGTAAGTGCAAGATAGAACTGCTTCACAAGATTGCAGTGGTTATTTTAGAGCTTGGTGATGTAGGAATTGCACACAAATGGGAAAAAGCAAATGTCTGAGGAAGGGCCACTGAGAAAGTGAAGGGACTGGAGCATCTGTCCTATGAGGAGAGGCTGAGGGGAGGGGGGATTGCTTCAGCTCCAGAAGAGAAGGCTCAGTGGGAGTTTAGTAATGTGTCTAAGCACCTGATGGGAAGGACATGGAGACAGTTCCTTCATAGTGCTATCCAGAGACAGGACAAGAGGTGATGGGCACAGACTGACATACAGGACATTCTACTTAAATATAAGGAAAAGTTTTATTTTCCTTGTGAAGGGAATTGAACACGGGAACAGGTTGCCTGGAGAAGTTATGAAGTGTCTGTCATTGGAGAGACTCAAACCCCATCTGGACAGAGTCTGAGGCAACCTGCTCTAGCTGATCATGCTTTGAGGGGAGGGTTAGACTAGAAAGTCTCCAGAGGCCCACTCAAGCCTCAGCAATTCTGTGATCAGAAGTGACATCGGCTTTACGCTGCCAAACCTTGCCACAGTCACATAACACATGGAAGACAAATAGCAGGAGGTGAAATGTGGTGAGGTGGATTATTCTGAGATGAAGACACAATCATTTTTCTTAGTTTGGTTACTAGTTTGGGAACTGGGGCAGTCAACAGAATGGTGCTGTTGAGGAAAAAAGAGAAAGTTTAATTCTGAGATGTATTAACACTGCTTGACATAGGACAGGGGAGGCCTCCCATGGTTGTGACCAGCTTTGACAAATAAGGGAAAACTCACCAGAAAGTAAATGGAAGGATGGGGTCAAAAGCAAGACTGAAGAAACTAGATTTGTTTTTTTGTAAAAAAGAGAAGGCAGCAGAATGCAACCCACACATTAACAAGCTGCAACTGTTGAAAAGTGTTATGCAGAGGATGGTAACCTGCAACTCTGCCTGTCAGAAGTAAGGGCACAAATGTTTTATTGTGTAAAAATCCAGATTAAAGATTAGGAAAAAAATGCATTTAAGGCTAGTAAGTTCATCTTGTTCACTGAGGTTTTTAGGAATTGGTGCAACTCTCTTTTGCCAGGAGCAATCTGTGAATACTAATCCTGCCCCAGGCAGAATCATTTCACAGTCCCCACTCACCTTACATTGTTACCATTTCTCCCACTGTTGGAATTCTGGAAAATGTGGCTATCCCTGGTAATGTGCCAACATGTGATGATGTATTCTTTAGGTTACATGGCTTTTATGGGGAGAATTAAAAATTTAAAAAGATAACAAATATTTTCACTTTGACAAGACGGCCTCGTTAGCCTGGAGACTGGTAGGTTTGGTATACAAGTAGGAGCATACATTAGCTCCATGACTTCTCATGTCAGCATTCTTTTACTAACTTCTGTCTGTAATCTAAAAAAAACCCAGACTTTTTTTTTTTTTTTTTAATTTGATCCTTTAGGTAGAAGAGGACCTGTTGGACCCACTGGACCTATGGGAAGATCTCCTGATAGTGCTTCCCCTGGTCCTCCAGGTGATCAAGGATTACCTGGTTTAGATGGCATCAGAGGTATTAAAACTAAAAATACCAAATTTTATCATGTAAAAAACCCCTGAGGCTACTAGTAACCCTGTTATTCCTGTCTGTTAAACAATGTACAGAAGTGCATAGGGAATGAAGAAACCCATCACGACCCCAGTGAATACACAAAGAAGTGAACACGGGGTAGATCACCAGAGCAAAGACAAAATGCAGATCTCCAGATTAAGCAACACAGTAGTTAATCTATAAGATATAAATACAGAGAAACAGTGTTTCAATGAATGTACCAGTAACTTGCTGCCTTCTGCTTGCACAGAAGTTAAATAACTTTGGGAACTATTCCTATCATTGTATTCCTTACAAAGCCCTGGACAAAGGTTAACACTAGTATTTCCAAAACATGCAAGGGCTGTCCTACATCTTACAGAAAAAACCAAAAACCTAGAGTAAAATAAAAAAAAAACCCACCAGCAGAACATGGCTATTTTTAGATGTTTATACTTTGTGCATACATTAAAAATAAAGATCTTTTACCATAGGTGATCCTGGGAGTCCTGGTCCTCCTGGAGAGACTATCTTTGTGCGAGGAGATCCAGGTGATACCGGCGTTCGAGGGGCACCGGGTAATCCTGGGCCACGGGGACAACAGGGAGCCAGAGGCCCTCCAGGGAGCCCAGGAAGAGAAGGCCCAAAGGGTATGGTCAGAGATGTTCTTAATTTCTATGTGCACTTATGCCCAGCCCCTGTGACTGAGCCTTGTGCCCAGGGGGTTGCCATTGGGATGGAGCTGGGCAGAAGGGGTGGAGGCTGGACATCCCACAGCTCTGCCTGGTTACCTGCAGATACCATGGGGTTGGGGTAGAAGGGGAGAGGAGAGACAGACTCACATGCACTGCTTCCAGACACCTCTGCCAATCTGAGAATAAGGCAGTAAAATGTTTGAGTTTGCCAGATAAGCAAACCATGACCCCTCTTCAGGGGTCTTGAGAAATTATGGACAATGTAGATGTGTTTGAACTAACAGAGCCTCACATCTGCCCCATATCAATAGCTTGGGGCTTTCAACAGATTCTTTAGTTTGAAAACAGAAATCTACATACTCTGCTGCTTTCACACACTGTAGAGAAATCCCATCTACATCAATCACTTCCAATCTCTACAAAAAGAAAAGTCAAATCTTAAGTCAGATCCAGACCAGGGAAAGAAGAAATGTGCATTTCTTCCTGTGACACAACAGAGTTGAGGACTCTCAAGCACTTTTTGTTACTCAAGCATCCAGACTTCATTTTATTTATGTTTGGTTTTATTTCCAGGTCCTATGGGGATCCATGGCCCACAGGGTCCACCTGGTGCTACAGGACAACCAGGAGACCAAGGTTTTCCAGGAAGGCCTGGTCCCAGAGGTCCCACAGGTACTTATGAACCTGTTGCTTGTTGTCATTCAGCTGTATCTGTGATCTTTCTATTCATATATAATCATACTAATGTTTACTTGCATGCAGATAATGTAAACAATCTCAGAAAAAAGACCCCTGCAGTTGCCAACGTAACTGATTTCTCATTTGAGTAAAAATTTCTAAACTATTTGTTTCTAATGTCACCTCATATAAGTGATTTCAGTTCTCATTCCATTCTTTACTCTAATTTACATGCCTGAAACTTGCTTCCACCTGCACCACAATGGCCACAATCTGCTTTCCATTTTTCAAATCCTTCAGGTTTCATAGGTAAGTTCATGACTCTTGATTATTGTTCTTTTTATGGGAGCTCCCTTATGTATAGAAACATTCAGCTCTTACTAGAAGGTATCCTTGGCGTGGTTGCTAGCAATAGTAGGTACTGCTGCAAGGACATTGTACTGATACATGTTTCACATAAGTAGCGCCAATGTCGTGATAATGCTCTGCTGAGAAGTTTCATGCTAGGATGTCATTTAGACTTGTGAAACATTTGTTTCTAGTTCTTGTTTGTTTGGGGTTTTTTCTTTCTAACCAAAATCATAGCAAAAGCTTGCATCCTAACACTGGGTCACTACAAACACTGAACTCTCCATCTGACTAAATGTTGATCCAAAATGCACACAGGCAAGAGCTCCCAGTAACTTTCAATATATAAAATGTGGCTATTCTTTTTTTTAATATATATTATAATTATTTAAATTGGCTATTATGGGCTAGCTTTTTTGGCCTGCCTATTGATGGTTTTGCAGCAACACAATAGGCATAATACTGCAAAATTTTCCATGTGCTAAGGTGTTTGCACTGAAGTTGGGTAGGTAGACTTTAGGCTTTAACTCAAATCAGTTTGGTGCACATTAAGACTAAAGTTGTACACCAAATATGTGAAACAGAATCATTGAATTAAGTTGAAAAATACCTTCAAGATATCAAATCCCACCATTAACCCAGCACTGCCAAGGGTACCCCTACACCATGTCCCCAAGTGCCACATCTACATGTCTTTTCAATACCTCCGGGGTGGTGACTTCACCACTTCCCTGGACAGTTCCAGGGCTTGACAACCCTTCCTCTGAAGGCATATTTCCCTATATCCAATATAAGTCTCCCTTGATGAAACTTGAGGCCATTTCCTCTTGTTACTTGGGAGGAGAGACTCTATACAAGGTCCTTGCAAGTAACTGTAATAGAGCAATAAGGTCTCTCCTGACCCTCTTCCAGACTAAAAACCCCCAGTTCCCCCAGCTGCTCCTCACCAGACTTGTGCTCCAGACCCTTCCCTGCTCCGTTGCCTCTCTCTGGACACACTCCAGCCCCTCAATGTCTCTCTTGCAGTGAGAGGCCCAAAACTGAACACAGGATTCAAGGTGCAGCCTCACCAGTGCTGAGCACAGGGGAATGGTCACTGCCCTGGTCCTGCTGGTGACACTATTGCTGGTACAGGCCAGGATGCCATTGGCCTTCTTGCCCACCTGGGCAAAGATCACAGACCAGCTAACATACACTTGCTAACACTGGCTTGCCATGCTGTTAATACTGTGCTAGAAGACTGAGAGTAAAATTAAAAGCAGTGGGACTCAATAATTGAAGATTTAAAAATACTTACAGTGTACTCTTGAACACCAAAACTGGCTAACATTTATGTTGACTTTTTGCATGGGAGCTATTAGCCAGTCTTGCAATTCACTTTCCCATTACACATTCCAGGTGACCCTGGTGAACCAGGAAAAGTGGATGATTCATGTCCTACAATCCCAGGGCCTCCTGGGGAAGCAGGGCAAAGAGGAGAGGATGGCTCTGCAGGATTACCAGGGCCAATAGGCCACCCTGGACCCCAAGGTAAGCTCTTGTTTTGTAAGCTTGGATGGTCATTTCAGCCATTTAGAGAACAAGTTGAAAAGCGTCAGAGTTTCTTCTCTTTCTTTACCCTCTCTCTTCTCCTTAAACTCTTACTAACAGTCTCCAGAAACACGTAGTGGGCTGCTTAATGCTGAGGATGGTGGATAAATGTAGCTGAACCAGGCTGTTTGAGCCTGCCTGCACTACATTCCCTTTTCCTAGGCCATGGAGGGCAAAAGCATCAGGCACTGTTGAGAAAAAAGTTCTTCAAATGGTATTTTTCCTTTTTCCCCCAACAAATTATAAAGCAATGCCTTAAACCACCCCTGTGGTTTAGACGTATTTGGAGCATGTTTAAAACATGCATGCTTTAAAATTTAGCAATAATGAATCCCAAAGCTCTGCTAACCAAAGTCCTTAAAGGACACTGAAGTCAGAGAAGTGGCTACAATACAGCTCTTTATCTATTAGAACATGAAAAAGTTACCACCAAAGAAAACTGACTAAAGAGATCTTAAAAGGAAGTGATGAAAGACAAACATTCTTCTGGCAGATGAAAAGAAAACAAGAGCGATGCTGGTACTGGTGATCCCAAAAGAGAGGCCACCTTTACAGAAATACAGCATAGCCTGTCTGCAGGGTGACTTCAGTTTAGATGGTGGAATCCCTCTTGTGGTTTTAGGTATTTCCTACTTGGGAAACGAAAGTTTGTTGTGTTGGCCGCTCTAGACATCCAGTGTCTCCAGAGAAAAAATCCATGATTGTCTCCCAGGAGGTTCCCTGCAGCAGTCATTCCCATCATGAAAGGAAACAATGCAATTTTCAATTAACTCTCTAGTTTTACGTATCTTAGTTGATTTGCCAGGTAAAAGGGGTTTCTGGGGTTACACAGCTGTGTTTCCATCATATACATCATTAAGCGTTTCTGTAAAACCAGGTGATACAGTGATACACATATTTGCACTGGTTTTATGAAAGAAATAAAGAAATAGTAAGGCTTTTTTTTCCTTCATTAAGATAGGAGAATCCAATTTTCTCCTGGCTTGGAAGTTTTACTGGCAAAAGCAATGGATTTTATTAAAACCCTTCAATGTGCTTAAGCTTTGGCAGAATAACTATGCAACCAAAACAGCAACAGCTATAGAAAAGCTGTTAATTGTTTTGACTGGTTCAGGTTTTCTTAGTCAAAAGTAACATGGGGAAAATTGAATGTTGGGAGACAACTTTGAATTACTCAGTCTGCAGGTTAAACAGCAAAATCTGCAAGGAACGAAACACCATTACTGAGAAACAACTGTGGTGGGTGCTAGAGAAACATCCTCATCTGAAAACTGGTTTGTATCACAAAAGAGGAAAACCACTTCTAAATGCAACAATACCTGACAAGTGTAACTTCGTTCAATTTAGGTTATGTTTTAAGTAGCCAGTGAACAGGCCCATCATTATCTGCACCCTAAATGAGATGTATCTTTTACTGTCACGGCCACACCTTCCTTGTTAATGTATAAAATGCATGGACATGTGAGAAATACAAAAAGGTGAGGCCATCAGGAGCCTAAAAATGTCTTTACCCTTCCCCACTGGATGTAGTCCAGTTCTGCAGTCCCTCTCTAAGTACTCCAATACATCCATTACTGCAAGGGGAGCTCACTACACGTTCTAAGACTTTGCTGAATGGGGCTCTCAAAGCTGACAGCTTGGCTTGCCTCAGGAGGAGTTACTGCTCATTCCATGGTACAGATCCTGATGGCAATTCTGCACGAGGCTTGCATGATAATGTTTGCTGGGGAGTGCTTTGATTTCAGCTGTAAATCACACAAGATCTCTGGAGAGGATGGAAAACCTTATCAGGGGCTGCTGTTCTTAAGTCATCCCTCTGAGCCACTGCTGTGGTCACAGAGTGAATAAGTGGTGAACTCCCAGCAGAAGCAGTTCTGCACCTCCCTGTCCTGGTGTCCATTTCACTGACTGGCCCTTTGTGTTTGGAAAATGTAGAACCTTAAATGCAGCCCTGTGAAGGAAAAGCACATCCTTTGTATTTATTTAGGCATAAAAGGTGAAGAAGGATCATATGGCCTGCCAGGTCAGGATGGGTTACCTGGGGCATCTGGACCACCAGGTGACCAAGGGAGCCGAGGAGAACAAGGATACGCTGGGCCACGAGGTAGGAATGGAGCATGACTTTGGGGGGGGAAGATGTGTGAGATGAGGCACAGACTCAGTTTTCGCTCTGCTTCCCCAATTCCCACATGGATACATCCACCTCTAGCCTGAGATTCCATGATACCTCTTGCCCCCTCTCAGTTCAAGCACTGACAGTGACATTTGTGAATGATTTCATAACAAGACCTGTTGGAAGAAAATTTATCTCAGCATCCATTATTAAGCAGAAAGGCAATTAACCACTCATGCTCAGACAGCATATATCAGTAGACATGCATGTCTGAGCCAGGGCTAATGGGGCAACTGGCTGGAAGTAATTAAAATTGTATTTTAACTGTGACTGCTCTCTAATAAATTAAGGGTTTAATACATATGTGAGCAAGGGGCATCGCCTGTTACTGCAAGGATTCAAATTCAGTTCATCCTAGTGAGTAAATCTGGGAAATCATTGCCCACTTCAGTTCATTTCCTAATACATATAGCACAAGACAGAAGCACAATAGAAAAGCCAAGTGCCAAGCATTCAGTGGCAATCTAGTTCATTTCTCTCCTGGAAGAAGGATAACAGAAGTCTACTTGAGTCTTTATTGCCCATGATAGCCTTGAAGTTGTATTATGTTCAGCTAGGAACTTCTTATTGAACATTTAACACACAGCTGGTGTGAACTTTTACTGTATGTTATACAAGTAAATTTCTTTTACCTTTCTCCAAGGCCCACCTGGCCAGACTGGTGTCCCAGGACAACCAGGCCCCCATATTAGATCTGCAAGTGGATTCTTGCTTGTGCTTCACAGTCAGTCAGACAGAGAACCACTCTGCCCACAGGGGATGCCAAAGTTATGGACTGGCTATAGTCTGCTGTACCTGGAAGGACAAGAGAAAGCCCATAATCAAGATCTTGGTATGTACTGTATTACATAATTGCTCTCCAGCTAATACCAGGTAGTATGGTGTTATCTATACAATGAAAGCCAAGTCACATGGAGCAAGCTATAGAACCATCAGTTACTTATTTTCTAATGACTCAAAACTAATTTACACTGATGATAATGGACTTGGTTATGCTGCCCTATTTGTCACCATTTAAAATGGCTTTCTGCTGCTATGCAATCGAATGAAAAAGTATTTCAACCTCTAAGTAATTTTGACTCGAAGTTGGAGGGATGAGTGGTTTATTTCACTTACCCAGCTCATTTTAGGCTGTCTTTGAAGTCACCAGAGGGATTTTTCTAGGTCAGAAATCTTATTTGGCCACTCTGAAATAACTCCCTGGAGGATCTGCTCATTTTTACTGTAGACACAGCTTGGGAAAAAGAGCTGGTTAAGTTGGGTAGGTGCAGTTGGGCAGTATAAGCAAGCTTTACAAGTAAATTATGCATCATGTGTACAGCAGAATCCTGTGCTTTTAAGAGTCAGAAGCTAATATTTTTTTGGAAAAGCCAAAGCCAAATTTCTCCCAGAGACAGCTCCTTTTGGTGCCTTGGGTCATTTCTTCTCTGTCTTCTACAATTCTGACTAAAATTAGATGTCTAAATAAGCTGCCTGCCTTGCAGCTTGAGGAACTGATTGGTGGCAATTTGCACAGAAAAAGTTTCCTAAATTCTTGTTGACTTGTTATACAAGAGGCAGAGAAGTCTCCGAGGAGGAAAGATCAAGGACTTAATAAGCTGAACAAAAAAGAAGTGTTTAAAAGAGCAATAAAAAGAGCTATTTTTAGAACAGCAGTGATGTTTTAGAATGTTTTCACTATTGTATGTTTGGCATTCCCCAGGAGAGCCAGTTGCTAACAGAATGCCTCATAACAGCAGTGAAAATAAGATTCAAAGAGTCCTTGTCTCCTGTGTGATTTTGCAGGCGTTTTCCCTACTCAGGCTGCTCCAGATCCTTCATTAGTACTGGAATGGAATATTATCAGTGATAAACAAAACTGGCTTCTGTGCAGAACTGTCACACGTCTTTAATGAAGGTGTTTGGGTTTGGGGGCATTACAGAAGCAACACTTCACACACCAAGTTCAAGGCAGAACTTTGTGCAGTGATTATTGCTTATTAAGTAGGCCATCGTGAAACTGTTCTAAATTCAGTTCTGGAAGAAGTTCACCTCAGAAGTATGCACTGGTCACTTCTTGGTTCCCACTGATGTCTGCCTGATGAGAATTTTGCGGGATTGGCTCTGAAAAATCCCTCAATCCTTTTATTTCACTTTGGGAGTCTGTGAAACCTTTCTGGAAGGCAGTAGGACAGCTGCTGAAATTTCAGCTTAATGCATTCCTAGCAACAGCTTGTCATACTTCACAAAAATTTTTCTATTTATCAGCATTGTCATTTGGTTTCTCACTGCTCCTAATGAGTTTGTAAATAGCTGATCTCCTTTTAAACCAGCCACCACCTCTTGCCTAATTTATTTTTCAGCGTTGGCACAGCTAAGAAATTTGTTATCATAACTGTTTCCCATGGTGACAAACTACATCACATTTAAATATCAGATTGACACGAATATTATCGGCCAAAGGAAGATATTTACTGGTGAAAGGTCTCTGTTTTTCATGTAGCCATTTTGGTAAAGGGTTTGGGAGGTTTAACATCTGTGGATTACCTAAATCCTGTTAAGACACAGTTTTGCAGCAACACTGGCCAGAATACTATTTTCAACTTACCTAGAAAGTGGAGTAATTTGCATCACTTGTTGTTATTTCCAGGTCTGGCTGGATCCTGCCTCCCTGTGTTCAGTACCATGCCGTTTGCTTACTGCAACATCAACCAGGTGTGTTACTACGCCAGCCGCAATGACAAGTCCTACTGGCTGTCCAGCGCTGCTGCGCTGCCGATGGCGCCGCTGGCCGAGGAGGACATCCAGCCGTACATCAGCAGATGTGCTGTCTGCGAGGCCCCAGCACAGGCAGTGGCACTTCACAGCCAGGACCAGTCAATTCCTCCCTGCCCACTCAACTGGAGGAGCCTTTGGATAGGATATTCTTTTTTGATGGTAAGAAAGTGGGTGCATGGTTATATGGATACATTTCTTTCATCCAGCTCTTGTATGCTAAAGGTTCAAGGATTTTTAGCTCTGAAAAGTAAATTATCCAATGTCTGGCAAACATTAAAGAGGAAAATCCACAGGAAACAAGACAAGGGTTAGTTCCAAATTGCAGAACCTGGCTGTAGCTACATATACTGTACTCAGAGCCTTAAGATACACGTTTCTTAAAATGACAAAGGTTTTGCCTTCTTGTCTGTAATGAACAATGGGATTTTCATGTACAAAGACATAATTTTCAGAATTAGAACTCCAGGTCTTTTTAATGCCATCCTCAAGTTACATTTGCAGCAGTTTGGATAACGGCATCATTCAGAATCAACCCAGACTACTCCTTCCTTCAGTTTGATCAATACTGGAAAAATAAGTGAGCTGGCTCTAGACTTTGAGATTAATTTACTACAGAACAAATTAAGATTTTCTCCAGCAAAAGAAGCTTACTCCAATTTAAGATTACAAAAACCAGCACAGTTAAAAGCAAGTAGAGAAAAAGACGGATTAACATCATTTACCTATTTTTCATGCACAGTTACCAAGTCCTCTCTCTGTTCTTTCCAGCACACTGGATCTGGTGACCAGGGTGGTGGACAGTCCCTTATGTCACCTGGAAGCTGCCTGGAAGACTTCAGATCAGCACCATTCATCGAGTGCCAGGGCCAGCGGGGAACGTGTCAGTTCTTTGCTAATGAATACAGTTTCTGGTTGACCACCGTGACGCCTGAGCTGCAGTTTGCACCAGCCCCCCTGTCAGGGACTCTTAAAGAAGGACAAGAGCAGAGGAAAAAAATCAGTAGATGCCAGGTATGCCTGAAGCATGGCTAAAAAGCAAACCAAAACCAGGCAGCTAGAGAGAGAGGCTGGTTGAGGATGAGCAACATGCTAAGGGTTTAAACAGCAGCTCATGTTTGAATGTGTGTGGAAGTGTGCAGCACTGTTCTTTGTTGGAACGGATATATGAGACTGAAAGATGAGGGATCTGTTGAGCCTCATCCACCCATGTATACACATCTACAGGCAGTGAAATCTCGTGTAAAATAATTAATTAAGAAAAGACAAAACTCTGCCACATTGGAGTCCACAGCTGTAATGTACAGGGAACAAGGCGAGCTTGGAGGATTGAGTCAAGCTGGGAATACCAAGGATACCATACCTGTTGTGCAAGAGAATGGATTTCCTGTTAGAAATGGCATTTACAGCGGGAAGAATATGTGCATTTATATGGCATATTATAAATATTTATCCATATCAATAGAAATGTGCAAACATACAAATGTCAAAGCCCCATAGCTGAATTTCCCAAGCTAAAGAAACTTTGCACTTGCTGTTTCCGAGGGAAGGGGAAAATGTAATTGTTAAAAAATAATCTAACAATAAAAACAATGAAGATCAAAGTCTTTTACCACTGCAGTACTGAACCAGACTGTGAAAGAACTGTTAATTGGGCTTTCATAAGCAACAAAAAACTGCAAATCCGTTTAACAGCAGATTATGTAAGAAAATAAAATTAGCTGAGCTAACAAATCCTTAAAAACCTGTATTTATATTTACAATTAATTTCTAAGAACAGTTAAATTAAATTATTAAACTCTAATCCAAGTTACTGAAGAAAAAAAGCAATTTCTAATATTAATTGAAAAGAACCAGTGACATGGTGATAAAAAGGGTGAACTTATCTGAGTGATGAATATAAGAAGTGTTAGGACAATAAATTGTGTTCATTTTTTGCTTCTTTGTTTGTAAATACACCACCAAAAAAAGAACCACCACCATTAAGATCCTTATGGAATGACAGCACTGAAGATGCTTTTTGTTTTTTATAGCACTGATTGTAAAAATGTTCATATCCTAAAGCACTAATCACCTTTTGAAAAAGTGAAAACACATTTGTACCTCCTTCATTCAGCTGTAAAACCAGAACTATTCAATGGTTCTATATCATGGGGAAACATCTGAAAACACAAACTTCAAATGGAGAATCTGTCATGTGCAGAAGGGCCACAAATGCTCCTTTTACCACTTAAATAAGCTACACTTTACTAGAAGGGAATCAAATGCTTTTTCCAGCACTTTTCATTTCAATTTGTGTTCACTGAGGTGCCCCCAGCAAAAGGATTTTCAAGGAAACTGCCATCCTCATCCAAGAGTCCTAATTCAAAGCAAACTCCCTCTGAAGCCATCACGAGTACAACAGGCTGATCAGCCAATTTAAAAGCTGGATACACAAACTCAAAGAGCAGGAAAGACAGACATTCCAGTCTCAGCCAGAGGAAAATAAAACAGTCAGAGGATAAGTCCAGTCGAGTGTAAATACATCTGACTGTGCAACTTCCTCCTGACACAACCAGCCAAACCTCTCTGATGTGCTGTGCTGATATGGTGGTCAACTGACCCTGCCCTTTCACCTGAGCAAGGGTCAGGAGCCCTCCTGGGACATGTCCCATTCTCACCTGTGTCAGGGAACATTTCCCCCTGGTCCTGGTACCCTCTGGGACAGGGCACACCTCAGGTCACTGCTGGGTGATCCCAGCTGCACGTGTCAGATCTGACACCACACTGCTGTGGAGGGGCCAGTCCCTCCCATTGACCTGTATGCAGGAATTCCCATCCCCTCCTGATTCAGGCAGCATCCCAAGAGCAGGGGAGAGCAGCTCTCTGGTCTGACATAAACCTCAAAGTCTCGACTCTGTGAGGTGCTGAGCAGCTCAGGAGCTTCCTGTGGGAAGAAAGCAGCAGGTAGAGAGGAGCACCAGTGCTTAGGTCACCTGTTCTCCAAGGCGTGCAAACTGCGTTTCCAAAAAGGTCTCAGCTAAAGCCCCACGGGGCTGGGAGCTGCAGCTGCTGCTCACAGTCACAGGAACAAACACCAATGGCTCAGGTGATGGCCCCATTTCCTGAGTGGATTCAGGTGATTCCACACTGAGGTCTCATTTGTGAGCCTTACCTGACAGTGCTCACCAGCTCCCCCATCACTCATTTGCAGCCTCTTCTCAGGTGAGAAGTCCTGGAGAGGGGCCGTGGCTTTGCTGGAAAGCAAAGTGGGCCTTTTGGTATGAATTGCACTGAGGTAAACAATAAACATAACTTTATAAACTGTGTTACTGCAAACTTGCTCATAAGGACAAGTTGAAGAGAAGGGAATAAAACGGGTTCACTTAACTTGAACAAAAGCACAGAAAAATCTTAAAAACATCAATAAAACATCTCACCAATAATTTAAATAGGCCATTTCACAGCATTTTACCACGTTGTTCTTTTGTTTGCTTTAAAAACATCACACAAACCAGTCATATTTCTGTATCATTTTGATGCAGTTTTTGCACCTGTGCCAGTTCCCTTTTACTACGGTCTGTAAGAACATATATAGGAAATGTATTTTCAAGCTAGTACAGATAGGTCAGATATCATACATGTGTGAAGTCCTGTTCCATGCTCAGCTAACTCCATAAGGCATTTGTCAGAAATATTGTACTAATTCAAAATGAAATTACAGATAAATTGCTTAATATTACACAGCAAGTAAGACAGATCAAAGTATAAAGCAGCAGATGCTTTAACTCTGCAATCATTTTTCCAGTGACAATAAGCAGAAAAATAATTGATAAATTATTCATAGGGAACCTATTTATGAAATTACGTGTGAAAAGGCATAGCTGAAACTGTGAGGAGTAAAAATACTCCTAAAAGCAATGGCCTTGTGCTAGTCCTTGAAGTCCAAATTACCCTTACTGTGGCATTCTAGAGTTTGGATCTTGTGTAGGCCTGATGAAGAAGTGAATTTCATCCTCAACAGCAGGCAGGATATTAACAGCAACACAGACAATGATGCTGGCTACACTTGGAGGTCACTGGAATTGGAACCATTTGGGGTGAACTGCCTGGGAATTCAATTCAGAACGAGTGATTTCCAATGAGATTTGCTTGCCCATCCCCCTGGCAAACCATGGCCAGGACACAGGGACGGTCCTGGCTCTAACTCAGGGCAAATCCTCAGGGCAGGTGGCAGATTCTTGTCCTTCACATCCCTGTGCATCATCAGGATTTCTAGGGGATAACAAGTGGAAGAAAAACACTGCATGGCCTGAACCCTGTTCTTCTCACAAGGAATGTGGCCATTTTTCCTTCATTTGGTATTTTTCATTACAAGCAAGGAGATGCACAAGCCCAGTACTGAAAACATCTCTTGAATGTCATCTTTTGGTGTATACAGAGCATGTCAAAAGGGAGACTAAAGCAAAACTTACAACAGGTATCACTCATTTTATCATTATGGTGCTATACTGTAAAAATGGTATTTTTAAAGAGTACTTCAAATTCATCTGTGTACAGTAAAGCTTCTGGATTTGGATTCCACAATCCACATGCAAAGAACAGGTACCAGAATGGGAGGACAGCAAAGATGCTTCAGCTCCAGACAGAGGTGGTGCTTGGCTGGGGCCTGTGAGCTGACACAGCCTCCCACAGAAGCAGTGCAGGGGCCATGGCCAGGCCTTGCTGCCCCAGGTCCCTGCTTGTCATGTGCTGCCACATCAGCAACATCCCCTGCCTGGGAGCTGGCCCTGGCTGGCAGCCACACATCTGTCCAGCTGCTTCACCCCCAGCAGGACAGGAGAAAAACAGGAGGAAAAGAGCAAGAAAACTCATTGGTCAGAATATAGATGGGGAAATCACTTACTAAGTACTGTTGGGGGCTAAACAGACTCAGCTCAGGGAACTTAATTTATTCTTTCGAGGAAAAAGTTGACAAACCTTAACATACCTTTCCTCCAAGTTTCCCAGGGTCAACTCACTCCAGGCCCTGCTCTACTCCCTTGTTACTACAGCAAGTTCCAGTCAGTTCCTTCAGGGAGGCAGGGAATAGCCAGAAGCTTCTGGGGGCCGGTGTTGTCCCAGGCACAAGGTGGCTTCTCTGTGCTGCACCTTCCTTCTCACTCTGTTCCTGTGCTCTGACATTGTTCCTCTGTGGGCTGCAGCCTGTTTGTGGGAATGCCTGCATGGGCATGGGTCATTCCCAAAATCACATTATTATGTGCAACAACTTTAAGCAAAACCAGTCCAGGGATTCTTCCTGAGTAAACTGTTAAACAAAAACCTCTTTCTTGCTTTGGCTGGTTCATAAGCACCAGAGGAAAACAAAAGTAGTATCAAAACAGTCAAAACCCAGAATTCTTATAGTCCATAAATTTTTTGCCTGTATTTAAGGCAAATTAAGCAAACCTTTTATCCATTAAGCCAGGCAGCTCACTTGTTTGAAAAGGATCCCCCTGAAGCTGTAAAGCACACTGGAGCAGACTGAACATGCTCTGCATCACACCTGCTCGGGGCACACAGAGCCAGCCCACGGGGACTCCAGCACAGCGTGTGGGGCCACACCAGCAGCCCTCAGCAATGCTCTGACTTGCACCACCATCCAAATTCAGAACACAAACCACAGCCATCTGGGAGTTTGTTTCTGTCATTCCACATGGCCACTTCAGACCGACGTCCCAGACTGACTCCCGGCCTTTGCAGGGCTTACAAGCAGTCCTTCAGTAACTTGTAACTCCACTCAGTGGCCATGCACAGACAAATGCTGCACAGATGAGGACTTTTGTTCTGAGGCTTGACTTGCTTTAGAACTGTTCGAGCAAGATCGAAAACAACCGTTCAAGACCATGGGGAGGATCTGTAATGGGGAACAGTTGTTTGCAAGAAAAAGGATCTCTCCAAAGCCAGCTGTGAGAAGCAGCAGTCAGGCAAGGACAGAGCCCATCAGTCTTCAGAACAATAAAAAATTCTGACAGCTCTGGTAAGAACTTTCCAGCAGGTGAAGCAATTGCTTCATCAAACTGGGGATCTATTTCATGACTGGATCTGATTTCAGAAATCAGCATTTTAAACTGACCAAACAACAAAAACAGCTGCTGAAATTCTGCCCACCTGAACCATCTGGAAAACTAGCCAGGTGGAGAAAAAAAATCCCCATCAGCACTCTAACAGATGCTGTTCCATATTCATATTTAACAGCTTTCCCCTTTCCTAGTCACTTCATCCAGATGTTCCAGAAGGTACTGAAGTTCAATTAGAGGTGATATTTTATAAGCACAAAGTAAAAACAACTCCATATTTATCATTCTGGAGTGAACGTGTTCAACAAACACGGTTCCTCCACGTAAGGCAGCTCATGCTGCTCACAGCACAGCTCACCTTGTGCTTGCCCATACACTGCCCCACAGCCTCACAAAAGAAACAGGCTTGAGCTTCATGGGGTTTGCAATTCCACATATTTGAATGTTTTCCACAGATTCACTGAAGGAGAGATGCAGAACATGTGAGACCAAGTCCTGACCAAGTCCTAAAGGAAGACCTGCAGTAAGGTACCACCCTACAGACTCTCTGTCGTATCCCTGTGGGGCACTCCTGGTTGGTTTATAGCAAGACTCGGAATGAAGCACTCAAGTCCCAAACATCAGGTTCAGCTTGGCCAAACAAAGTTTCAGTGCACAGGAAAACAAGATCTTTTCCTGAATTTAGTCTTCCATGCACTGATGACAAACACCACTCCCAAGGGGTGCTTTCATTGAAGTGGAGATTAAACTTTCTCATAGGCAGAAATCAATTACATTCTGATGAGAAGAGAAAAAATTAAAAATGGCGACTCTGAGGTAGTTGTAGCTGTAGTCTGTTAGACTCTGCACATTTGCATTTTAAAAACTACAAAGCAAATTAGTATTTCAGAATATTTTAATTCTATTGCACTTAAACATTTAAGATGTATGCAAAAAAGTGAAATAGATGCAGTAAATGGTACCAGATGTTACAGAACTTTTGGCCACAGACAGGCTGTATCTCTGCATAAATGATGTCACAACAGCCTTCTCAGCTGCAGAACTTCATACATAAATATAATTTTTAAAAGTCAGCAAATAGGTAATTCCACACTCACTAATATTGTACAGATTTAGGGGCCGTTCTTTCACTTGTTACATGGGCAAGGAAGCAAAACAGCGATTCACAGAAGTGGTTGCACACCAATCTCTCTTAAATGATCCCTGTAAAGAATGGTTTGGTGAAGGACCAGACCTAATCCAACATTCTGCACCAAGGTAAGCACATTTGGGCTGACCTGCCCAACAGCCCTGACAGGGTACTTGTTTAACCTGCTCCAAAGAGACAGAAGAAGGAAATTCTGGAATCTCTCTAGCTTATCAGGGAAGTTCACTATCCACATGTTTAGAAATCATCTGCTTGCACTCCTTTTGCTGCAAATTAGGCCAACTTCTGCTTGTAAACAGATGAGAGATGAGCTTACCACTGTTCTCATGCAGCAGCAGAATGCTGTCATATGTATCCTTGATCTGCTCCTTTACAAACCCAGTTACACTGCCAATCTCAGCATATCATATAAACTAGAATGCCCAAACCATATTAGATTTGTGTGAAAAACTGCCTTTCTCCAGTTCTCCCAGCTCCTGAAAGAGTAAATGGGTATCAGTATTTATTGTAAGACTTTTTAGAAAGCTTGACACTCCTTTAGAAACAGCTCCTACAACTGAAAGCTCAGAAGTGTTAATATTTTCTTGCCTTCTGAAATCCGGTAACAAATAAGAAATAACATTTTTTTTATATATATAGGGAACAATGAGAAGCTTATAATAAACCCATACAATGCTTCTGTCCTTCATGTCTGCACACTCCAGAAGCCACAGCACAAACACAAGGATCTGCTCGCCAGCTGTTGTGTGGAAGCACGATCCACACTCAGCCACTCTGAACCAAAACGGGTACAATTCCCCAGCCATGGAATCAGAGGGGAAAATGAACTGCAACCCCATTTCCATCCCCTCTCAACAGCAGGGAGGGCAGCTGGACCCAAACTGTTTCCCAAGCTCTCCATTCCCGGTGTCACTCTGCCATGCTGGCCCATCTCCACACTCGCACCTCTGGGGTGCAGCAGCTCGGAAGGTTCAGCACTTCTGTTACTGTATCAACAGCACACATACACTTGGCACCCAGGAGTATCATAACTAAACAGAGCAAGGGATGGCCAGAGAAAGTTACTTTAGTCCTGCAGGATAAAAAAATGGCAAAACTACCCTGAAGTGTCCAGTCCCTTCAACTATCTCCGACTACACCCTTTATGTCTTTATAAATACTGCTTTCTTGGTATTTTAAGGGGCATTTTTTCCCCTTAGGAGAAGTGGTGCTGCCAGAGAAAACAGCACACAGACACAAAACCACAGAATTTGCCTGTGCTTAAAGACAAGATGGAAGAGGGAAAAGAATTTTAAAAGCTAAACACAGTTCTTTCATCACATCTTAATTCTAGGCTGTGAAAAACCCTTATTTATTAACAGTAATATGTTAGGTCATTCAACCATTAAATTTCAAGAATGTGCCCACTAACAAGTCTGCTGATTAGGATTAATTAGGGAGTGGAATTTCTTATATGGTACCTGATCACAGAGTTTAGCGGAAGTACAAAAAACTCTCAAGAAATCACAGCTCCTACAACAAAGGAATCAAAGTGCAGATGCTGAAATATTTTATACAAAGCAACGTTTTCTTAAAGAGCCCTTATGTGAGGCAGTCAGGCAGTAACCAGGGCCAGAGAATAAGCAAGGTCCAACACCCACCTGGGTAACCACCCTTAATTTTTGTCCCTGAAGAGAACAAGTGCAAGAGAGCACATTGGGGATTCATCCAGCACATCTGCCCTCAGCAGGGCTCTGACACCTGAACTCATGGGGTCTTCAATGGCAAAAATCCTGCTAAAGATGCACAGAACAGTTTGGGTTGGAAGGGACCTTTAAAGGCCATCCAGTCTAACCCACCTGCAATGAGCAGGTGGTGTTAAACCTTCCAAATACTCTAAGTACCAGAACTTTTCAATAATCTAACTCCAAAACTTCCTCTAAATTAGAAAGAAACAAAGTTAGCCCCAATACAATCAATTTGCCCCCTTGGTATCACAAGTCTTCATTTCTAACATGGCAGCAGCTCTGTCATTTAAAATATACACCTTATTGATTACTACAATTAAAACCAAACAGCTTTAAATGTTAAAAAAATATTTATTTCAATTCTGTATACAAAAAAATGTCAAAACAACTGAACATTTATTAGTACTGACAATTTTTGTGAATATTTAATGGTATGTATTTCTAAGCTCACTTTACAAAACCAAGTGCTTATAGAATTGTAATTGGGTTTTTGATTTTCCTTAAGTATCTTTTTTTCACCTGACTAGCAGCTCATCCTGGGCTTTTAAATAAGTAAAGTATCAGAGCTTAACACACACAGTACATTACCCTGCAACTTTTGACCAGAGCATTAAAGAGTTTCTGAGAAACCAATGCTACATCCTTCTCATTTACATCCAATTATTACCTGCTGAGAAAAATATGCAGGTTTTTGAGACTTATTTTCAGTGAACATAAAAAAGTTGGCTTTCTATAAAAGTGTCTGCTGTTTATTCTATGGCTATTGCATATGTACAAAACCAACCAAGTCCAAGAACACACCAGAAATCAGCATTGTCTGTACCTGAAGTCCCATTGCAATTGAGCCTGTTGGGTCCCAAAACCCCAAGCCCAAAGTTTGCATCCTGACATTGTGCTTTTCCCAGCAAACAAGAGCTTCCCCTACATACATTAGCTACTAACAGAAAAGGTAGGTACTTTTTATTTAAAGAACACAGTAAAAAATTTCCTTTCAGGATATTTTTCTGCGTGAAAAATACAGCACTGTTTTTTATATTCAAAAGATAACCTCATAGAAAAGTAGTCTTCATTAAGCACAGGTTGGTGAAACCCTTAAATTGCTCATCCTAATGCTCTATTCCATCAGTGATGATGTGGAGATTCCAACAGGTCTGTGTCAAAAACCAATAACCAAATTATTCTTCTGCAATCACACTTCTCCAAGACTGCAAGTTTTAGAGGAACATCCCCAAATTCTTTCATTCTGAGGAGAAAATGCCTGGACAAGGAGTGATTTTTCAGGGTGGTACTGGACCCAAAGCCCTCGAGGTTCATTAGTTAAACATTAACAGGCAGCAGTGCCACAGGCAGGACAGCCTTGTGTGGAGCGTGTGCCCAGAGGGACAACTGAGCTCTCAGGTCTCCTATCAACTCCTCTGGGAGTTGACAACTTCTCCTCTGTCAACTTCCAACTGGGTAAGGAAATTCTAGGAAATGAAGAATTCAAGGTAGCCTGTATTTAGGCATGATCTCCACATGTCTACAAACTGTCAGATCTGATACTGGTCTTCAAACAAGAAAAATATTGAGAAATAGTGGAATATTTAAAGCTGCATGAACAGCATATCCAAAATAAAATTTCCAAGCCTTCTTAGAAAGGGAAATAGACGCTTTAAAAAAGTATATTACTAAATAAATATATGCTTTGTATGGCACAGCCACCTACCTTTACACAAAACTCCCCATAAATTACTTCAGCTCTGTAAAGGGCAGCAGTTTTTGATTTAAAACAAATATTAAGAAGGCTTTAGGAAATCTTAAGTAGTTACAACCCAGTTTTATCACATCCAAGCTCTAGATAATATGGTGTGAAGAAGACTGGAACACCGAAGTTTGTATTAAATAGTTCCTTGGTGAGGACAGCAGGAGGAGGATAGCTGCAGCTATTTGTCACACAGTTTGGAAAACTGCTCAAAAGCTTAAGCCTAGACTCACATAACCCAGCCACTGTCATCAAAGCAATCTTTTCAAGTGTCATTTCACATGGCAATCCCAAAAAATGAGCTGGTCATCACAGATAACCAAGAAAGGTTTGTAAGGAAAAATTGCATAGTTTTAAAGTTACATAGAAAATGCAATGTTTCAGCTGCAATGGATGAAGAAAACCTGCTGTCTGAGAACATCAGCAGTCAAGAAGCCAAGGAATTCTTAAAGCTATACAAAATAATTTAAGGAAAAAAAGACAGTTTGGTAAAACCATCAGTCTTCTTCCATATTTAAGGTGCATTAAGATGGAGACAGCCAAAGATCACATTTTGATTCTCATCTCACATTTCTTATTCAAGTTCCAGCTTTGAGTCTGAACTCACAAAATCCTCTGCAGTTTTGCAACAAGTAGTACAAACAATGGAAGAAAGATTATAAATTATTCTGTAAATTACAGATTACAAATAAATCTGTAAATATTTCGGTAAGTCTGAATAGCACTTTACAATTGACATCGACCCCTGCCAACTTCATCGTCTGTCAAACCTACGAAGCCTTTGCCTTCTTATTTCCTCTTCTGAGTGCTCAGGTGGGAACCAAAACCCGTAAGGTCGCCGCTCATTATTGTGTGTTCCTCCACCAAAATCTACAAGACACAATGAAAAACAACTGTTATTTTGTTCTGTAATAGAAGAAAAATGCACATATATCCTGTAAGCCAAAGCATCACAACACAAAGGAGACAGGGAATTGAATGTTTTCAATTCTGATGGTTTCAGGGCAATTACAACTTCCAGAAACTGCTCTTAAAGACAGTCAAATAAAAAGAAAAACCAAAACCAGAAAACCCCTCCAAACAATAAAGCTACCACCACCCAAAAAACCACCCCAACCCAACAACAAAACCAAACCAAACAACAAACCACAACCAAAAGAACATCTAACAAGTATTAACTCGTTAATAGTAAGTATTGGCAAGCATTCACATTATTCACAATCCCTACTTTACACAGTAAACTCCAGAATGTTAAACTATTTCAGTGTCCTCAGCAGTTGCTTCTGGCAAAAGCAGCTTTTGTGTTTGCTTTTAGTACCGAGTCCAACATGTGCAGAACCACAGCAGATGCACACACAGCTCCCACCCCCAGCTGGCAGCAGTTTCACAAGGCAAGGACACGTGGCAGCCTGACCATACAAACTGTAAGCAAAATAATCTGAGCAGCAAGAGCACACCAAGCCCCACAGTTCTGTGCCCCAGCACCCCAGGAGGAGCCAGGACAGGCTATTCCAGCAGCTCTCCAGAATTCACATCAAGTCCCCCAGCAAAGAAACAATGCAAGGCTTGGTTACACACACCAGCTCAGAGGGGCAAAAATCACAGCCTGCCTTCTGAGCAGAATTACAGTGTTAAGGATAAGCAAATTAGCATTAAAGGTAATAAAACAATTGGTAATAAAGCCTTTGTAACATTCAGCATTTCTTAAACTTTCATCTGCCCCACACATGGTCAAAACTGCACTGTCATATGCTGTAGTTTAATAATTTATTTTTAAATCATAATTAAACTGCTTGCATTTTTAAAAAAATTCTTTTCAGTAGTGAAATTGTCAATTAAATATCAAGGTTTCTTATGAAAACATTTATTTTTCTATACAGCATCCCAGATTAATTCTTATTTAAGAAAACAGACACCACTAACACAGTTAAGACAAGTCCTTGCAGAGTCCCCATAAAATATGCTCAACACTTCAAATACACGTGTGCTTTAATAATCACTGGGTATAGAATGAGGTGTTACAAAAAAATGAAAAATGCTCTTTTATATGTTGACCCAAAAATAAAAGGCTAGACAATATATTTTGAAAAGCTTTATGTTCAAGAAAAGATCTTATTTTACATCAAACAATATGAACAGCAAAGCCTGGATGTTTTAAATGCATGTATTTGTATCTGCATGTAGATATTTAAATTACCCTGTTACCTAAAATAGTTCCCTGACACCTTTTTTCTTTTAATTACAGCAGAAACATTAATGAAATAACACCTTTATCTTATCAAAATATTTATAAGCCATAGTGTTCAGAAATGGTAATTAGGCCACTGCTACTACTGAAACACCACCTGACGTCTGTGCAAGAAACAAACACAGGCTTTTCAACACATCAGCAAAAAAACCATTAAAGACTAAGGGAGTCTAAGATTGTATTTAAAGGATGTGGAAAACTGCAACAATACCAGATGATACAAACCCAAAGGATAGAGTAGAATAAACCTAGACCGAAACATTAACCCTTCCACTGCATATTTTACAATTAATTTTATGTGAACTAGAACCACATTCTGTGAATACAGAAGACTGAGACCCCATCCTGTCACTCTGTGCAGGAGTTTCTTTTGTTACTAAAATTCACAATTAAAGCACTTTGGACCAAAACAAGAAAATCACTGTATTTGCAACAGATGTAACTAAACCTGTATTAATGCAATGCCACAGAAGTGTTACATCAAACATTCTCACTTGATTCTTCCTCTTCTCTGAAGTTATGACCTGATTTTTAGGTTAGATAATAGGATTTGCAAGACAGTTTCTGTAAGATTCAGGAGGAATAATACATCAAGCTACCAAGCTGAAAGTCTCACTAGTAGAAATATACAATTAGGTCTGATAAGAGGAATGTAGCAAATAAATAGCAGAGGTATTACAAAGCAGTTTGTCTGTAGTGCTTTTTCATGCCAGCTTTAGTTGTGTTAAAGAAGAATCTAGAACATTTCAGCTGAATAAAGCTTACCATTTTCAGTATCACCATCTGTCCTGGCACTAGTGAATGTGGTATCCACACAAAAAACGAGCTATGCAAACACTTATACCCATACAAAGAACAGACACTTCTCATTTCCAAAAAAACCTCTTACTTTTGTAGAGGCTTTGCTGTAGAAGATAATCAGACAGCAGTAATCTCTTTTGAACCCAGCAAGTACCATACAGCTAACCAAAACAGAGAGCTCTGATCTGGATATTTGACCAAACGTCCTAACTTCCAACACTTACTTGGTTTTCATTTATACCAGTTTTATATAAATTATCTCTTCCATAAATAGCATAGCCCTGCTAACTAGGCTAATTATTGTGTTATAATAACACAATATAATTGAAGTTCACTAACCCACACTTGGGTGTGCTACAGATCACATTGCTATATTGTACACCTGACTTGCTTTTTAATGCAAAAATACCAATGTTTAAAGTGTTCTGTTTGAGAAAATGGGAGTTCTCTTAGTTTACAAACATCCAAATTTTTTTTTCCACAGAATCAACAAGGTTGGAAAAGACCTCTGAGATCATTGAGTCCAACCTATGACCCAACACCACCTTGTAAACCAGAACTTGGCACTGCCACATCCAGTCCTTCCTTAAACACCTCCAAGGATGGTGGCTCCACCACCTCCCTGGACAGCTCATTCCAACCTGGTATTTTTGATGCATTTGGAATTAGAAGCAGCAAACTGAAGGGCAACAAGAAGCCAGGGTCAAAAGCCCAGTGTTGCTCTACTCATTTCATCCCTTCCAGCCAATGAGCAGTCAAGTCTTTAGGTTTAATCAAACTCTCTTATGATTGACTGAGTTGTATAGAGAATCCTAAGGAAAGGCAGTGCACATATTTTTCCTCCTTTCACACTTTAGAAGGACTAGGGGGCTTCCAGAAAGAGATGAGACACACAAAACACAGCAACCTTTTCACTGTTTTGTGTTTCACTAGAAGTCAGACAAACTACAATTGAATAGAAACTATAAAATGGCAAAACTGCTTTTATTCTTTCCTATCCTTCCCTCTGCAAAATGCACATATGCTATAGAGTCTGAGAGATTTGGCTTTTAGTACTTATCACTGCCCCATTTTTCCCTACTCAGCTCCAAGTAGACCACATTCATTAGCCTTTGCTATTGTTTCTAACACAGCCCTTTGAGTTTCTGTCAATGTATGAAAAGAATTTTGTCATGCTATGAAGAAAACTATTCTTCCTGGTCCTGGTGCCAATATGCCTCCTCTACAGACTTGAACATAAACTGGTGAAGAAGAGAAATGGAAGGAACTACTGTTTCTGTGCTGTGCTTTGGAACAAATGAAAAATGAAATTAGCAGAAAAGTAGCTGAGAGTAATGAATTTAGAAGGAAAGTAATATACAACGAATCCAGATACAGCTGGATTGTTACAAGAGCAAGCCAGAACAATGCTGAACAGTCTCCCTCTCTCTTGTTTTTAAAAGATGGTAAAATTGAGAAATACACAAAACCATTCCCTCCTAAAGGTCTGGTAATTTGTTTTGGTTAGGAGAGGAGATGGCTAAAGACTTAATCTTTAATCCCTTCATACTTGAAGATTTTTATATTTATTTTAATCATGCATCAAAGTCTCACCTTTGTTGTATCAGTATCACCAAAATAAACCCTTTTTAAAGTAACAAATTGTTAAAATCACATTGGTAACATTTTTAGAAACCATCAATCACCTCCTAAGCCAAAGTCTTACTGCACACTCCGATCATCCATTTGCTACAAATGATCAATGCTACAGTGCAGAAGGTAAGAGCAATAGAGACCACTGCTGGACTTGGTGCTCTTCTGCAAAGAACTAAGGGGATTCGTTTTACAGCTACCTCCAGCTACCATTTAGCTGGATACTGAAAGTACTACAGGAGAGATGGCATAAAATACTCTCACTGCATTTCCCAACGATTTAATAATTCTCCAGATGTTAATTCACCTAAAACAAGGCTAAACTCATTATTAACTGAAAACGGTTCATATATTAATTATGTCTTTCTTTCCCAAGTATTGAAAGGAGTTTACTAACCAACTCAAAAAATCCTATATAAACATCCTACTTAACCAGTCCCTAGGGTAAGACAGACTGACAGCTATTCTTCTCCTGAGTAGTAGGAAAGCTATGAATAACTTCAGTTAGAAGAGGAATTGCAGGTGGGCTGTATATTTATCATAACGTAGTAGAAGATTTTGTTGAGCTGCAAATAGCAAGGTATCCTTTTCCTTAGAAAATGACTGATTTATTCAGTCAGACAAAAAAAAAAAAAGTTCAGAACTTAATTTTTAAAATGGTCCCAATGAAAAAAATGTAAACTATACACATAATATATAGAATTAATCCAATGATAAACCAAAGTTAAAATAGTAAGTTATGGGTAAATCTAAAATTAGGAATATTCACTGACCTTAGTTTACCAGTAAAAACATTCCCAGACTAAGTTTGTTAACATTTGCAAGAATCTTAATATATAAAAAACCACTTTGTTTTCTCGTTACTGCATTTCTGCTTGCCTAACAAAGACCCACAGCAACAAAGGAATTCTGAACAATATCCCTTTCCCAATGCCAAGCCTGGGAAACCCAGATGGACAGATGGAGATACCAATGCACACTGGAGCCACTCCCCAGCAGCTCCCACTTTCTCCAAGGCTAAGGGATGCTTTTGTGCAGCCCACACACAGCTCCCTCTAATGATGCCCACAGCTGGGAAGCAGAAGTGCTGTTCTTCAGCAAAGTAATCCTACCAAACCCACTGCCAAAGGAACAACTTTTGTTCCTTTATGAACAAGTTCAAGTTACTGAGGGGAAAAAAACCCCATTTCTAGAGACCACTGAAGTCAGAGAAAAGACTCCCATTTGTATCACTGGGTCTTGCATCAAAACACCAAGGTCTCTACCTCCACATGCAAACCATGCCTTTAAAACAGGTGTAATGTGTATGTGTATGCAAACCACCTCTGGCTACATCCAAGATTTAACTATTTTTAGCATTTTCCTCCTGTTTTGTCTTCAGCAGTTGAAACATTGGCAAGAAGGAAACCATCCAAAAGAACTGGCAGTACCTGCAAGTGTATTTGCACAGTTAGGAACTCTCAGTAAAAAATATTCAGCATTCTGTATACATTTCAGGATGAAAATCTGAATAAATTCTTATCTCAAAATCTGTTGGAGCAATAGCAAGAACCTATGTCACTGTCAAGTTGTGGCCTAAAGAGCAAAGGAAGCCAACCCTTTAGGCAGTATTTCCCAAAAACCTGCTTCACAGAACTGGTCTTTACCCCACAGTATTTCAGAGGTGCTAACTGGTCATGGTACTGGTTTGAAAGAGAAACCTATGGTGAAAGGTTCAGTGGTGCACCTTACTTTTTTGGTGAATTTTGATCACCACTGTAAAGAGAATTGGGAGTTTCTTGGTTCTAATTTTCAGCAAACCTCTTATCCTACAACAACCACTGTATTTATGAAGAGACAGATGGAAGACAATTCATTAAATATTTGTAAAATAATTCTGACTATGCTTCTTGTTGCAAGTGGTCTGCTTCTTACACTGGCACCTAAACTTTCTGTGTGGAAATGATGAAAATTCACTGATTTATTTTCCCAGAAATTTACTTAAGAAAGTGTTGGTGATCAGGATCATAGAGCACAGCTGCAGTTTTAGAAAGGTATTTAGAACATGAGGTGTACTCAGTGGGTTTTCCAAGAGGTGTGTTGGGTACCATAGTCTGAGTTTCAAAAAAAAAACAAGCAAAAGGAAACCCACCACAAAAGGTGCATCTAAATCTCAAAGCCTAAGTCCTAGCATATGACTTCATGAAATGTATTTTAATCTGATACAACGCACTGCATATTTGAGCACATCACCTGTTTTAAGGCGTTTCTACAGAAAACCACCATATTCAAGTGCAATGACTGGCATTTCTAGAACTGCAGAAAGAACAGGTAACACTGACTGCAAAAAACATACAGCATGTCTCCAGTTTCATCACGTAAGTTCCATTCTTGTATTACAATCTTCCATGGACTGGGCATTTCAAAGACTACAATAAAAAGTCCTGTCTCAGCAGCAGCAAACAGAAATGGGAACCCTTCCAGAGAGCAGCTAAGCCCACGTATTTCCTAACTGCTCCAAATGACTTTGACTGGCCCATACTTGGCCATCTAAAAGCTTTTGAGTGGAAAGGTATTTATTTGTTTAGTTTTAAATTAAAAGCAAAGAAATGCACAGAGAGTTCATGATAAAATGTAAGAGCAATGTCTGTATCTGGTACTTGCAGGTATTTCTCTTCAATCACAAGCTATAAAGATTATCACCTCCATGATTAAAAAGCTTAGCCTTTTGTGCAGAAACATGAGCTTGCAAAGGATTCCTAACATTATTAACATTGGAAGTCAGACACTTAGAAGCTCAATTGACAAAAAAATCCCAACACCCACCAGAACAAAAATCCAAACCCATACCCCACACTAATCAAGATATTTCTTCTGAGCAGAACAGCAAACAAACAATAGATCAGAGACTTGGTTATACTGGGGTTACATTAAGGGTGGCTGGTAATACCAGTATTAAACAAAAATGTCAGCCATATATTTGAACTTCATAGTAAAAGGAGTTTAAATATCAAAGGCCATGACTCTTTTAAATCCAAAATTATTTTCTTAAGTAAAGCAAGAATTACTGCAATTTGAAACCAATATAAATTATGAGAACAACAATAAAAATTAAAAAAAAACCCCAAACCAAACTAAACCAATAAACTCTGGAGGGAAAACCAATTAATGTTGTTTAAATGGTTTCTTGCTTGAGGCAACAACGTAGCTACAACTGGGAATGGAAAAAATGTAAGTAGCAGTTCCTTTCAGCAAACAGACCTAAATCACCAAAATTGTTTGATAGTCTTAATATTGATGCCTCCATAGATCTCAAACAAGCCTAGCAATTTCTTTTCTTGTACTAGAGTAATTATTATAATAATAGAAATTTTCAGGATACTGCCTAAAAACAGATCTGCAGTTCAGGAATGCCTGAATGTGGAATAAACAGAAATGCTGCATCTTTAGGGTGGGTTTAGATAACCCACGTATGAGTTTAGAGAACAGACTCTACTAAGCTTAAGTTCAATGCATGTCTTAATACAAATTAGTTTTCAGTTGTGAACAACAGCTGATATCAGGAAATGCTGTATTATGTCACTGATTCTTTTATTAGCTTAGCAGGATACTATTACAGCAATTTATAAGAATGGATCAACATTCTAAATCCATAATGGTACATTTTGTGGCCTAAAAGCCATAATAAATGTACTTCTCCAACTAAGTTAAATGTAATATTCATAATCAATTGAAATTATTGGAGTACTCTGTTGTCCAAGTTACACAGCAACTGCAATGGTTTAAATGTCATAGTTGGGGGAAAAAATTAATAAGAGACTCCTAAATTGATTGTGGTACCTGCTATTACAACCTATTTCAAATTACTTTATGTATTTTTTTGCCATGTTAAGTACCTGTTTTATCATCCATGTAATTGCAAGAACCTCTGAATGTTCATGCTTTAGGGAAAATGTATCGTGTTCAAAGGACAGTGCTCATTCAAGCTAATTATTTTTCAAACTAACTGACAGGGAAGAATATCCTAATTGCCCATTAGCACAGTAAATTTCATCTCATCCTTTGTGTCCCTAAAACAGGTGTGATCAATGACATGCTCTATATTATGTTCTTTGTGAAATAGGACATCTGCCTATAGGCAAACTGAAACTTAACACAGCTTGTTTAAAGAAGTATTTTGAGAGCTCAAATCTTAAGTCTTGCTTGTCCAAACTAAAGTGCTCCAGCAGGTAGGAGAAAGAGGTGCAAAATAAAGCAAGATCTCTGTACAGCTGATCACACCAAATTATACTGGAAACACTATACAATGATACCTCGTCCTGTTTCACTTACCTGTGAGACTTAAAAACTGTAACCAGCACTGACACCAGGCACTACCAGAGTATTAAGAAATGCTGCTGTTGGCAGGGAAGTTAAAAGTGAAACTCGGCTTGCCACAGTAATCTCTAGTGTTGTACTACTGCAATTCATTCTTGTGTTTCATCAGAGGACATTGTCCAAAATAAACATACCCTCTTGCAGCACGAAACTTGCCTTTGCTCAAAAACAAGCAGACAAAAAATACACATTTACCCGGGGTGTTGTAAATTATGGAAGGCTACAAATGAAAGTTGCAGGTGATTCACACTGATACATTAAGGCTTTTGAAGTGCATACTGTCTACTTATATTATCATAATCTTATCATTGTTATTTGTATTCTGTTTTCTTGGTAGTTTCAAAAAAATCCACAAACATGCCTCATTCTTGCAAGTAACATCTCAAACTGCTTAATATTAAAAGCTTTGAAGGATTTCTTTCTCAAACTCAATGTTACAAATTATGCAAAATACCATCTTAAAAAGACAGTAAAATAGTCAGTATCCCTTACAATAAAGCTCATTTTACACCCATTCCTTCCCAAAATTACAAGGTATGTCCAAAAGTAAGTCATGAGGAATACATCTTGTTTTTCCTCCTGAGTCCCCTTCAGTATGAATCATAACTTAAGAGATAAAAATGCAATAAAACTCCTACCTCTTTCATTAAGACTGTTTAGCACTGCCCTTTCAAGCTGCTCCTCTTCAGTGAGCCCACCTGTATAATCAAAGTAGCTCCTTGGAGCTCTGTATTGATAATCTGGATAATAGCCATAATACTCTGTAAAATGAATCAAAAAATAAAATAAATCGCTGCTACTCAGCAAGTGTGAAATCAGATATTATCTTCTTGCTATCTTTCTTACACAAATGATTTTAATTTGGGAAAGAAAAAAATTATTAGGGTTCAATTATTTATACAACATATGCCATGAATTAATTTCTAATTTACAAAGCCACAGCATGGTAACAGGAGAGAAAAAAAACAACAGAAGAAAGATGGACCAAGCATCTCAATTTTTTATAGTTGTTATAATAAGTGTCATAGAATTGCTATTATTAAGAAGTTTCACACAAATTGAAAGACAGTTTCCATCATCTCCTTTTAACATTTAGTTGTCAATACTTGGACACCTTACTGGTATCACTGGACAACAGGTACGGTTCAGGCTTTTTCTCCCCACCCCTCTTTCCCTTTCCCCCCATGCCCCTAAACCAATGTCATCATAAATTCCAGTCATCTTTGGACCTAGAGAAGTCACAGGGAAAGATTCCTGCAGATTCCTGCAGTGCTGCACACAGCTCATGTTGAGCTCTCGCACAGCTAAACCCGCCCTGCACAAAGCCACCGCAGCACAGACCTCAGCAGTGTCCCACTCACTGCTGCTGCTGCACTGCTGGCAACCAACCATTTCTGGCCACTTGCAAAGTTGGCCAAAACCAAGCACAAGCCATCATCCACCCAAACACATGGGATTCAAAAGGAAAAAATATTACTTGGCTAGAGAACTGAGCAAGACTCTCTTCCTGTTAACAACACAATCTGATCTTGCCTGAGCACAGAAAACTTAAGCTGAGAAAAATTAAGCAAAAAAGTTCCCCTTTCAACTGAGGGAAACTACGGAGAAAAGTGCCATTTTTCCATTCCATTTTTGTATTTCCAAAATACAAGGCTTTAGTGATATTTTAATTTCCACACAGCTGAATAAGGGATTTTGAAGAACCAAAGTACCTAAAGGTTGCCAGTTTCTTCCAACTGACAGAAAATTCTACAAAGGTTTTTCAAAATTAGGAAAGGGGAAATATTTTTGCATGAAACAAGTACAGCAGGCCATTTCCTTTTTCTTCAGATTATTAGCATCAATGATAGTCTTGTGTTCTCTCATTGTTTCTATCAATTCCAGGTGAAACTTGTGAAGTTTCTGTGGTTAATAACAAATACAGATGACAAAGTGAGGACAAATAAATAATTTCTTTTTTAAAATGATTGTGCTAAAGAAAAATATCCCAAGCTCTAGAACCTTTAGACAAATAAAACCAGCAATATTATGTCTTGAAAGTTATACATGAAAAGCAGGAAAAACTGAAGAGAGTAACTGCACAAAGTTCTAAATAGAATTATATATATTCCTCAATTTGCAAATATCCCTACACTGATTTTACAGACACATGTATGTGCACACAGATGCATGTATACACATATACATTATACACACACATTGTCTGTTTCCAGGTTTTTTTTGTCTTGGAACGTACAACTGAGGTTAGGAGATTTTGCACGCACCTGCAGTGAAATCTGACTGAGGGACAGCACGCAGCTGTTATGTCTATACACTTTGGATGCAATCTTCACATACTCCTGTCATTCTCCTCTGCTTTATGTTAATCTGAATGAAAACTTTCTCAGCTATACATTTATTTTCTAGAGGCTTCAAAACTGCATGCATGAAGAGTGTAAAATCCTGGCACTCAAAGCATGAGATTATCTGATGAAAGCAAACGGATGCTGTGTTTCCAGTTTGTTCTATTGCTGTAGTTTTTTCTGTTTTATGTTTCACACTGCCAGCAAGCTTTAAGTGCTCAGAAAGCTGTAATCTTTTAAAACGAGACACAGTTTGGTAACATTGACATGTTCAAGGTGCTCCTATTAATCAAAATAAATGTCCTAATACTTTATTCATGAACTGCACTTAGAGAAAACCTAATTCAGCTACTAAATACTAAATGTGTTAAAATTACACTTAAAACCTTTTGTCTTCTGAAGCTATTTCCTTGTACTATTTTAGAAAATCTGTTCTGACCATAACTTCATCTATTTTTCTATTTAAATTGGTATTTAGAAGCACATAGTAATAAAGCAGCAATGCCAGAAAGTGAAAAACTAATCAAGATATGCACTATCTAGCCTATGACACTAGATCGAGTTTTCTTAATTCACAGATGGCCAAATTTATTCCATATATCATAAACCAACCAAAAGGTTAAATCTTCCATTAAGACTTCTGCAAATAGGACGAAAGACAATTACAAAGTATACTAAGAGGGAATGAACATAACAAATATATATTTTCTTAACTGCAGTTGTAAGTCATTTTAGACAAATGACTTCAGTCCAAAGAAAAAACTAAATTGTCATATCTAAAGGCAAACTTGGAAGACAGGATAACTCAGGTTAACTCTCTCCATCTCTCTTTTGTCCAAAAGAACTCAAAGTAACAGCTTTTGAGGACTGCCCAAAACACACAAAAAAAACCCCAGACTTCCTTGTTGTCAGCATAACTAAAGCTTTTTTTTTTCCTCCCCATCATGGCAGATCTACTACATGAAATCTCTTGCATTTTCCCTACTTAAAAAGAGCTGGAAAAGCAAACAGAATGGGCTATTCAGAATCTATCTGCTCCTCCTCCACAAGGGTGGTCTTGTACACCCACCCAAGCTGTCAGCAGCTGGTGTTCGTACAGGGGCTGCAACAGATTACAGAGTTTAAATGTCAAGTACAAATTCTTATCTTCATTTGCTGTTACAGTACTTTTTCCAATATAAATCTTTCGAGTTTCCATCCACCCTGCTATCTGGGATACTGAAGGAAGGTTTAGTATCTGTGAGCAGCTGGGCTGGGCAGCACCTGAGCTGGGTGAACACCTTTCACTGGACTGAGATTGCCAGCCATGGGAACAGGTAACTTGAGCTTGCTGCACACGCTCATTTCACTTCACAGTAGTAATTCTGCTTTATTTCTTTACTGGCCTTTAGATCAAATGTTTTTTAACTTTAGAGTAAATCAGAGTAATGAAAATCCTGGGTAAATACACTTCTGAGTTGAACAATCCCTGTTGCTGTTGTTGAGGAAAGCAGGCTAAGATCTTTTGTTGAGGAATTACAAAACAGATGTTTCAAAAATATTCAAGGGCCCAGAATCCTGCTTGTGGGAATTATTAAATGTAATAATAAAATTGGAGATAGATCATGGAAGACAAAATCCATCAGGGAGAATACAAGCAGCTATTAACTTGGCTCAAAGTAAGCATATCTCAATTATAAAAGACTACACAAAATAAAAAACCCTGCATGACTAAACATCAGAGAATAGTAAGAATGATCAAACGTGTGAAACAGTTTTCTTATAAGCAACCAGACAGACTCCAACTTTCCAAATGGAGGGAAAAGATGACCACTATGAGTATAGGACTGAAGCCCAAAAAAAACACTAAGGAAAGAAGTACATAAAGAATGAAGGTTTAGTCTCCCTCCCCAAAGAAGAATTAATGTGTATCAAATGAAATTAGCAGTTAGCAGGTTCAAACCAAACCAAAAAATAGCAGATTCTAAACCAGGAAACAAACTGTGAGTCTTTTCTGATGATGTAGGTGTTAAAGATGCTCCTGTCGATTCAAAGAGCTTTTCACAAATTGATGGAAGAAGGATCTACCACAGGCTATTAAAGACAAAATTCCCCCATAAAACTTTCTGCTGAGAACATCTTTAAGCCACAAGCCACTGAACACTGGCAGATATTTGAGAGAGTTATCACCATGTATTTATCCTGTTCTTCCAGCAGATGCCTAGGAAAAAGCATGAATCACTGCAGGATATAAGAGATGCCAGGATATGCATCCCTTAGCTCAGATCCAACATACAGAGCCCTTCTCCCAGCCTCTCCTGGCCCTCACGGACAAGGACTCCACCTATTATTTCTGTACACTCCACTTGAAATGATTCAGTGCTCTGCAGGAGAAGTGAATCAAATGTGCTTCGCTCAGCGTGCCAGTATTCCAACTATCCATCTATAAACTGAAGATGGCCTAAATTCAGTCTGGTGAGGAGGGGCTTTTTGCACATAAATGACTTCATTTACAAAGAGTATTCAAAGGAAGAAGATCCTTGTCAGAAGGGAAAAACTACCCTAGAATGGAACAGATAAATCTGCCAGATGAGGGCAGATTTACCAATGTCCAAAAGGCTGCTTTCAGTAGACAGTTTCCCCACTGCTACACCTTGTGCAAAAGGGATGATATTTCCCTGAGGTAGCTTTTTAGGAAGTCATGACCTTAATTTGAGGCTCAAGCCTCTTGTACAAAATCCATCCACGCAACTGCCTGAAGAGGAAAGGTGAGACATGCCCAGAGAAGTAATATAAGTTAAGCAAGTATACATGTGCAGAATATTTTGTATACTATATGTATTTCCATTTATATAGCTTTCCTATAGGTTTTCTAATCATTAGCAAAAACTATTTTTAAAGCTGGAATACGTTTTTGGTTAAGTGGATGAGAGTACTTACCTGAATAGTAATCCCTCGGCCTGTCAGGCTCAGTGAAGAAAGAAATGCCAGCTAAATAAAAGAATAATGCATATACTGTTAGAATAACCATATTTTCTTTACAGAATACAAAATTCAAATTTAAAGTACCCTTTCTTTAAGACTCTGTTTCATAAGATACAAGCAGGAAATCAGTCATGGGTATCTGTGGATTGTTTTGGCATCAGTGAGAGAATATACTATTGCAAGCTTGTATGTTGTTCCAGATTTTATAGTAGTGTGCCATGTTCAAGCAACATATCCATGTGACTAGAAAAATGCAAACCAATCTATAACGTTCTCCCCAGAACATATAATGAAAAATTTCTGCACTGAGAGTGTTCATTAGTAATAATGTTTAATGCACAGAAAACTGAGGACTGGAGCAACACTGCATCATTCCTGCTCTGTTCCATAGGAGAAAATGAATGACCCGTGTACCAACCACGGCTTTCTGCAGCTCTCAGGCACACAGCAACCTGCACAGCAGCAGGGTCTCCAGGGCAGCTTGCCCTAACACTGCTGTGGGGCTTATCACTGACTCCCTGAGAAATTCAGTTTGGTAGGGACCTCAGAAGGTCCCCAGTCCAACTCCCTATCAGAGCACGGTTAGTGAGGAGATCAGAGCAGGTTACCCAGTCAGGGCTGTATCTTGCCAAGTCCAAGGCTGGAGGATGCTGAAGCTGCCCTGGCAGCTGAGCTGATGCTCACCTGTTCTATAGACATCAGGTAGTTCCCCAACAACACAGAATCATGCAAGGTTAACCTTTAACTAATGGGACATCTGACGTCTGTTCCCTCCAGCAAGGCAGGAAATCTGATGCTTTGGTGTCCTTTTTTCCCTTCCAACTGCTGAACATACATGACTTACAGACTATCCCCACACTGGGATCAAACCTCCAGAGAGAGCACACACATTTGAACAAATAATTCCCCACTACACAAACACTGTATCCATGCTCAATTTCATGGAACAATCATGAGTAAAGCACTCAACCTATGAAGTAGTCAAACAGAAAAAGCCAAATATTCTGCCAACCAACCCCAGCACAGCTCTTGTGCCAGGGCTTAGACTTCCAATTAGAACACTTACGGGAGTGTTCATTTAAAAGTCTGCAGGGCTGTATTTAAAACAATTTTTAAGAGTAAAGATGTCTAAAGATACAACCTTTTTGAAAAAAAATAACTATTTCTACAATATGAAAAGCTGTAATAACACATTGTTGGAAAGCTTGAGAAATTCCAGTAACAATTTCTTAAGCATCCCACCATCTTTTTCAAACCGCAGAGACTTCCATTAGAACGGACACAAGCAGCAGAAATCAAGATGGAAACATTTGGTTCTGGCATATGTTTATGGCTTCATCACGTTTCATTTGAAGTGACATTTTCATTGAAAGATTATACTCTAAATAAATATTTTAAAAGAAGGGCAAAAGGTATTCCTCTATGTAAAAATATCTGAAAGTCACATTTATTCTTAATTGTTCTTATCCCTATTTAAGAAAAAAATTTGAATTTTTTCTTCTGCATTCACTTTAATAAAATGAGCATATCTTTAATTGCCTAAAAACTTGCTGGAATGGGCTGAATTTCTACATGCAAGACTTACTGAATTTTAAAAATAAAAGCGTTTCTTATGCAGATTTTGTAAATTCAACAAAATTATATACCTGCACAGGCTTGCATGATCTTTTTCAGAGGTCCCATAGTGTACATCAATCCAACAAGAATCCCTGCCAGATGCCCAGCAAAAGAAGTCCTAGAAAATAAAAAAATCCTATAAGTAATGGAAAGGGAGACTTTTTTTCCACAGGGATACAAAAGGGAAAGTGCAGAATTTGTTGTAAAGAGAAAGTCCCTGAGACTTCCCTGAGAAAGTCATTGAGTGAGACCAAGCACAGAGAAATTACCTGCCTGCAAGGATATAATGCCAAGTATTTTTGTAACTACCTTAAAATTGGGAGGAATACAGAGTTACAGAAAAGTATTTAACAAATATCCTGAAAAAACTAATTGGAGAGATCATTTTAATTGCTTGTTTAAAGGACAGAATATTCTTTCCCTAAAAGCATTTAAAGACTTATCATTTGAGTAAACTGGTTTTAAGCTTTAAAAAAGTAACTTACATTGTAATGTCTGGGTAGATCTTACCAAAACCATTTACAGTTCTGAGTGAAAGCACAAACACAGTACTTTCTACTGCACTATCAGTGCAATCCTACAATTAGTCTGAGATAAGCATGAATGCAGATCCACTGCCACCTTTGTAATACACTGCCTTCAAAACTGAAAGAACAATTGAAACGCTGAGATCCAAATTACTTTCTATGCATACCAACAATTTATTTTAAAAATATCATTACCATTTGCATACAGAATGAAAAGGCTGTGGAGTCTTTTGAGAAATCAACCCAGAAGCATATGTTTACAGTAAATAAGGAGATTTGCTCCACTTATTGCCATGACTATGGGGTACTCTATAAATTCAAAAATCAATATTCAGCATTCTAATTAAAGAGTTAAACTCTTTTGTGTTTAAACAGGTTTAAACATAAATTATGAGAAAATCTTCTGAATTTAAGCAGGTGTAAACACTACTTGCAAATTTTTCACCTCTATTATGCAGTTACAGAAGCCAATACACTAAAACATTAAAATTTCCTGGTACGCACAAATAGAAATAACTCCTTTATACTGGTTGTCAAAAAATTTAAACAATGTGAGCTAAAATGAGCCTTTTTTCCTTTATAAAGTAGAAATGAAACCTCTGTTTAATGTACAAAGTGTAATATTTGCATCCATTTTTACATTCAGGTCAGCGATCCACAGCAGTTATACAGATGACGGCACAAGCGCTCAAGCCAAGACACCTGCCAGGCATCAGTGGTAAAAAGAGTCAGAAAAATGCACATGTCGCTAGAGGGAGGTAAAGATCAAATCTGAATTCACTCTTTTGCCACCTACTTAACCACAAACTTGTATCCTGCCATGGAGAGCTGCAGTCCTCTTTCATCAGCAACCAACAACTCTTATAAGAGTAACACATAAATGCTGATGTGAACACTTACAGGTAAAAGGTGGTTACCAAAATAAAGTATCTGTAAGGAACTATTTTTCCAAATAGATTTTTCCTGAACAGATTTTCCAAATTTATGAAAAATGCATGTGTGACCTGGAAAATGTCTGACCTCAGAAAATTAAAAATACTTAAAAATCACCTACTCTAGAAATCACCAACATAATATTGATTCACCTCAGCTACCTGCTCAATTCTGGAAGAGGCACAGATTAAACAGAAAGTAACTTTTCACATGTATGTTCTTCCCTTAAGCAAATAATCCCAAAGACTGCTAAGCAAAGCCTACATCTCAATATCCTTACTTTATGGAAGGTGAAGATTAGAAGGATACTGAATGCACTTTAAAATTTTTCCAAAACAAAAACATTAACGAGGAAGAAAATAATCAGACACCAGTAAACTCCTAAATCCTCCCCTAGCACTCAAAGACTTCAATAGGCTCAATATTACTTTTGAATCTTTCATTGGTTATGGATTCTCAGGCAAACCTGCTACATCAGTCCATTCAATAAGGCAGGTCCAAATTTACTGCATGGCTTTCTGACTGGACAAAATTCTGTCCCAATTACTGACCTCACATCTATCCAAAACTAAATTATGCAACTTGTTCTACAAAAGGAACCAGTTAAACATACACTTCAAATGTATGCATTTGAAGTGCACACAGATGAGCATGTAAGAGCAATGCTGGGAGAGCTACAATTGCTATGGTTCATTGCAAGGCAGTTAGCAGTTAGGAATTGAACATGTTGTGTTCTAGGACATGAATTTCTGGAGGTCACTACTTGTTTTCTGTAGCCCCCATTATCATTTAAGTGCTGTGAAATTGCCCTCTCTAGAGGTTACTGCAGAGGTTTAGATGAGGCAACAATCTAAACTTCCATGAAATTATGAAACATTTTTTGATATCATTTCTGGACTTCCTATCCACTCTACCCAAAGACATTTTTACAGTAATGCAACTGAAAAAGAACAGCACCCAACCTCTGAAATAATTTTTCCTCTACCATAAGCAGTGTGATAAGGTTTTACTTCATACATAACACTCTTTCACTATTCTTTAATAATAAACAGTATTGTTAAACATATCACCAAATAAAAACTACGTTCAGTGAGAGAAACAGTTTATATTTTTCAGAAAAATGTTTTTAATGCACTAAAAGCTTTAGTTTTATATTTGTAGCAATACCATGCAGCTCACAAATAAAACTGCATTTGGGCAGAGCATTCTTCTGCCTTTAATCCTTGCTGCAGTCAATTGAGCAGCCAGGCATAAAGCAATAAAACCAGTGTTTAACCTAAGCAATATTAGAAGACTTCCAAGAGCAGAAGGAGAATTCAATCTGTATATCATAGTATCTGACAAGGAACATCTCAGTATTGCTGAGCTCTTTTTTTTTTTATCTTTCTGAAAAGTGGGAAATTGTATATAAACTGTGATTTGCTAGTTCATAGGTTCTGTGCCTGTACTTTGCACATATTCTCCAGTGTGATGCACAGTTACCAAATATCACACAGGAAAATAACTGATTTGCAAATAGGATTACAAAAATCAACTGCCAGAGAAGAGCAAGGCCCTGTTCTCACAGAGGTAGGGGCAGAGGTTCTGGCACAGAGCACACAGGGAAACTGAGGGAGATGACCAGCAGCAGAGCAGGACAGTGACACGGCACAAAATTTGCCGAATACTGGATGATAATTTTATCATAAATTAGAAGTGACTAAACCAGAGTGGGCTAGGACAGAAATGGCAAGCAGACAGCGGAATGCTGCTCAGCTAATGAAGCCCTTGGCACTAGGGTGTAGTAGTTTAGTTACCTTGTTGAAAAGGCACATCCCTTTTCCTTGTCCATCAGCTTTTGTTATCTTCCCTCTAATACTCAGTTACACCTTCTGGGAACAGTATTGCAGGTTTTTATTTTGAGATGTACTCAAAATAGCGGTTTTTAAGGAAAAAGCAGACTGCAGCCCCAACACTGCACTGGGATACCAGCTAACACTACTCACACTTCATGATACAATTCAAATTACTCCAGACAGCCCAAATCTCTTCTCCTTTCTTTGAAATATTAAATGTACTTACCCTGGGGAGATTAAATGAATAGCCACCAGCTCCACCCAACAAGCATATTTACTGGCTATTGGTAATCCAAGGACACTGCTCACTCTTCCTGGATTATAATGGTTGTTTAGAACTTTCAAAGCAAACAAGACTCCTGCAAACAAGAAGAAATCACATGAAGAGAGACGTACTTGTGCACAAATAATAAAGAAAGGCAAATAATTTGAAGTACCATGCAGTTTCAAAGCACCACAAAGCATACTGCTGCATGCCAGACCAACAGTTCTGTTTTTTCAGTGATACTTTTCAGTGACTTAAAAAAGAAAAAAAAAATTATGTATTTGTGTAACAGCCAAATCTAAGTTGCTTTTTAATGTGCCTACTCATTGTAGCTATTCAGGTATTCAAAACTATACAAACAATTTAAAATGGGAGTTCTAGTTGAAATAATTGACAAAATTAGCAAACTCAAAAAAATGTTCTGTGAGTTGAGAAAAGCCACTACTGAAAACAACACAAATAAGTGTAAAACTCAACAGTAGGTTCAAATTCTGAATTAATGGAAAATTATCTTACACATACTCCAGAATCACTTGGTTCTGAAAAAAAAGTAAATAAATCACCTTTAATCATAGTAAATAATCATTCATTTCTAACTGACTGCAACTGTTTTATCATACAGCCACCAGCTGATATGATGGAATGAATTCAGAGAACTTATTGGAAGTGTTATGAAAAAGTTCCTCTCACGAGAAAGCTCACAGCGGTCTGAAAAAAACCTTGAAAAATGAACAAGTAAAAGTTTTGACACGGACACATCGAGGCTGGCACGGGCAGCCAAACCCTTCAAGGAAAGATGCTGCACTCAGGGCCTCTACAGCCTCCAGAAAGGCTGATATTAGAACTGGGGGGAGCAACCAGAAAATATCTGGAGGTCCAGAGGAGGAACTCCCAGGATGTTCCAACTCATACCAACCAGAGTATCACAACGAATCCTCAGAGGTGCTGAAGCAGCTTTTTTAGAGGCTGAAAAAGAGGGCTTGCCTTCTAAGGCTAGGTCCCAAAGACAGCAAGGAAATCCCCTACTTATCCAGAAAAACAGGGCTACTTTTCCACTTGACTGCAGACTTTTGTAAAGAAAAGGAGTTTATTGACTTGAAACTGATCTCCTAAAGGAGAAGACAAGACCATTACTGGAAAGAAGATGACAAAAACCAGGTGTTTGGATGTTGCTAGCAGAAGGAAATCTAGGGGAGTCTCTCCAAAGACAGGCACAAGTAATTTTAAACTGATAGGCTTTTCTAGAAGCCACCTGATGAGCATTATTGACATCAGAAAATTAGGAGTTCAGACTTCAATTAAGCAATGATATTACACAGAAAACACAATTCTACCAGGATGATGATATTTTCATGTTCTCAGGTAAAGTCCCTGTTAGTCACAAGAACATGAACTGAATTACGTAATGTTCGTACTCAGAGTACGTGCTTTAAATTGAAAAAGAGGATAACCTTACTGACATGACAATCATTCATATATACAGATGTACACCTATCCACTTTCTGCAATTAACAATTATTGTTACATAGCAACTATACATACTAATTTTACATATGTAAATGGGACCAAGTCTGTGTCTTACCTGAAAAACCTACCCCACAATTCATTTCATAGGAAGGATCATCCAGAATTATCACAAGCAGGAGTTCCAGCACCATGTAAACTACTCCAATCAGTAGTGAAAATACTGCAATTATGTAGGCAAACCATATGCTCTTAAGCTTTCTTTCCAGCATTATGCCCTTCCAAAGCATGGAAATCATGTTATAATACAAATGCCAATCATCTGCATGGTGGAAAGGAGCAAGCAGCAAACGTTGCCAGTTCCTTCTGTGGACAGCTTCATTGACACTGAGACACACTTCAGCCAGCGGCCTCACAGGATTCAGAAAGAGAAAAATATTCAGTACAAGTACCCCAAGGGTAACAGAAGGAATGTTCTGGAGTCCAACTTGAGAAATTTGATAAAGCAGCAAAAGCAGTCCAGCACTGACTCCCCTCTGCCTTCGTTCCATTATTACTTCTTTTGCAAAGAAATGTGAAGATTATTCTGATTTCCAGTCTTCTGTTCAATTTCAAAACCATACAAGTTTTGGAAATTCTGAAAGAAAGAAGATAACTTGTTATATACACATAGGGATGTTTTAAAGCTCACCACTGTTTTTTGGGGTTTTTTTTAACACAAAAAATTCATCAATGTAATCAGCTGAGACCTTTTATATATCAGAACAAAAATTCAAGTGAGAAAAACAAGTGAGGAAACAGAGACACAGCTAAGTACTCCAACATGCAGTTTGAAAATTGTTACTGCTTTCTCAGGGATTAGGATAAAGAGTTTAGTTTAGAAGGATAAGATGGAGAAAAGAGAACTATAGGAGGAAATCATATACAAAACCAGCATATAAAATTTAACGAGTTATGACAAAATTTTCATCGCTGCTTTATTTATGCCAGAAAAAAACAGGGGATTAAAGAGAGCTACAGAAATAGATCAGGCTAGAAACGGAGTTCCTCTGACAGGAATTGACAAGAGAGGAGGGAGGAAGCTGCACTGGACAACACAGCACAGGGGGATGTGGAGTTTCCAGAGCGTGGAAGATGGGAAGAGACCCAGGATTTCAAGCTGGTTCTAAGGGCTACCCCAGCTTGGCCAGTCCCACTTTTATTTCTGAAAACTCTGCAAGGCAGCCTAACAACAGCATAGCCTCTCCTCCCCTCCAGGGTGCCCCTTCTTTGCAGAACTACTGAAGATACACAACACATTATTCTACGTGTAAGTATCAGTTATGTAGAACCAGCAAAACACAATTACTCTTCAAAACTTTGCCACCAGGTTTCAAATGAAACCGCCTGAAATACTGAGATATATACAAAATTCTCAATACCCCATTAACCTTCTTTATCACTATACACAAAATAGTTAAAGTTGATAATAGATTTATTTTTTATTTAAATGCCTTTCCAATTCATCATATGAAATGATTCCTCTTCAACTTTTTATTAGATAAACAAGCAACAATTTACTTCTTCTAGAGGACAGGAGGAAAAATCAGACATTTATAAAGGACAGCTGAAGGTGCAAAATTTAACCTTCCCCATTATGTCTGTTAGGATTTACCAAGTTTGACATTTCTACAGACCATTGCTACGCCTGCAAACACTTTACTAAACATTTTTATTTATGTATTCAGAGTATTGTTCATAATCTGATTTGGCTGTATTCCATGAAGACAGTGAGCACATGGAAAAGAAGGAAAGCACCTCTGGTTGATGTTACCCTGTAACAGCAGAAGGACCTGGGAGACCTGCGCAGGGCAGAACATCAAAGATGACCAGGTAGCAGCCAGCCTACCTTCTCTGCTTGTCCTGAAGTGACAGGAGCATGTAGTTCCACACTAGTTCACAAACAGAATTAATTAATGCCACTTCTTATAGTTAAGTATTCTAGTCTCTGCATTTCTCTTTAAAAATCACATTTATGCTTATTATAGCAATTTAAGAGAAGAAAAAACCAACTACCTTGGTTTTTTTAATCCTCAAAACAACTCCACTAAACCAGAATGCATATAAAATGTATTTGCTACATTACAATGAAAGTCACTGCATTTTTCCCACGTTATTATCTTGGAAATGCTACATAATGCCTGAGCATTGTTCAACACAGAGTGAAAACACCAGAAGTGCATTTTATACCAGATCTCTTGAACATACAATTTCCTACACTGGTGCCTTCCAAACCCAGTTTCTAATGATCACAATTTAACTCCAGAGACCACAGCTGTAGCCCCCACAAAGCTCAAATGAACCAACCTGTTAAAGTGTAAATTCATCATTGCAGATAATTAACATCGTCAGTCTTTGACTTTAAAGTCAACATTAAAAAAATATACTTAGTTAATCACAAGTTTAATCAATGTCACTCTCTTTTTCCACACTACTTGCTCTGATATCAAGCAGACCAATATCCCCAAATATTACCATAATCTTCTGCCCAGACCTCTGGCTTTTCTGTACTGACACAGTTACATCTTTTTCATCACAAAACGGTCGACATAAAACCTGTTAGAATTTAAAAGTGAACATCCTTTAAATGCAAGTTATGTGGAAACCTCAAAATTTTGAAATACCACTTTGTTCAAATTGCCAAATAGTCTTGTGTTTTAAAGTTTCCATATCTGCTTCTGATACCCTTAAATTTCCAGTTTAAGTACTTTTAACACCCATGCACCTAAGTGAAAAAACCCTCATCCAGCACATATCCAGACAATAATCATGGAACAGGACTGGGAATGCTTTCCACCATGATTACAGCAGTGCTAATTATCATAAACCATTCCCATTACTGGGAGCAATCAAAAATGTCAGCCAAAACACATTATGTGTTTGAGTCGAAGGGACAAAGATATGAGAAAGAAAACCGTAGTTATTTCAGAGCCTTCTGGAATGCAACTCCCTTAAAACTTACAGAGCTTTCAACTGTTTGAACATTCCTCCTCAGCCTCTTCTCTGTTTATTAGAAGTCCAATGAAGCTTGAAACAATGAAGCACTTTTTCCTTTTTTTGAAAACATGCCACCCACTTCCAAATGTACAAATTTCCAGAATAGAGTTGAAATGGACATTTGTCCCGCATCCAGGCTGCCACGTGTCTGCATTTTTGTCACCTACTCAAGATAAATGTCTGAACTAAATATTCTTGGAATTTGTTTGTTTGTTTTGTACTAACCAAGTAAAAAGCATTTAAACTTTTATTTTTACTGTGACAACCCCCTCACTCATTTGGCAACCATAAATATTATGACTTCACATTACTAAAAAGCTCATGTAATAAAGTAAATATTTTAATAAATACCAGTTAAAATGAGATATTCTACTGTCTTGTCCTATAGCTGTAATTTGAATTTAGAGGAAAATAATCTCTGTACCCTTGCTCTCCCCAAAACAGACATAACTACCCCGAAATTTTGATTTATGTTTATGCAAAATCAAGTACACTGGAAAAAAAATGGTGCATTCAGCATACATGTCCAGATTAGAGCTAGACCAATGTCAAAAACCACTTGAAACATAAAGGGTGAGTATCAGATCCTAAGCACAAACCATTCCACAATACAGATAAGACTCAAAAGGCCCACACTACTTGTCTGGGAAGATATCAGTCTCAGGATACGGAGGCTTCGCCAGGTAAAGACAAAAACTGTTTTTAGGGCAAGGGAGGAGGGCAAAGAAAGCAGGAGCAAACAGTAAACACTTTTACTGTAGCCCTCAACCTTTGGAAGGGGGTGGGGAAAAGGCCTAACAGAAAAAAAAAAAACGATGCAAGGAAAAAAAAACCCTAAAAATTTGAAACATAATGAATCACCCTGTTTATATTTAATACGTATGCAAGGAGAAGGTCAGCTGCAAGCTATCATCTACAATAAGCTCTGAAATGTACAGTCAATTACATAGTTCATAACAAAGACAAGGTTCTGACTTAATTATAAAATTAATTACTTTATAAAGAACAACTTCTGGATTCATCAAATGTGCCTTTAAAGGGCTTTCCTTCACACAGGAATACTGAATGGTGAACTGAAAAGACACAGCATTTCAGAATTTGGTGAGAGAAGTCACCCATCTGTAATAAAAATGTTTTAAAACTATTTAAGTCAATAACTCCCTTGCTGAGACAATACAAAGTTAAATATCAATGTTAAATGACTTCATAAATGGCTATACCACAGTCTTTTTTTATTATGCAACATTTTAAATTTCATTCAAAGTTTTCTGTGAGAATAAAGAAGTTCTTCTGCCTCTTACATCTGCTTCAGCATGAAAATTGAAACTCTTAAGCACCACCAAAAGAGGAAGGCCTTAACAAAATACGTTTTTAAACTAAAAACTTCAACTTAAAACCAGAAAGTGTGTTCTGAAAGGTGTAACAATTACACAATAAAATATACACATGTTAAACAATACATGCCAAGAAACATTTTGGCCACCTTACCCCAAAATAAATGAGACAGCTTTCACAGGAAAGAACCCAAGGGACTAAGTCAAATCTCTCTCATAACAGACAGTAATTAGTAACTGCCTCTCAAAACACCAGGATACATCTACACTAATTGAAGTTGGAGAAGTAAAGTAGTCATAAATATTTAATATCACTGTACTTGTAATGGTAAGGGGACGTCACAGCCTAAAATAAAAATACATCAAAACAACAGTGAACTTCAGATTAGGCCACAGCTGAGTTTTAACTTCACAGATGTTTAACTCTAATTAGGGTCAGGGATTTGGGTTTTGGTTGGGGTTTATTGTTTGTTTTTTTTCCCACTTGATTGCAATTGTTACACTCGTATAATCATACTAGAAGAGCATCCTCCTTTATCATAAGAATTGTGTAACATTATTAAAAATGAAACTATCAAAGATCACCTGACTCCACTTCAGAAGCATGAAGCACAACTCTTACAATTTTAGCATTCCTTGGCAGATTTGAGGGAAAATTTGTCTGCAGTGTGTAGGAGCAAGGGAAACTTACTTTTTGAAGAACAGGAAACTTACTTTTTCAAGAAATACATTTTAAATAATATTGGTTAAATCTACAAACAAGTCAGAAACATATGCTTTCTAATATTAGTGTTATATTACTGTTGTTAACACCTTCAATGTGTAATATTCACCTTACATTACACCTTCAATTAGTGTTATATTACTGTATATTAACACCTTCAATGTGTAATATTCACCTTACATTACACCTTCAATTAGTGTTATATTACTGTATATTACACCTTCAATCTATGTCAATAAAAAAAAGCAGTTGCAGGAAGAACATCCCTGTGCTATTTGAGGAAATCAAACCAGCTCAGGTATTGTTAATTACATTTTACAGACACCTGAATTACTTAAACTT
>VZTH01005196.1:183338-212962 GCA_013397815.1 Aleadryas rufinucha
GGGGCGGTGTCTCGGGGCGGGTATCGGTCACTGGCACCGCCTACCACTAAAATACATAAACAGGTTTCCTTTGGAAGCGTTTTACTGCCCATGCAAAACAGTAACGAATTCTGTAAGTTTTAGTGTTCGAGGAGTTGGGTTTTTTTNTCTATGTCAATAAAAAAAAGCAGTTGCAGGAAGAACATCCCTGTGCTATTTGAGGAAATCAAACCAGCTCAGGTATTGTTAATTACATTTTACAGACACCTGAATTACTTAAACTTGGTGTTTAAACAACTATAAGAAAGCTTACCAAATACAGCCAAGATACACTGGCCATTGCGTCTTCTTTGATACAAGTGCAAGTTATTTGCAGTTTTTGGGGGGACGCTTTTTTGTTTCGTAGTTTTAACAGAGAAAGAGATATAGTTCTGGCCATTTATTGATTTTTTAAAATAAGTTATTTATAGAATCTGTAAAAAATGCCGCTTTAGAAAATGGGGTAAATGAAAGCAATAACCCCAAACTGCGGAGGCCCTGAGGAGCACAGCACACGTGCGGGTGTGGCTGCGGAAAACCCCGCGCGTTCCCGACACTCGGCTGCTCCGGCGCACCGAGAGCGCTCCCAAGAACAGAGTCCCACGGGCACGGGGGTGGGTGTGCGCAAAAAGATAACGGCGGTGAAACCGTGAAATATTGGGGATTCGACTTCTGAGGCCGCTTCACTTCCCTAACTCCCACCACCACTCCTCGCAGCGGCGGGGAACGAGCTAAGCTCTGCGGTGGGAAACTTCCTACACAGCGCACCCGGAGGGCAGCTTACCCAGCCCAGAGCCCGCTTGTTGGGGCTTGCACCGGGCATCCCCGGCTCAGCAGGGCGGCGCTCCCCGGGCGTGGGCCGCGCCCCTCGCGGCCGGGGGCCGCTCTCCGCCGGGAGGCGGCGGCAAAGGCAAGAGAGAAGGAGAGCAGGAGAGNCAAGCGTAAAAAGCAGTTAGATGAACACATTACAGAATCAACAAGGTTGGAAAAGACGTCAGAGATCGTCAAATCCAACCTCCGAGTAAACACTACCGTGTTAAACAGACCATGGCACTCAGTGCCACANGGCAGGAAGAGGAGGAGCCGCCGCGCAGGGACGGGGAGGAGGTGGAGGTAGCGGCGGCAGCAACTCCAGCGTCCCCCGCTCCCTGGCACTCACGTTCTCCGGCGGCGGCAGCACCCGGGCCCTCNGACTTCCATCCTAATGTCTAACCCAACCTCCCCTGGCGCAGCTAAAAACTGTGTTAGTTTCACTTGTGTAGAGTACCAGTCACTGGTGTCACTGTATTATTCCCCAAATTTGACACAGATATCCAGACTGTGAGCTTTGTTATTAATATTCAGTAGGGAACACACTGAGCAAATTATAAATGCCTGAAATAATAGGTTCTCATAGAAATGTTGGCAAATATGTGACTAGAAATGAATCATACAAAACCCATAGCCAAAGCTACATGTAAACGGCCTGATTTTGCTGTCATTTATGTGGCACTCAGGTTTCATAGAACATTTTGGCAACTTGTACAAGTATGTCATAGAATTTATAAGAAAATTGCATTCTGCCCTTCCAAAAACAGCACACAGCTCAGCAGACTGGCAGGCATGAAAGAGGCTGAATTCCTAGAAATAGGGTGGAGATCAAGTTAAAGGAGCAGGCTTTGCCAAAACAAGCAACTTCAGCATAGTCCTTGCTTCCAAGAACGAACAGAAGCCAAAAGAGGCGGGCAAGGCTCAGTGTGTGCCACCATTTAGACATGTTACCTTAAGCTCCTTACGTTTGGCACATTTAGATCTGTTACCTCAATTAATGCTAATCATAATAATTCATAGAAATCACAGGATGTGGGAGTTAAAAGTGCCTGAACTGATAGATTTTCTATCATACACCAGGTTTTCTACATTTGGCACCATTTCCTATAACAGCATACTCCATTTTAAGGCAACGATAACTTCAGTCCATAATTCTTAAAGATGCCGTATTTATTGGCTCAATACAGGCCCAGATCTTATTACTGGATGTGCAAGTCCTGAGGTTGTGTTTCCTTTCTGGGACCTAGAAGATTGTAGTTCCCTTTGTGGGTCAGTCTGAACAATCATATATTACTATTCTCTCTTTTCAGATCCTTAATGATATGGCAGGGATACCAAGTCACAGGAACAATGGGAAGCTAAGGAAATGAATAGTGTTCTAGTCCTATAATTAATGGGCCACATACGTAGCTTGGTTTAAAAAAATAACCCACCATTGTTCTTGTACTTTTTACCCAAGTGTGGGATTTTATATCCATTAAGTTCTAAAAAGTTGGGGTTTTTTCCTTGTTCTACACAAATTTTACTAAAATCCCACCAGATCATCTGGTTTATTTTATACTTACATAAATAGCTGGTTAGAAGAAAAAAAGAAACACCTGCTGCTCTCTTTAATCTCGTGCCACCATTCACCTCATGGATTTCTTGTACTTTTTTGTCTGAATGTTAATTTTTCTTACCAGTAAAATTGAATGAAATGTTCACATATTACAACTTTTTTTTTTTGACAGATTCTGAATTTTATATATGTGTGCCATACGAGCTATTACTCAGCTTTCCTCAACATGAAAAATGTTCTTGAGTAAGAACAACTGAAGGCCTGACACATAAAAGGTTGGTTGAATTAATGTGAGACAATATCCCTTTCCATTTAAGCAAAAACTAACAGTATAGGCCTGATTAGAAAGAGAATTCAATACTTGGAAGGAAAATAAAGAAGAAAAAAACCAAAAACATCATTTTCATAACCCATGTACTCTTGGTACAGGAGTGACGCATACAGTTAGCACTGCTTACGCCTTACTGCTAACTATATAATCCATGTAAATATTTATCATACAGCTATTATCAGTGTAAACATACAGCTTAGTCATATGTTGACTCATAATGAAAAAGTGACATTGAGATCTTTGCTTAATAGCACAAGGTTTAAACATGTTTTAGAAGCAGTAAAGCAGGTCTCAGAATACTCACTTTTTGTGAGGTTTATACAGAGGATTTTCAACATGTAACAATTGCAAAGGAACATCCTGCTATGAATGCATGGATGCAAATTAAATCCATATCTGAAGGATATTTTTCTAATTAATGCTGGGAATCTGATAGCAACACATTTGAAAGACTGTTTGTGTTCATCTTGAAGGAACTAGTTAGGACTAGCCTGCAAATGTAACAAGAATGTCAGAGTGTAGTTGTGGTAAAGGAACTGAGGCTTTCCTAGACTGTCAGTACGTGACAGTGTTTTCAAATAGCAGAAGAAGAGAGAAGCAGTAACCCAGAATTTGATACACCGAATATTACAAGTCTGTCAGAAAATTAACAAAATACAGATGATCAGTTTAAACATGTTATTAGTTTATATACAGATGTTGTACCACTGCTACCATTCTGGTTCTGAAAACAACATAATGCCTTGGAAACTGGAGACAAGCCCTTCTGAGAGAGACAGATGGAGATAAGATCTGATAGCAAATGTTTTGTATGAATTCAGGGCTTACTCTTTCAGAGTCTTTGATCTGACATTAACTCTGTTTTTACTACGTAGTCCACCTCTACTGACTTCTCCTTTGCTGGCAGGTTACTTTCTCCAGTTCAGCTGCCAGCATCACTAACACAGTAACTTTATAATACAATATGAGAAATGGAGGGGAAAATAGAGATCCTTTCTCTCCAACTTATAGAGACAAAATGGAATATATCCTGGAGGTGCTTGATTTATTCATGTAGACTCCCAGAAGGCATAGATGAAACAACCAGATGGAAACTAAAGGAGTGTCTTGGTCTTAATGTGGGCTAGAAGAAATGGACCAACATCAAAAAGCCAAAGGTGTCTGATCAGGTGATCAATCACCTCCTGCTTATCCAGATACTTCCATACTGCAGTGAGACACTTCAGTTAAGCAAAAGCATTTTGAAAAAGCTCAAAAGCCTGAGCTGTTGTATGTAACCAGAAGGGAGTAGACTAAAAGGCAGTGTTAAGGGAATGAGCGTGTGAACTATGCCAAGAAGATGGTACCAGGCAATCCTTCTACACAACTGAAGGGCTTTCTAAAAAAGGTATTGAAAGCAAAGAGAATATAATGTGACATCACTGATGAAACAAACTATAATGTAAAAAGTTACTTTGTATGAAGTAACAAAAGAGTAACCTGCTGTCATCTAAAACTGATTTTAAAAGTTGTATATGCAAACATTTATCTTCATTTTGCTTGACCACAGAAATAACAGTCAAGAAGTTGTTACTCATAATAATACTGTAGGCAGAAAATATTCTGTTGAATACAGTTGTTTTTTTTCCAGTGGCAGCATAATTTACATGTCTTTATTCACAGTTTATAAAAACCATGAAGTTAAAGTATATTCTGCTGCTGGCAGGGAATTTTTCTTAATACTCTAGCTGTGAAAATTTTGTGATTATTTCCCATTTCTGTAAAGCATTCACATAATGTTTTCCATTATGGAAACATGGGTCTTGATCCAATTTTTTAGGAAATTTGAACTAGTTTATAACAAGGATGTGTCAGTATTCTGGTGACATTTGTGTGCTCCATTGGCCTGCAGGATGCCAGGACAGTGGAAGCAATATCCTTCCCAAGGGAGATGAAATGTCGATTTACTGTACTCCCAGGTTCCCAGCTCTCAAAGTTGGGCTAATCCAGAGGCAATACCAGAGGGCTTTATCTGGCCCTCCTTGTAAAGAAGGATTTGTCAAAGATAGGACAGTAATTTCACCAGGAATTACATTTAAGCCCCTTCTTGGAAGTGTTTTCTTGCTCTGCATTTTCTTCTGGATATACGAGTAGAATTCAGGCTCTGCATGTTTTTGCTTTTTATGCTAACCTTGGTCCTACATCATGTGCTCACTAGCCTGACTCTTGTCCCCTGCAGAGAGGCTGAGAGGCAGAGGCAGGGGTGAGGGAGCATTTGGAAGAGGGGCTGATACCAGCAGAAGACTGCTTCAAAAAATTTACTTCACAATTTGGTCTTTTTATTTCTGTTTTCATACAAAGAGGGAAGCTTTATTTCCCTTGGAAGTTTGAATCCCAGAAGTAGTGAGGAGACATAGTATGCCATAATATTAATAACATCCATAATATTGAAATGGGCATCAATTATTTTTTTGAGGGTTTTGGTTGGTTGGTTGGTTTCAACTTCCTAAAGCTGTCTTTAACATATTAAGTTTTATTTAACAAAACTGCATCATTTAACAGGCATCTGTCACAGCTCAGAGTGCATTGATAGGCCTTAGTTAGGCCTTAATTGGCCCTGACCAGCTTCATCTGGGTCCCTGCAGCCACACCCCCTGCCCGCAGGCCCAGAGCCCCATTTAAAGTCAGCCTGAGAGCTTTACTCTTTTTCTGAGCAGCTGTGGACCAGGGTTGGTCTCTACCTCTCCCTCAGCCTTGCCCTGGCCATGGGCCCTTGGCTGATGGTTCCAAACAGCTCCATCCAGGTGCAGTGCCTGGTTGGACTTGCTGCCGTTGCCTCTGCCCTACCTGGTCCTCATGGGCTGCCTTGTGTTTTGGACTCTTGCCTGAACCAGCTGCTGCCCATGGACTTTCCCTGCTGCTTGCTCAGGTACCTTGGGGCTGGGTCCCCTTCACTCTGGAACAACCCAGAGTAAGGAAGGGGCAAATACAATATTCAAGGTAGTGAATCTGAAAGTGGCAATTCAAAGGTGGTAAGCTCTATTGAAGCATTATTTTCACTTTTTTCGTTATTGCTTTTTACAACATTCAGTAGAAATTATAAGGCTGCTGTAGAAAACAGTAAAGTAAAATAAATGATGAGCAAATTGGGATTTTTGAAGCACTTAAGCATTTTTAGTGTGGAAAATAATGTATGAGTTATAATCAAACTACATAAAACTACTGAATATTACCTGTAGTACCTGAGAGCTTATATTTTGTAGCTGAGTGTTACTCAGGTTCATCTCAGGAGAAATTTCACTCTAACCTGATAAAGCAGAATTTTCTGGCAAATACAATATATTGTATTTGGTTAGCTAGTGTAGATTGGAAAAGCAGACAAGCCTTCATGAGCACAATGCTTTATTCAGATCTGAAATAGAAGCAGTGGTCTTTGAAGCTCAATAAAAATTGAGGTGTATTTTGATTTAAACTGCCCTTAGAGCACTGGAACCTACTGATAGCAGCTGGTGGAAATAACTGGTGAGCCTACTGGGGATGATGCTTTTTGCTGTGTATGTATAGGAAATAAGGCTTAGTCTTTAGCTTGGTTTCAAATAGCAGTTTTCACCCCCATTTTTGTGGTAGTGCTGCCGTGGCCATAATGATTGCCTCAGGACAAAGACAGATGTGGTGTTTGTTGTTGGACCAAGAAAAACAGGTGGAAGCCTTCTTTCAGACCTGGAGCAGCAGCAGGAGATGGCTCCACGCTGTCCTCCCGTGACTGCTTGTCATGACATGCAGCTGAGAAATGCTCTGACACGGTGCACTCACTGAGCAAACAGCTGCAGCAGGTTGCTGTCTTACTACTCCAGTTTATTTTTCACTTTGCTGAAGATGATTGCCTGTCAGTCCTCTGCTGATGGAGCTTTCTAATCTTCTTTAAACAAAATCAGCGAGGTGCTTGGGATCGGGTTGAGTCTGTCTCTAGGGGCTGGGTGGGGCTGGATCAGGCAGGATTCACATCGTGCTCTGCTTGTGCTGAGAGCCAGCACAGCTCCCAGCTAGAACGAGTAACACAGCCCCGGGCTGCCCTGTCCCCTAAGCCATCTCCACTGCAGGAATCACACACTTCAAAGGCTACCCCTGGAAACAGAGCAGAGGTCAGGGCAGAGGGCTTGAAATTGGCAAGGTATGAGCACCGACAAGGGCATAAAGATAATGCTCAGCCATCTGCAGGGGTGTTTATGCAAACTTTCTAGGACTTGTTCAGGTTTCTGGGGATCTTCCAGCTTTCTAGGTAGAAGGGCAAGTTTTTCAACCATTAGTTAGATGAGCCCTCCCAGTTCCCAGAGTCAAAGAGTTCCCATGGGGATTGCCCTGGGGACCTCTTCCTCCTCTTCTAAAAACTTATGAGAGTCTATTTGAAGCTTTTTCTTTCAGCAGCTCACTAATGTATATTTCTGCTACCTGTCACATTTATTTGGATTATTCATTCTGTGTTCAAATTTTGATCCATGTCCAATGAGCTTGAGAAATACATTTTTTAATTACTTTCCTTGTTCTCTTTACTGGCTTTCCATCTGTAATATAATGGTCTCTGGCAGCTTTCTGGCTTTTGGCACTGCAGTGTACCTAGATCAGTTACAACAAGGTGACTTGGCGTTCTGCGCAGCCGCCTGTGAGGATTTCAGCCAGGCCTTCGCTTGATTAATGAGCATTGGCCTATTCTTGAGATAAATTCATGCTGGATTTTGCCCAAGGGCTACAGAGTGGGCACTCCAGGGAATTTAGTGGAAGAAATCTGTACTTGAAATGACTTTTCTTTGAGATCTGTTTACTTAATGATTGCTTGCTTGAAGGTAATACCACTGATAAGGAGGAAAAGCCAGTCAAAATTGTCAAGAGAAGAACATTCATTAGATTTTTTTTTCCTACTTGTGTATTACAGCCAATCCTCTCTTGGAGGAAAGATTATATGGCACACCCTATGCTAGGCCAGGTTCCTGAGGTAGGTGGGAGCTCACAGGGTGTTTGCTTGCATCTGCATGGTGCTTGTCAGCAGTGCCGTTTGTGCATCAGGGACTTGGCAGTGAGCAGTAGTTCCCCTCCTGCCCCTGCCAGGGCTACTTTCCTTGGTGATGACTGGCATATCCCAGTTGATATTAATCACCAGTCAGGTGTATGAGCATGTTTTAGTTGATTTCCTAAAAATAAGTGTGTGGCAATTTTACCTGCATGCTGTGCCCCCCAGTAACTTCTGAATCAACTGAGCAGTTTCAATCTCCTTCGCCAGAAGCATGGGTTGCTTGTGGGCTGCAGCCCCACCACCTCCTGCAGCTGCCATCCGTGGTCAGCCTGCCTGGTGAGGGGAGCTGCTCTGTGCCACTGATGGGAATGGCCGGGGTGTGCTTGCCAGTCGTGGAGCTGAGCTCCAGTTCTGGAGACATGGCAGGATACCAATTTGTTCTAAAGGGCCTGTCCAGCACTGCTCAGTCGCAACTGTGCCCCTTCCAGAGCTGGGGCTGTGCAGCAGTGGGTTTCTGAGGAAACTCATGAGCTTTACCTGCCCCTACCACATGCTGGCTGTTTTCTAAACAGCAGGTCAAATAGGGCTGGGTGGGAGACTTTGAAACCATTGGGTTGGAAATGGGAAGTAGGGAACATAAGGGGTGAACAAGCATTGTGTAGGATATATACCAAGCAGCTGACAGTACTATGATTAAACCTGATATTTAGACCAGGCAATCAGAGTTAATTTTTCTGCTATTCATGACTTCTCCATTTATAAGGAGTTGGACAACTGTTTTGATGCACCATTGGGGGATGGATGTTGAAATACTTAGCAAAAAAAATCTACCCAGAATATAAACTATGCAATATTTGAGTGCTTCTGTTGCTGTGTCAGAGAAGTGTTTCTCTGATGGAATCATATGTGATTCTGCAAATCCCAGGTTCATTTGCAGAAGGAGAAGAAATAAATGGATATGTGCACAAAAAGTCAATGTACTGAAATGAAAAAGCAACAGAAGACAAAACACAGTATGTGTGTTTTTAGAGTATCTGTCAATCTAAAGTAATAAATAAGTAAACAGAACCTTTTTAATTCGTGCAAGTAAATCCCTTTCAGGGCTGAATTAACTAAAGCATACCCCTATGAAATAACCCTCATTATATAAATCAGTGTGCTGATGGATTACTGATTGTGCAGCCAAAAAACCTCACTGCCATAGGTGTGAAGTTTCCTGATCATCTAATAAATTGATAACTTTGAAGCCTAGTTGTGACAATTTAAATGTCATCACTATTAAACAAGTTGCCAAAATGCAAACAACCATCCTAAGTCATTAAAATGTAATTATAAAGGACAGCTGGGTCTACTATCAATCTGGACTGTGGGGACTCATAATGGGGAAAAATATGAAACTTTCACACAAACAGAATGCGATTGCTGTATGTGCCAACCCCAGGCTGCTGAGGAAGCAGGGGAAACGTGTGTTCTGTGCATGCACAGTTAGTGGTGCTCATGGAAGGCTTGCATTGCTGAGATGGACGTAGGAGTCAGTGGCACTGTGACATCCATCAAATGTCTTCACTGTCTCTTTGCCATATATGAGGAGTCCTTTTGCTTATTACCAGGGTCTGCTTTGCTAGTGAGAGGCAGATAGACTGGGTGGCAGCTACAGTCTAGCAGAAATGACAGGGAAGTGGGACTAAATTTGCTCTAGTGTGGAATGGCAGTGCAGGTGGTATAATTGCTGTTTGGAGAACCAGGTGGACTCTAACTGATAATGAAGGTTTGCTTTTTGGCTGAGAGGAATAAAGGAAAAAGTGACTATAAGGCTTTGCAGGCATAGACCTGATATGTTTATGAAAGCTGTGTTTAGTTATACTGATAACAAAGTTACTGAACTTTATTTTTTATGTTTATTATTTGCTTGATACTTTGATAAGGCCATGATGTGGGCAATGAGCCCAGTCCCTGCTCAAGACTCGCTGCTCCTGCTATGTGTGGTATAGCTCTAAATTCACATTGGTTGCAGCTCCATCCCAGTAGGTTCTATCTTTAATTCAGTGATGCAGCGTGCAGTCGATGAGATTTACTGCTGATATGCACCGTGGAAAGGGTGGAACGAAGTAAAACTGTGATACTGCTTCATTAAAATAGTAACCCCAAAAGGAGGCCCTGCAGTCTTTTGGTGTTTTATTTATATGCATTATGGAGCTACAACAGCTGCTAGCTTCCATAATTAAGCCCCATTTTCCCTAAATGTGGTGGAAAGGGTAAAATAAGTGAGAAATGCTGATCACTGGTAAAATTCGAAAAGAAATCTCTTTTATGTTATGCATCTTGATGCATGTAATAACTCAAGTATTGGATAGCTTCTTTTTTTGAGGGTTTTACAAATCTGAATAGATTAAAAAAATGTATGAATGCTAGTGTATTACTTGAAAGAGTGGGATTCTTTTTTCTTGTATGTCAGCCTATAGCACATTCTTCTCAAAAGGGGGTGCAAATAATCGCAAGGTGTGTTCTAACTGATTGGTGTTCCTAAAATATTTAGGTATCAAATTCATGTATCTTTTTTACTCCTATGAAGTAAATTCTTGTGGTGCCTTGGGGCATTCATTGTACTGAAAAACTTTTCATTTATTCTCACTGAGAAATGTCTGTTATTACATATGGGTGTTCACAAACCATTCATTTCCTTCCTTTTGTGTACTTGGAAATGATCTAATAACTGGGTGTTCTGCTGTAATTATCTACCTTTCCCTTTCGTAAATTGTAATTTTTGTTTGTTTTGTAAAGAGAATCAGTTGATATGGAGCTTAGAAAAACATTTAAGATTATGAACTGTTTCTAATGAACAGATTGTTTTCTGATGCAAATGGAAAGCCAAGTTGAGAGAGGTTTTTCTTTTTTTATGCAGAAGGATGCAGCCTCTCAACAGGCTTTGTCCTTATTTTTTGGCAGAATTGGACTGCCCTACTCCAAAGCATAAACAAGCCTCAGCCTATCAGCAACAGAAATGGGATACCAACCTGCCAAATACAGGGAAATGAATAAATGGAAGAACAATAAAAGTCAGTAAAGTAGGAAATCTCATGTGGTGTGAATGATTTCCTATATAGTGTAAGCAAGTTTTTTCTGCTGTTTGTTTCACACAGCTACACTAAGGATGAATAAATTTTTGTCACCAATGCTGTTATGAAAAGCATGCAAATGTGAGAGATCACACTGGCTAATGGACAGAATGGTTATTTTGGAAGGAAAAATAAGCTTTCCTATAATTTTCATTCACTATCTCCCAATGTGAGATGGCAATTTACTGCAGGTTTAGGAAATTAAATGTTAGTTTTCCGGGTGTACTGAAGAGGTTTGGAAATGAACTTAGTGAAGGTGAAGATAGATTGTATTTCTCAGTGCTCAGTGAGAGTCAGCAAGATCACACTGTAAAATATCCTTAGTAATAGGCAGTTAGAAAGTCTGCAGGGGATGAGGTCAAAGAAGGGTTAGCAGCTGACATCAAATCAGAAGCCAGATGTGCTGACCCTTAATCATAGGCTTTTGCAGGCTTTTTTTGTACTGCAATTCAGCATAACATTATTGAATTCACCTTTAGATTAAGCTGGTCTGCTTTGACATATACAAGCCCATATGCAAGTTAATGGCTGTGTCATCCACTTCATTATGCAAGCTTTGATAACACACCAGCGAGGTGACCTCTGCAAGGAGCGCCACTTTTCAAGGTCCTCAACCATTTGCATTTTCAGTGAACAGAAAGTGGCACTCCCCATTTAGGTCATGTTGAATCATTAGTTTTGTGTGTACAAATTAAAACTGGGAATAGTAATCTGCCACATCTTTTTTCTTCTTGCAAAATTACTTAAAACTATTTAATTCAGCACTGTTATGAAAGTTACCTGCTTCTGTACCAGTGCAAAATTTCTGGCTTTGCAGAGGACGCTTTCTTAAGAGACAGTAGTTTCAGCAAAGGCATAGGTGTTAGTGGACTAAAACTAAACATGGTCAGAAATTTTTTAAGAACTAAAATATCTAAAAAGAACCCCTCAGAAAAATTAAGGTCTGGCAATGACAAGGTTAAAAACGTGTATGCAAACTCCAACTGTTCCATGTTGCGTTTATATGATTCTGCAATGTTAGCTCGTGAGATTATTCTGCAGGGTATTTTTGCGTTAGAACTGGAGTGAAAGAGGGCTTCCCATGGCGCAGCTCCTGCTAGTTTTACAAATACTTTTGAGTTGCTAATATAAGCTTAAAATAACACTATATTGATGTAATGTTGTCTTTATTCAGAGGCTGTGCTTCTGACTTGCTCACTTACACAGTGCTTACTCAACAAACTGCACAGTAATTGGTAGTATTAAGGTCAATGGCAACAGACCTGTCTCTCACACTGTGCACTAGAGACGACATTTACTGAATATTGCACCAATAAACTCATTGCTGATTCCCCTGAAACTACTTACCTTTCATGCAGCTGTGGGAAAGGATTTAGCCAGGAGCTGGCCAGTGGGCTCATGCCCTTTGCAGTCCTCACTGTGCAACTCACATCCTGAATTAGGCAGTTATGCAAGAGAGAGGACTTGTTTCTTAGATTGAATAATATCTGACCTTCCAGTGAGGTGTCTTCAGTGGGAATTGTGTGTTCCTACAGTGGATGACCTTGATGGCATCTGTAATGACCTGGAAATCCAGATAAAATGTTATCATCACAGCTATTAGCATAATAACCCAGTTCTCAGATACTGAAACTGCAGAACTCAATGGTCTGATCGCTCCTGTTCACAAGGCAAGGGGAGGCACATCTACAGGCCAGACTTTTTCCATGCCTGTTTTTAGCCTATTTCCTGAATTTCTTAGCTCCTATTTCACTCTTACTTTTGTATTCTATCCTTTATTCCTCTTAACTGTTGCTGTGGGAAAGCACAGTTGAATTACTTTAACACTTATACCTGAGTTTGTGGTCCTTATTTCATCTGTGTGAGAAGTTTCAAGCCAGTAGGGTTGGGTGATTTTATCTTCTCACAGGAGTTTCACCCAGGAGTTTGGTCAATTCATTTCTGAGGAATGCAGCTGTTGAGGAAGTTTGTCATCACAGATTAAAGAAAAATGGCTCTTTAATGCTGCTTCCACAGAGGCAACTTCCAGTTCCCTGAGAAGCCTCTACTTTTTGGTGAAGACTTTGCACCTCTAAACAGATATATTTCATTTGCAAGTCTTCAAAGTATAAACTTATTTTATATAGGCTGTGCTTTCTCTTTGAGGCTTGATGTGCAAAGGTCATGGATATAAAATCCAGGATTTATAAACCATGGGAAAGGCATTCATGTTGTGTCACTACTCTGCTGGGACAAGAAGCATTGTGTGAATCTCCAGCTGGATAGAAGGGGGAGACATTGCAATCTATCAGCTGTAATCCCCATGAAAAATACACCAAAAAGTAACTGCTGGTTTATTCTCTTTCTGAAGTGACTGATGCCAGTATCAGTAAGCAGGCTCAGCTGAGAAGGAGGGCATGATGTATCTTTTCATGCCTTGGTTTTAGAGTTCCCTTTGCCACTGAAAGAAAGGCTGCAAGGGGAATTCCTGCCAAACCCAGACCAGGACTGTGTGTGGTGGTGTGCTCTGCTGTAGCACATACGTGCGGGACCTTAGTGCACGTGTTTAGGACCCTAATGTCATTTTGCAAACTGGATCCATGGTTTACACCAAATTTGCTACAGATCTCGAATGTACTAGAAGAAACTGGGTATTCTACAGTAGCTTAATTAATGTTAAGATATTTGAAGTTAGTTAAATATGAAACTCTTTCATAATAAGAATGAATTCCTCTGAGACACTCTTTTATTACTTTTTCTACTGCATGGCCAGCTTTGGACTGGAGGTTAAGAACAAAAGCTGGATGCTTCTGCTGGAATTCTCCATCTAGAAATAATTACTGAGGGCAGTGTTGTAACTTATCTTTCCATTCCAGACGTGACAACCCTTTCAGGTGATTAGGGGGAAGCAGATCTCTCCATTAAATTTTTTCAGGTTGTTCTGCAGACTCAGGAAGACATTTATACTCTATTCATGTATTTAAGTTGATCTTTGTCATTCTGCGGCCTGCAACATCTGTTTTAAACAACAAAAGAAGGGATTATTAATCACTATCCTATAGGAAGGATTTAATTCAGTAACAAACTGCATAGCTATAGAATTGTGCAATGACTGGAGCCTTGCTGATAGCACGGATAAATTGAGGTTTTCATTGTATTGAGATGTCAGTCTTGCATCTGTCATCACTGCTAAATAATTTTTAAAGGCTTAAAAAGCCCAAGAGGTATCCTGTCCCTGGATGAGATTCCAAATTCATCTGTTCCTATCTCCTGGGTGCTATTTTTAGTAATAGCAGAAAAACCAGACAAATCATTCTAGTAACTATATTTGTATTTATAGTTTAATCCTATGAAAGGGGGATAACTAAGGCAATTGTAGCAATCTATAGGAACTAGAATATGCTTAGTAGCCTGTTCACATTTTCTTTTTGGTGAAAATATTAAAATTGGAAAGTTGTGTGATCCTTAAAGATTTCTCTGAGAGGCGGAAAAACTGCAAATGGGCACAGAAGGGGTGTCGGGAAGCAGTCTTTGGATGCTGACAGTAACAACAAGGAAATGCGAGGGTGCAAAACATATGAAATAAAGCCAAATTTTTTACTTCACGGTATTTACACTGGTTTTGTACTTGTAGTGTGAAACAATAAATACAGAAGTGATCCAAACAGCTAGATAAATCTAACTGCTGCAGACCTTGGGGGATCTTGGGTGTGAAAATAAGTGAAACTACTCCAAATTTACTGCTTGAAATCTGCTCCTTGAACTAAGCCTTCAAAGAAAAGAACAAAGATGGGATTCCTGCAGCTTCATACAAAAAAACCCCTATAGAATGAGGAAAGCTCAGTTTTGTTCTGCAACTCAGCCCTTGAGTTTTGGGCCTTTAGCTCTGGATTTCTGCAAATACAGGATGTGAAGTCAAGAGTGTGGCCCTCCCAGTCTGTGCATTGGGCTGAGCAGCACGTCTCCTAATCACACTGTGGTTACATGAAGGGAAACACTGAAAATCAAACAAATATAAGCAATCTGTTTTACCACTTTCTCTCTCCCCTTTAATAACCATCCTGATTTTCCCAGATTTTCTAGTTGGGCTTTACTGGCTCCTTTTAGTCTACCTAAGTCCATCAATTGATAAATGTTTTCTTCCTGTCTATATCAGAAAACACAAATGCAGATGTTACCCACTGCAAGACCTTCCTCTCTATAGCTGGGCTCATGTCTTGGGTAAAAACAGCTGCTTGCTATACTTTGAGTGTTAACCCCAGCATGTCAATCTGTATAGGGAGACCATGGAAACAGGGTGGCTGTCAGCTCTGTTTTTCTGGACTGTATGGCAAGGACAGCGTCCTCTCAATCTGCTGGCTGCAAATAATCCCCAGTAATGCTTTGTAAAAAATAATCTAATGCATGTAATAACATAATAGGAGGGGAGGATGTATTTATGTAAATCAACTAAAACATCCTCAAGAATTAATGCATTAAAGTGGTTAGGAAAGCCAGCAGTGAATAATAGGTGTGGAGACCTTCTCCTGTTTGTCAGTAGACACTGGGAAATGGCTGGAGCTGCTGTAGCTCTGTGCATGCCAAGTAGATACAAAATAATTGTCAGCACCAGAAAATCACTTGATAGCAAGAACTCAAGTAATATGTTGTATTTAACTCAAATGTATGAATATCATTAATACTTGTGTGTGCTGGCATATGAGTACATAGCAAAATAAATTTATTTCATTAATTAACATTAGCACTACAAATGACTTATTAGCATTTTCATGGGCAATCTGTCTTGAAACAAACTTTCTTTGTTCTCTTTGAAATTGAAGTGAATTAGGTGCCTGCATTTCTTTAAAAGTCTGGCTTTTGGTGTCCAAAATTGACAAAAATGCTATTTTAAGAAAATGAAATTAGCAGGTCATTTTTTAAAGTTTCAATTTATAGGAGCAGTCTGAAAGACATGGAAATCCTGCTCTGTTTCTATTACCTGTGTCATGCTGTGTGCAGTATTGGAGCAGCAAATGGTTTTTTCTAATATTAGCATTCACATGAAGGAGACCAGATGTCATGTAGTTTCCATAATTTGGCTTAATTTTTGAGAGAAGTGGCTACAGTTGACAATGCTAACAGCTAGTCAGATTTTTTTTTTTAATTGTAGCTATAGGGTCTGTAAAGATGCAGATCTTGGGGTGAGTGCAGATCCTGGCTGAGGAGCAGGAGAGCCTCAGAACTCCCATACAGAAAGAGCAGAGCCCCTTTATCCCCGTTATGTAACTTCAGAGGTTCTGTCAGTTGGACATGACATAGTCTATGTGTTCTAAAGGAGCTGTCAGAACTTAAAAAATTCAACTCCTGGCTGAATGCTTGATTTCTAATGTTTGTTCTCAGTTAATGGCTTTTGTCTCATTCTACTCAGTGAGATTTTCCTCAATTCAACTAATACAGCTTTTCTATATAAACATATGTGCATAAATTAGTATTTCCTTTTCTTTCTATGTATACTCTTCCTGCTGGAATATTTTCACTGTAAACAGGAAGAATTTACCTTGGCCCTGGAATTAACGGTAACTTGGATCTCCTCAGTTTACTAATGAAACAGTTTGGACTGATACTAAGAAAAAAAATTAAAAAGAGCTGAACAACTTTTTTATGGCCAGATCAGCATCGTACTGGGATGGCAGACTGTGTCCTATCTCCTTATTTCTCATATTCAGAACGCATATATTTCTTTGTTCACAAAAATCTCAAAAGACAATTTTTGGAAGGAAGTTCCAGTATCTGTTAAATAGCAATTTTTCCAAAGTACTCACTAGAAACAAATTATGTAACAGCCCTGTGACAGATTTATTTAGGGATAAACACACATACTGGTTTGGTAAACAGCTTTTAGTTGCTTACATTCAAGTTGTTTGCTTTGCTCCTAAAAGACACAATTGGACCTTTTTTATGATAGTCCTAAAGTAATTTCTAATTCAAGCCACATCAGATGGAGGAAAGAAGATGAAAACTAAGCCCCATTATTATCACAGTCTTTTTTTGAGCCTGGCACATATTAGGCATATAATAAACCAAAGTTTACGCTGGTAATTACCAAATTACGCTGGTATTACCAAATACGCTGAGTATTTCAGTAATTTAATCTATGTACAATTCTACAATAATTGAGAAAAAACCCCTAACAAACCCCATAACCAAATTTTAGCCTACAGGGCAAAACTGCTGGCTTTCTGGGACCAGTGTCTTGCTCAATTCTAAGCCATCTGACATATTAAAAATAGACAATGTTTTAAGAAGTCAGAAAAGCTTAAGACTTCATGTGGTGTTTTCTTCCTCATTTGTTTTTGTTTCTGAAATTGCTATTACCATTACTAAATCCTCCGTTGAACAGAGCAGATCCCCATTGATTTCAGCCCCATTGACGCTAACGTTTATGGAAATATAATCCACATTGTTTGGCCTTCCTGATCTTCAAAACCCTAAATCCTATTGTTTAATACACAAGCAGCTATTCTGTCCCTTGAATCAGATTAGTATTTCTAATCTGAGAAATCGGTGTTTTCTAACCAGCTCTTTGGGGTGAGCAAGACATTTAAATGTTATGGGGCAGGTGGCCAGTTCTGAGTGACTGCTGTCATTTGAGGTGCCCACACATCTGAAGTGTCTGCCAGGACTGGTGGAAAGCATCTGTAGTCCATGCAGGATCTCCCTCCTGCTGCTGGTTTGCACCTTCAACTGAGTCTATAAAATATTTGCAGGAGCCAGGATCAGGCATTTGAGATAATATTCTTGCTCATGACTTACTAATTAAATGTGACCTTATTTAAGCAATAATAGTAATGATATTCCAGGTAAGTAGCAGTTATTAACTTCCATTAGGCTGAAAACAGTTTCTTCAGCGATGTCCCTAAAAATGACTGTTCTAATTTGGCATGTATTGTTTGAGTGGTAATTACTGTGGTAATATTTGAAATGCATAGGGTGCCTTTCATTTTAAATAGCAAACCTGCAGTAAGTAGAGGTAGAAGTTGAGAGAAATTAATGGATTTTGACTAGACTATTCAGAACAGGCTAGAAAAGGAAAAATTTGAATAGCTTAAAAAAGAAATGTAGTTTGGGTTGCTCTTTCATGCAGACAGAACTCAAAACAATTGATCGTATTGTGTCTAAGATTTGCCAAATTTGCTTTTTGTCTGACATCAGTCACGAAAATGTTGAGTCCTGAAAGCGTGAAGAAAACTAAATAATGTGAAAATGGATTTTAAATTATTTTAGTGCTTTCCTTTGCATGAAAAAATGTATGAACTTAGAAGTGTACTTACTCATCAGTGGGCATATATGAAAGTAAATATTTTTAGTATTTTATACACACCTCCCTGCCATCCATCCTGCAAATCCTCCCCAAATGCAGATAAAACCTTCTGGCAACTGAGGAGAACTAAAACATAAAGCACAGTAATTAACATGCATAAGTGTGCTTATGCCATGTTTTTATATTTAAGATTTCAAGGAGGCTCACTGAAAACCTGCATCTCATGACCTGCACTTGAATCAGCTGCAGGTGTGTGTAGAAATCAAGGGAAAACAGGCTTTGGATGGTAACTTGGCCCTGAGTATTTCCCCACACACCTTCATCCCTGACGTAAGGCCTCCTTATGGGGATGGGTAGTGGTTAAAAATGTTCAGCAGAAATCTGCAACAAGGAAGTGATAACAGAGGAAGACTGCTAACAACTACTTCCAGTGAAGGTGATTCCAGTTAAGATGAGTCCACTTTAGACCATCCCAGAAAAGTCCTTTGCTATGGCAGGTGTCCCCGTTACCTTTCCTGGGAGATTTATTCTGATATGCAAAGGCATTTTGCATGAAAGGTGTAATGAAAATCAGTGTATAAATAGTGAAATTACTACCCAGTGCTGCTTGCATCACACACGAGCATATGGATATTCTCTGGGTCTTGTCCCAGAAACTGTTGAGATAGTACAGTTTAGGAGAGGTGTGGGATTCTAAGCAAGTCATTGAATCATTCCCTGTCCAATAGCCTTTTTTAAAAAAATCATTGGATTTCTTACTGCAGTAACTTGAATAGGATATTTGGCAGGTGCCTGAATGTTCCTGTTTAAATAATGCAGAATTAACATCACTGTGTAGAACGCTGTGTGTTTCTTAAATAGAAAAGCCACGCTATAGATTCAAACATAGAAAGTGTGAAGAGCTATCAAAGAACTCTAACAGGACCAAGTGAAATTAATCTCAAAAGCATAAGCATATGTGCTGCATCATACCAAGGTCCATCTAGGTGCTCCTTGGTGACAAAGACATGTACAGGAATCAGATCCATAAACAGTGGCACTTCCCTGAGCATACTCCCACCTTCTGTACCTTCTGCAGTCCTGGAGCTGCCTGTGGTGTCTTTCTCTTGCATGGACAGACTTTCCTGAGTATTTGTCCACTGATTTTTCAAGTCACAGCATTCTGTGATAGTGATTTCACAGGTTCATTGACATTAAAGAAGTAACTTTGTTTTGAACCTTCTAGTTTTAGTCCATGTTCTTTATCTTTTATATTGGAGCAATCAATCCTTTTCACCTCCTCCGTGCCAGTAATGGTATTTCTAGGTATGTCACATCTCCTCTTAGACACTCTCTATCCAGTCTGAAAATCTCAGTCTGCTAGCTCAGTTTGCACTATCTTTGATCATTTACTGTTCTCTTTTTCCAATTTTTTATTATTGTTTTCAAGACCAGAAAGTAGAATTTTTCCACAGTAGACAAGGACAAGATGCACAATAGGTTGCATGTGTAAAAAAAAAAAATATGTTCTCTATTTTGTTTTCTCTCCTTTACATGATAATTTCTAATCTTGTACTTGCTTTTTGACTGTAAAAGTATTGAGGTGATGTTTTTAAAGAGCTAACTCCTACAAGTCCAAGACTGTGGTAGCACAGATTCTTTCCCATGGGAATTTTTCTCTTCTTCTCCCTGTGTTCTATAAATAAAGATAAGGTTTGGACGTTATTGAAACTGTCTCTGGAAAGATGGGCAGTTCTACCTGGCCTATGGGCCTAGGGGGAGGTTTTGAATTGACCCAATCCGGAGAAACTTTTAAAAGTCTATATAAGTTTTAGAATTAAATAATAAAATCAGAATTCCGCCTCACCCGATCCAGTCTGGTTCTTGCACTCGGCTAGCGCTCAACAGCGACACAAGACCATCTTCAAAAGTAGCTGTAACTAACTTGGAGCACATCACTAAATATGTAAAGTCAGAATTGCTTCTCCTGCATGCATTTAAGCTCACTATTTTATTGCCCAGCATCACATAGTGCAAGGAGGCTTTTCTGCAACTCTTTGAAGCTTCGGTAATTCTTTAAAAGAGCAGAGACCACAAAAGTATGTTCCATTTACAATCAGCAGGCCATGATTAAGCTTGATCATATCACACAAGGGAAAGCTCAAGGAATTCTCAATCACAGCTGCTGGAGCCTGTGAAATGAGTCCATGTCTTCTCAGGTTGATAAAAATCAATAAATTTTGCCCACTATCACTGGACATAAGTTGGGTCTTTAGATAAGCTCCACTGCTAAACTCTTTGAAGAAAACCAGAGTAATACTCCTTTTTCTCTAGAAACCATTGCTTACTCTTTTGCTCTGTTATCCTATTTTTCAGTCTCCCATTCCTAACAAACACAACTGAGGAATCAGTCATGTTCAAATACCTGCAGCACATCCTGCTTAGAAGTAACCAGCCCTGAGGCCAGACTGAGTGCAAGGCCAGCAGCAGAGGCAGCTGGTGACAGCAGTGTCCTGGTGGCCCAGGGCAGGGCTCTGACTCCAGGCCATGCATGCTTCCACCATGGGAGCCCAGAGCCTGGGTAACCCACCTCGATGGCACGCAGCTGGAGCAGGGGGCTCAGCACAGCCTGGCTCCCTTCCCTCCTCTGCAGCAAAGCAAGGGAAAAAGGGAGCTGATTCTTGCCTCAGAAGGATCTCCCCCGTGGGATCCTGTAGGGATTGACATGTTTCCTCCTTTTGCTCTGTAGCTGTTAAATGGCACTGTGGGCAGTAGCAGGCACATTACCTTCTGCTTTATCTATCATTCAGGGTTAAACACTGACATCTCAAAGATAAATAAAGCTGACTGAGCAAGACCGAGACTGCTGCTGTCACCAAGTAACCATGGGTAAAACCTTGTATTTGGCTTTAATTTTCATACCTCTATGGGCTTTGCTGCAGTGGTAAAAAACCCAAACCAAACCCCTGTGGACCTATGAAACTCCCTTGCTCACTCAGAAACTGCTTGAGACCATTGCTCTAAGCCATGCACAGACAAAACTTATTATAAATTAGATAGAAGATTCTGTAACTTGCCCTTTGAAATTCATGCTCCAGGCAATTTTGTCTGTGGTGATGAAGGAGACAGAATTAAAGCACCAAAAAAAAAAAAATCTGTGAAGCATCACTACAGTTTTTGAACATATTACAGCATGGAAATTTAAAGGTAATAGAGGCAGAGCTGAAGGTTGATCAGTGTAGTCTGGGAATTATCCAAAAGTCTTACTGAGCTTCCTGTTAGTTTAGTGATACTTCAGTTGGGATATCCATATTCCCCAATGGAAAGCGTAGAAATGATGTTTTATCTTTTCTGGCTTCTTTAAACAGACACATGAAGCTATATAGGGAGGTAGCAATGCACAAAAAAATAGAATCTCTATGAATTAATTTTGATCACTAGAACATATCTTAAATATTTCATATAATTAATGTGCTCTAAATGCTGTTATGAGTAACAGTGTTTTACATATGAACTGGAGAATACATGATAGAAACATTCCTAGTAAGTGAAGTATAGAAAAGATGCCCTGAATTTTTCTAGTTCTCCTTATTGTGATACAGTGGGATACAGCTGTCAACAATTTAATTAATACACTTGAAGATTCTAATTAGTCATTCCATATGTGTTCTTGGTTTGCCTCAAAGAGATGACAGGTGAAGTCAGTGATACAAAATGTCTAATCATGATATTACTACCATTCCTTTAACAGAGAAATTAAACATCTTGTTTACTTAAGTAATGATTTCACTAGTTTAGAGACAGCTATGCTATTTTTGGAGGAGGGGTTATGCAAATTTCATCCTCACTGTTGATTGTAGAAATGAGCTTAAAATAAATAAAATATGCAATCAACTCAACCCTGGGACGAGGCTCAGAGCTTACCTGTGTTGGTGTGAAATTCTATTTATATGTAAGAGAAATTTTTACATCAAAAAAGCACCAGTGTTCCCTACTCACCTTATTTGGGTGCAATAGGAGTGGGCTGCAATGGGGGAGGTCACTGCCCCTTGGCACCATGCTCCCCTTCCCTGGCACAGCAGGTCATTCTTCCTGCTCCTGGACAGCTTGATTCCTACACAGTAGGAAATGAAAGAAAATAATGTTCAGAAAGTTTTGATTTCCTGGCCTGTCATCTTCTCTTTTTTTTTTTTTCATTATATTCTGCCTAGAAATAGTTGTTTTGTTTTAACTGAAGAGTTGGGTGTGGAAAATGAGATCAAGCATTTTAGGAGCAACTGGGAGTGGGGGTTAGAGGGAGAAGCTTGTAGGTCAGTTGTGTCTGGAAGGTGAATGGATGAAGCTGGTGAACAAGGGTCATTCTGCTTTTTTTGGAGACTTACAGTGATGTAACTTCACCTTTGGGGAATGTTCCTTTTGGTTTGCATCCTTGTGAGAGAGACTTTTTTTAGTGGACCCTAAAATTCTAGAAGATTGCAATAACAAGTCTAACACCCTTTTAACAGTCAGATACATAGGAAAGTGAGCAAAGTGCGTAGAGATGTGTCTGAAGAGAGAAGGGTTGGGAAAAAAGAGCCATAAAAGCAGTTGATGGCAGAGGCAAAAAGACCCAAAAACAACAGCCTATGACAGTCACCTGAAAAGATAAATGAGCAGTGGTTTTTTTCCTTACTGTATCAAAGGTGCATATTGAGTCTTATCTTCTACTTTCACTCATTTCTGCAGTTGGCTGAGAGTCTATATGTGAGCAGGTAAAGGTGGCTTCAAGAGAAACCAGCCTTCATTGTAATTTAGAGCAGCACTACCTCTTCAGTTACTTTTGGATCCTTGCAGTTGCCTTCCTGAGCATTAACAGAGCATTACCAAAACACAAGTTTTGATTATCTCCCAGCCCTTACTGATCTGCTCTGCCAGCTTCAGTAGAGACACTGTGAGAACTAATTGTCTCAAGCACTTTATGCCTCATGAGATTACCCTGTGCTAAATTAATCTTTCAACCACTTACTAGGGCAGATAAAAGTTAGGAACTTTGATCCTTATCTGTTCTATTATACTCCTTTCCCTTCTGTATATCAAATAATCATGTTGTCTCCAAGAGAATGGATATGGATATATATGGATATATATATTTATATATTCTGAGGTATGTGATCAGAATAGGGGGATGGTCAAAGGGTACTGCAGAAACTTGGTTGTATGAAATGTAGGATTTGGGTGCTAGCAAAGCAACCTCGATTTTGTTCTGATTATATTGAAGCTGAATTTCTTGTATAGAGAGACAGGGATGTAGTGTGATAGCTATAGGTATTTATACATGGAATCAAATGTCTTGGTTTGAACCCCTTTGCAATTAGTTACAAAGTCTGAATTCTCAGTCACTCATGGTCAAGGCAGGGGGAGTGTTTAAATGGAAAAAGTAAGGGCATAATCTTCTCTTTGGTATGCTGGTGTGCACACTTATGTACCTCAAGAGAAGCACAGTACTTCAGAACTTTGGAACTCAAAGAGCAAGAAAACAATTCCAAGATGTGGTTTGGCATGATGCAAACTAACTTTAAAAAATAGTTTTCAAATATGCTGGAAGTGTGTTATTGCCTGTAATTTCTGCTGGGCAAAGCACATGAATCTATATATAAAGTTTGAAAACACTTCTGGGACATTTACTGAATCCCCTTGATAACCAGATAAGAACAACCAGATTTTATTTTATCTGCAAAATCAGCTATTATTGAAGAGAATGTTCCCAAGCTGAATGGAGCACATTTAAATATACTGTCTGCCCACAAGGTGTGGCTAGGACATGGTATGAACTGAATGAAACTGTTCAGGGAAGTTGATTGGACATTAGGAAGAGGTTCTTCACTGTGAGGGTGGTCAGTCACTGGAACAGGCTCCCCAGGGAAGTTGTCAGGACACCAAGTCTGTCAGAGTTCAAGGAGTGTTTGAACAATGCCCTTCGTCATATGGTTTAGTTTTTGGTAGTCCTGTGAGGAGCAGGGATTTGGCCTTGATCATCCCTATGAATATCTTCCAACTCAAGAAATTCTATGATTATTAGGAGTGTTTCCTGCTTTTACCCTCAAATCCACACTCCCTGGAGCAACACAATACCAAGCAGATGGTGGTTATTCTCCATCAAGAGATCATTCCATTTACATGTGCATATCAGTGTAACACCTGCCAAGAGAAAGAATGGGGCAGAGCAAAATTATTTAATACCAATAACCTTACCTACTATGTGCAAATTGTTTAATTTAAAAAGTAGCACATATATTCTGTGCACAAACATGCATTCCGATGCTTGTGAAGGGACAGGGAGAGGAGGTTTAGGAGCTATCTTCCTGCCACAGGACCTTTTAGCCATGGATGTATGGGGATGGTGTCCTCTTCTCACAAAACATACCTTGTCATTAATGACAGCCACGATAGCTGATCTTAATATGCCTTGGGGCTGCAATTCTGTCCCACAGCTCCATGGTGTGGGCTGGGGGAGCAATTTCCTGTCCTTCTTGTTGGAGGATAGAAATACACTGAGTTTGTCCTAATCTTTATCTCACGGTATGTATAACAGATTTATTTTCAATACAAATATCTGGGTTTGTTATGATGAGCTACGGTGTGAAGGAAAGAGAGGTGATGAGATAGGTTATTGTTATAGCATAGATTGTCTTTTTTTTCTCACTCCTTACCAGCTAGACTCTGCTCTTACGTTAGAAATTGTCATCTTGTGTTTGGCAAACACCCTTAAACAATTCTGTGCTTTATGGTGTTTTCTATAGGATAATATGCAGGAGTGGTTTGTGCTGCTGGCTGTTGTCCTCTCTGGATGTGTTTCAACTGTTCAGGTAACTGCTCCTCTCAAATAATTTTAAGACCATGATCTGCGCAGCAGCAAACTTTGTAGGGCAGATGCATTAGAAAAGCCTCTGACTTATTTATCCCGTGTTTGGACCTACACAAATCCAAACGAGAGTGTAATTTTGTATTTAATTTTAACCTGAAGAGTAGATGAGAGCACCGCTATGACGCTTTTACCTCTGACCAGCTGCAGTCAGTCTGCCCGGGTGGGGAAGTGCCAGCGCAGGGCGATTAGAGCCCCGCTGCTCTCCACGGCTGTCCAGGGTCACCCACCGTAACTGGCACCAGGGAAAACCAAAAGCACCCCCAAAGCCGCACCCCGTCCCCCGAAGTCACAGCCCTCAACACGGGCGGGCGGGCGCTGCCCCGCAGAGGGCAGCATTGAGCAGCGGATGCGGCCGCAGCGCTCCCGCACTTGTTCCCGGGGCCCAGGGCAGAGTTGCGGGCGCGGCACGTCCAGGCCCGGCACGGCCGCTCCCGCTGCACGCTCAGTTTAATTCAGCACAGAGCGACTCGGGGAGACACGGGACCCGTTGCGCAGCCCGGGCGGAGCGCTGCTGGGGCCAGGCCTCGCCCGCCATGGAGGCAGCGCCGTGCCGAGCCCCCCCTCCCGCCAGGCCCCCGTTGGGAACCGGCCGCGCTGGCAGCGCCGGGGCCGCGTCTCAGCCCGAGGAGCGGAACGAGGGAGGGCGCAGTCCCACGGCCGCAGCCGCGGCGCCCCCCGCTCCGTTCCCCTCCCAGCGAGGGCGGCGGCCAGAGCTGCGGGTAGGCGGGAGCAGCTCCCCANGCGGCTCCGGGGATGGTTCACGCACTGGCGCCGTCACGTGTTGTTCTCCTTGGAGTGAGCCTGAGCCGCGGCGGCGGGCGGAGGGGGCTGGACTGGCGAGCGCGGCCCCCGCCGCCTGTTTTGGTGCGGGGCGCCGGGAAACTCCGAGGAGAAGCCGACGGAGAAGGAGCCGCCGCGGCGGTGCCCGCTCCCCCGGCGGGCTGGGGCACGAGAGGGGGCCGCGCCGCCGGCCGCTGAGGCGCTGCCGCCTGGAATGAAGAGGAGGAGGAAGAGAGGATGTTCCTTCGGCACTCGGGCTTGCCTCCTCTCCTGCCGCTGCCGGGCTGCGCCGCGTGTGGAAATGGCACTTTCTCTGCCTAACGAGATGGGACTGAATGGGGTCGCCAGCCTCCTCCGCATGCACGAGCGGGAGCAGCAGCCTCGGCGCTGATATTTGGGGAAGGGGGATTGTATTGTGGGCGGCATTTTTTTAAAACTTGTTTTCTCCTTTTGGGGGGGAGGGAGAGAGAAGGGAAAGTAGCGTGTATTTTTGGGTGCAAACCCCGGACTTTGCAAAACAATCTCCGCCCCCGAGAGGATATTTAATCTGCAACAGAGATCGCTGCTCGCGGAGGCAAACTTGAGCCGAGGAAGGGGAGCAGGGAGCGGAGGAAAGGGACCCCCGCCCCGCTCCTGGCCCCGCCGGAGCCCGACCCCTGCAAGGGAAGATGCGTTTCTCATTCCCGGCGGCTGATTTCGGGACGAGACTTTCGTCTGGACTGATCAGGACTGGACTTTTTAAGGACGAGCTACCCATCTAAGCGCGATTTGGGCATAAACAGCAACACAAACTCTGATTTGGTGCTGGAAGCTGCCTCTGCCACTGAACAGCTGCTCTCACCCTGCTTCTGTCCCTCCCCCGTCCCGTTCTCAAAAGAGGATCCTGAGCTATTTTGCTTTTTTTTTTACTTTTTTTTTTTTTTTTTAATTGTTGCATGAATTTTATTTTAGGTGGTTGCCTTTCCCGGCTGGCTTGGCTGTTTTGGGGTCTTGCAGACTGCGAGCTGCAGTAACAGCTCCACTGCCTCTCATCATGGCCAGCCCCACGGATAATAACGAGGGCTTCTTCTCAGATGTCAGAAAGGTGGGTTACTTGCGCAAACCCAAGAGCATGCATAAACGATTTTTCGTGCTGAGGGCAGCCAGTGAGTCTGGACCCGCCCGGCTGGAGTATTATGAGAATGAGAAGAAATGGAGACACAAGTCAGGGGCCCCCAAGCGCTCCATCCCACTAGAAAGCTGCTTCAACATCAACAAACGAGCTGACTCCAAGAACAAGCACCTGGTGGCCCTCTACACCAAGGACGAGCACTTTGCCATTGCAGCTGACAGCGAACCTGAGCAGGAGAGCTGGTACCAAGCGCTGCTGCAGTTGCACAACAGGGCCAAGGGCCACCACCACCTCCATCACCATCACCACCACCACCACAGCGATGTCAGTTTTGGAGGCAGCAGCACAGGACTGGGGGAAGCAGGTGAGGACAGCTATGGTGAGGTAGCCCCTGGTCCAGCTTTTAAGGAAGTTTGGCAAGTAATTCTGAAGCCTAAGGGCCTAGGCCAGACAAAGAACCTGATTGGCATCTACCGCCTGTGCCTGACTAACAAGACCATCAGCTTTGTAAAGCTGAATTCAGATGCGGCTGCTGTGGTGCTGCAGCTGCTCAATATCCGCCGCTGTGGTCACTCTGAGAACTTCTTCTTCATTGAGGTGGGACGCTCAGCTGTCACCGGACCTGGTGAGTTCTGGATGCAAGTGGATGACTCAGTGGTGGCGCAGAACATGCATGAAACTATCCTGGAGGCCATGCGAGCCATGAGTGAGGAATTCCGGCCCCGCAGCAAGAGCCAGTCCTCCTCAAACTGTTCCAACCCAATCTCTGTGCCCCTTCGCAGCAGGCACCATGTCAGCAACCCTCCACCGAGCCAAGTGGGGCTCAGTCGACGGTCCAGGACCGAGAGTGTCACAGCCACTTCTCCTGCCGGTGGTGGAGGTACAGGTGGCAAACCCAGCTCTTTCCGGGTTCGAGCATCGAGTGATGGGGAAGGCACAATGTCAAGACCTGCCTCTGTGGATGGTAGCCCAGTTAGTCCCAGTGCTAACCGGACTCATTCGCACAGACACCGTGGCAGCTCCAGGCTCCATCCTCCACTCAACCACAGCCGGTCCATCCCAATGCCTTCCTCACGCTGCTCTCCATCAGCCACCAGTCCAGTCAGCCTGTCATCCAGCAGCACTAGTGGCCATGGCTCCACCTCAGACTGCCTATTTCCACGAAGGTCTAGTGCTTCAGTTTCTGGCTCCCCTAGTGATGGTGGATTTATTTCTTCTGATGAGTATGGTTCTAGCCCATGTGACTTTCGCAGCTCTTTTCGCAGTGTAACCCCTGATTCATTGGGACACACCCCCCCTGCCCGGGGCGATGAAGACCTCAACTACATCTGCATGGGAGGGAAGGCCACCTCCTCTTGCTGCAGCCTGGCAGCGCCCAATGGCCACTTCATCCCACGCACCTGCCACCCTCAGCAGCAGCCCCGCTATCCTAGTACACCCTGCTGTCCTCGAGGTGGTAGTGAGGATGTTGCCGACTTGGAGAAGGCATTCAGGAAGCGGACTCACTCTGCAGGCACTTCGCCCACCATCTCCCACCAGAAGACACCCTCGCAGTCTTCGGTGGCCTCCATTGAGGAGTACACGGAGATGCTGCCTTCTTACCCCTGTGGCAGTAGCAGGCTGCCCTCCTACCGCCACTCAGCCTTTGTGCCCACTCACTCCTACCCAGAGGAGTGCCTGGAGATGCACCACATGGACAGTGGCCATCATCGGACCAACTCCACCCCGCACACGGATGATGGCTACATGCCCATGTCACCTGGTGTAGCCCCTGTGCCCAGTGGGGGGGGGGGGGGGNNNNGGGGGGGGGGGGCAAGGGTGGTGACTATATGCCCATGAGTCCTAAGAGTGTGTCGGCCCCACAGCAGATCATCAACCCTGGCAGGGGTGGTCGCCACCCTCCAGCCACAGTGGACTCTAATGGCTACATGATGATGTCCCCCAGTGGCAGCTACTCCCCCGACAGCAGCTCTGCGGGCTACGGCAAGATCTGGACAAATGGTGCCGGCCACCACCCAAAACTCTCAGTGGAGAGCAACGAAGGGAAGCTCCCCTGCGGCGGCAGCGACTATATCAACATGTCCCCAGCCAGCGGTTCCACTACCAGCACTCCGCCCGACTGCTACTTCGCGGCTGCGGGGCAGCCGGGGGTCGAGGAGGCGGCCACGGCAGCGCACCACAAACCCATCTACTCTTACTTCTCGCTGCCACGCTCCTTCAAGCACGTGCACCGGCGGGGCGGCAGCAGGCTGACGGGGGCGGCCGAGGAGGGCAGCCCTCAGCCCCGCATCGCGCTCGGCTCCAGCCGCCTCCTTTACGCGGCCGAGGACTCGTCCTCCTCCACCAGCAGCGACAGCCTGGGCGGCGGCGGCGGCCCCGAAGGCGGTCCCCCGCCTCAAGCGCAGCCCCCGCGCAAGGTGGACACGGCCGTGCAGACCAAGGGCCGCCTGGCGCGTCCTACGCGGCTGTCGCTGGGCGGCCCCAAGGCCAGCACCCTGCCTCGGGCCCGGGAGCAGCCCCCCGTGCTGCTGCCCCCGGAGCCCAAGAGCCCCGGCGAGTACGTGAACATCGAGTTCATCGCCGGCGAGAAGCCGCCCTTCCCCTCGGCTGCCCTGAGCATGGCCCTGCCGCCGCCGGGCAGCGAGGCCGCCGAGGAATACATGAACATGGAGCCGGGCCCGCCGCGGGCACCCTGCCCGCCCGGCTTCGCCACCGCGCGGGCGGCCCGGCCCGGCCGGGACTACGTGGCGA
>VZTH01005196.1:212997-302140 GCA_013397815.1 Aleadryas rufinucha
CCCTTCCCGTGCGGCGGCGCGGGGGGCGCCGAGGAGGTGAAGCGGCACAGCTCGGCCTCCTTCGAGAACGTGTGGCTGCGGCCCGGCGCGGGGGAGGCGGCCGCCCGCCGGGAGCCGGGGGCCGCGCCCGCCCTGGAGAACGGGCTCAACTACATCGACCTGGACTTGGTGAGGGACTGCGGTCACCGCCGCCACCACCACCCGCACGCCCCCGCCGAGGCGAAACAGCCGCTGCCGCCGAAGCCCCCGGGCCAGCAGCGCGGGAGCGGCCACTGCGGCGAGGACCTGAGCGCGTACGCCAGCATCAGCTTCCAGAAGCGGGAGGAGATGTAGGAGCCGGGCGCCCGCCGGGGAAGGTGAGGCGGGACGGGGCGGGACGGGGCGCGGCTCCGCTCGGGGAGTGGAACAACCGCGGGGAGCGGGCTGGGGTCGAGGCTGCTCGTGGCGGTGCCTTCCTGCGGGCGGGGGCGGGCGGCATCGTCCCGCGGGGCAGCCACGGGTTGGGTTGGTTTCGTTGAGCCTTTTGGCCTCACTGCAGCATGTTTTAGTGGCAGAAGCGTCCAGGAGCGCAGCATCCCTGCGGGTGTCCAGCCGCTGGCCCGCACCTGCACGGGCTGGGGAGTGCCTCCAAAGCAGGTTTGGACGCTCCTGTTCAGCCGGGGATACTATACTGTGCTTACGGTGTTACCGTGTTTTTTTGCTTTTCAGACTTAGAAGTGTTTCAAAAGTGTGTGGGAGAGGGGTGTGAAAGCGAATTTTCTCTAGTATTGGGCTGGAAACTCCCAGTGTAATCCTGGTTTGTTCAGTAAACGTCATGCTTGTGGCCGAGGGTAGAGCAGTGGACTGTGCTAACACGTGCACGGCTAAGGGCGTCTACCTCACGGGCCTGTGACCAGTGTTAATTCAGTTTTGTTGGAAGGTGCTTTGAGTTTGAAAACAGACTTCAAAGCGTTTCGAGCATTGTATCTATCACTTGTGTTTCAGTTGATACTGTGTGGCTATCCCACACTCACCAGTGTTACAAACAGCACAAATAACGAGCCCTATGATCTGTGGTTTTGGCATTGACTGATGTATTCTGTTTCTTCCTGAAGCTTTTAATTTTTAAGTCGAGAAAAACTTCTGCTAGGTTGTTGCACGTTGATTACAGACATGTAAGATGAGTGGGAGCCTTGTTGGAAGCAGTGTGATGTTTCTGTTGAGTGGGAACTTCACGCAGCACATAACAATGTATCTTGTTAAGAGCTCACAAAGTACAGCGCACCTTTGTTAAGTCCTTTCATGGACGGTGAAGAGTGTTTTGGTGCGGACAAGTACTGGCAGATATTATCTAGTAAATTTCATCACTCAGTTTTAGCAGTTTCCTACACACCTGAGCAGCAGCAATCACAGTAGTTTAAGCAGTTACTACAAATATATGCAATGACATTAGGGGGTGAATCTCATACCACTGTTTACATCATCTCAGTATTTGTGTCGCCAGTTGGTCTCACTGAAGGGAGCACTGATGCCTGAGACATGTTTTTCATTTTTAGATGTTTTACATCCTTATAACCTGAACAAAAGCAAAACAGTCTCTTCACATTTGCTGCTTGGCACTTGCTGCTGTTGCCCATTAGAGTAAAGCAATATTAAGTGTTAGTCTTACATGACCTATGAATACCAGGTTAATTTGAAAGTTCAAGGTAGGACTTAAGATCAGTGCAAATATTGCTGGTCTGGTTCAAGTGGTAACTGGTAGGAAATGGTAATTTTTGTGGCTTTCTGACAGGACCATGTTGACTGTCACTGTACATTATTTGTGACCAAATGTACACAAATTTACACAGCCACACCTTTTCTCAGTTCTGGCATGTGCTTGCGAGAGCCCTGTTTTTGCAGATGGCTCTTGTTACCCTGGGAATCCCTATCTGCTTAGGTCAGCGTTGTTGTTGTGAATTCTTCAGGAGGGGATTTTTGCCAGAGGATGCAACATGTTCTGCAGTTAAGTCACTTAGGTGGGAGCATCACTGTTCCCTCCCACCTGTGCAGTGTTGAGACTGGGGAGTAAGTGTGAGAGAAGATCCTTGGTCAGTGTGTGGGTAAATAATGAGTATATGAAGGGTATGAGAAGGCAGGTCTGGTGGGGAGCAGTGTCATAACTGCTTGCTTAAAGTTTTTTTCCAAATGCATTGCTTTCCTTTTGCTGTGGACAGCTTGTTTAATCAAACTGTGTGTCACCTTTAACATAAAAGCTGTGGCTATGCTCTCTATGGTGGTGTTAGGTAGATACCTGCTGTGATTATGCTGTTCAGTGAAAGATTAGGATGTGGAAGACCTGATACAAGAACTGGCTGAAAAATGCTATGTGGATGTTTTTAGGGGCAGCATTGTGGAAAGTAGTGTGTAATAGAGTAATTGCTGTTTGAAGTTGGTTCTTATTTCCCAAAATTAGGATTGGATTGAGGAAGCACAGCTTCTTCTGGGAGGCAAGGGAAGAATCAGGTTGTAATTATATGGGGAGTTTGAGCCATGGCTGTTCCCTCTCCCTTCCCACTATAAAGCTCTGTTGGTTGCTTGCAGCTTTCTCAGACATTAACTCTTGAGACTCTTATTTCCCAGGCTAGATTTCTTGCCGTAAACTGAAACTTTCCTTGCAAAATTCAGCCCAACTAGCTCATCTCTTGAGTGTGCTAAGGAAAGAAACCCAGCAATGTTTCGTTCATACTAAACCATTTTTACAGCTATTTTTTGACATGTGTTTGTACCTTTTTTGCTTTGGAGGTAAAACTTAGGTTTGGCAGGAGAATTTTCCATGTAGGTTGTACCTTATGCTATTCCTAAGAAAACCTGCCTGGAGCTGAGTGATTTATGGGACTGCTTGCACATGCCTGAAAAAGTTGTTGAGCACCTTCAGTCAAACCGTTCACCTGAAAACTTCACGTGCAGTAAGGGTGCTCCAGTTCCCCAAAGCTTTGCCTGCCTTTCCCAGCAAGCAGTAGAGCGGGCTGTGCCTCCTTGGCCAGCTTCCCCTGTGCTCCTTCTGGCAGCTGAGGCTGTTCAGGCTGCAGCTGAGAGCGGGGAGGTTGTGGTTGTGGTTTCTCCTGTTGGTGTCTGAGCAAGTGAAAGATGAAGGAAAAGCTCCTTGGTGTGTTTGCAGGTACAGCGGAGAGGAGAAAACGTCTGGAGCTGGGAGGGGAAAGGTGAAGCTGCAGGTATCACAGAAAGGGCTGGGGAAGGCTGCACTAAGTACTCTTGCTTTACTCTCCATCTCTTTCATGGGTTATTATTTACACTTTCCATCTCAGAAGTGCCAAAGTGACTGCACGTGCTTTTTTTTTTGTCCATAGAGCAATCTTCCACCCACCCCAAAGGCTAAAACTGACTGGATAATGCTCGTTTTATCTATTCTGGAATTTTCTGTTGTTGCAGTCTACAAGACAATGACCCCAAATATTGGCTGTTCGTCTCCTGATGGGTAAAATGCATGTTTCTGCTTTGATGCAAACTAGCTAACTGCTGTCCTTTTCCCTGCTCCCCTGTCCTTCCCTGCCAGCTGCCTCCAAGTTGTTCAGGCATTAGATTCTGAAGTATTTTTAATCTCTTTCAAGTGTAATTATTTCTCTAACATTAAGGATACTGGCTGAAATAATCATGTTGTTTCCCAAATTTAATTGAAAAACATTTCTCTTTCACCCACAGTGTTCCTCTACACTCTCCAATCCCATTGCCTTCCCTGTCATATATTCTTGGCTGTTTCCAAACAGCTGGCCCTGCCCTAGCTCTCTTCTTTTTTTGCTCTTAGAAGTGCTGTAGTTTCAGTGCAGCTCTATATGCTTTCCTGTCTAAACTTTTACCTCTACTTTAGAGAACTGGTTACTGTTGTGTGTGTCTAGCCTAGCTGGTGACTCTTTGGTGCTTGGATCCTCTGATGAGTGGACTTTTATGCTGTAGCTGGAAGGCCACGTTGCTGCAGTTGCCAAGTTGTGCTGGGAAACACCAGCCCATGACTTGGAAAAATTGAGGGAAGAGAGCAGTGTAGCCCTAAGGTGTTTTCCTCCTGCTTAGAGTTTTGCATGCACAGATGTGGTGGGCTGGCCCTGGCTAGACACCAGGTGCCCACCAGAGCCACTCTATCACTCTCCTCCTCAGCTAGACAGGGAAGAAAAAAATACAACAAAAGGCTTGTGAGTCAAGATAAGGGCAGGGAGAGATCATTCATGAGTTACTGTCATGGGCAAAACAGACTCAACTTGGGCAAATTAGTTTTATTTATTGCCAATCAAATCAGAGTAGGATAATAGGAAATAAAAACTAAATCTTAAAACACTTTTACCTCACTGCTTCCTTCTTCCTGGGCTTAGCTTTACTGCCCATTTCTCTACCTCCTCCCCACAGCAGCACAAGGGTATGAGAAAGGAGGTTTTGGCCAGTTCATTGCATGTTGTCTCTGCTGCTACTTCCTCCTCAGAGTAGTTTCCTATATCCACGCTGGTCTCAGATATCCTCACTCCTCTCTCTGGCTGCAATTGTGCAGGTTTTATTCCTGTTCCTAAATACATTATGCCAGAGGTGCTGCCACTGCCAGTGGTGGGCTTGGCCTTGGCCAGCAGCAGGTCCATCTTGGAGCTGGCTGGCACTGGCTCTGTCACACATGGGAGTAGCTTTCAGCAGCTTCTTGGAGGAACTACCCCTGTAGTCCCCCACTGCCAAAACCCTGCACACAAACCCAGGACAATGAGTGAGGAGATGTTGTGGATATGCTGTGGATCCTGCTTTTGGGGTTGCTGTGAGAAGGGTCCTCAAATGAGCAGGGGTTTTGAAGATGAACTGTTGACAGCTTGTGTTCTGAGTATATAGTCAAAAAATATTCCAAAAAGGAAACCATTAGATGTTGGCTCTGGAGAAACAGGAAATGCTGTAGTAGGATAGTAGAATGAATCCAGGTATCTTGCTTTGATCTCTAAAGCTTCAAAGCTTCATTTCCATTTTGTTGATGACTCTTGAGAACTCCTCAGTGTAAGTGCTACTAACACCGAATAGAATATGTGTAGTGTAAGCAAGTGGTAACTTGGCTCACTTGAGCTTTGATGCTGTTTCACCCACTGCATGTGTGGTTTGGGGTTTTTTGGTGATGTAAGAAAATGGAAAACAATACAATGGGAATGCAGCACAAGGGCATCTACAAGGTTGTTAGACCTTTTGCCTGTTAAAGCAAAATAGTTTAGTTTTTAGTTCTTCGCCTTTAGTTCTAAGGGTAGAACTAAACTTTTGTGTGGTTCTCAGGAAAATACACATGATGGTAAACAGAAAATTACTCTGTTGTTCTTGTCCTATATACCTGGATTTTATTTTTGTTGGGACACGTCTTGCTTTTAAAATTTATTTCTTTGGTAGTTTTCAATAGTTATGTTCTTTTTCTCAAGTTAAAAACTTAAGGTGGAACAACAGAAACACAACAGTTCATAAAATCATAGGCTATCCTGAGTTGGAAGAGCACCCACAAGGGTGCCAAAACAAGACTTGAATAGTTAAATAAAGTTTCTAGGGGCATGTTGTTTCCAGAACTGAAGAATAGAAGTTTCTGTAGTTTTGGGTAAGCACCAAGGTAAATACCAGCATATTATGTAAGTTTTCCATGCTTTGTCGGTATTACTGTAGACAAACCAGGGCATTTCTTAGTGTATGCACACACCAGTTTTTCCCCATACCTAATTATTTGCCAAAATTGAGCCTGTGTCTCCACATACTTGCATATTTGCAGTTCTCCTGTTTAACAAGACCACAAGCTTATAATTAATGGGTTTGGGTGTTTCTCTTTTGTTTTCCTGGCTTAAAAACTGAAACGGAATGATTTATAAACAAATTCATATGGTTATGAGGTACTACCTGGATGTCTTTAGCACATGGTTTTCACATGTAGTTAAGGTTTAAACTGGTTTTTGAATGTGGTTTAAATTTGAAAATGAAACAGGACATTACAGGGTGAGGATGATGCTGATTTTTAACAGCAGCTGTAGGGAGATCATAAATTTCCTTAGATAACACTTGTAAATAGAGAATTACAGCTCTTAAGTAAAACGCAGCAAGCAGCTGTGGAGCAGGAATGTTATTTGACCAGTATCTTCAGTATGTTGCGTTGTTTCAGGAATACTTTACAATAGCTAAAATTTTTATATTCATTAGGACTGTACAATTTTCATGACTTCATAAATACATGAGTGCAAGTACTGAAAGTAAATGTACTTGAATATTCTTTTGAACAAGTAACTGTATAATAGCTTGTTTGTGAATAAAGTGGGGTTTTTTCCCAGATTATTGAAGCTCTGAAAGCAAATCTGTTCAGTACTGATTATTATGTGAATAAAGTCACATAAGCTTTAAAAAATAATTTTGGTGTCCAGCGATATGGAAGAGAAATAGGTATTATTTTCCAAAACTAATTTGATTTTAGGTTTAACTTCTGTGCCAAGTTTCAATGAAAACTAATTATTGTGTTTGATTGACAGAGTTATGAAATACTCTTAAGAGATGAGAGGAAAAAGGAGGGGAAAGCTGTTCATGGGACCTGTGCTGTGACTAGAAGAGAGACTGGGGGTTGCTGGCATGAGATAATGGGGAACTTGAGGTACAGGCTGGGGAGCACTTGTAGAAACTGCTGTAGGAAGGAGATGGGAATGAGAGAGAAATTACTTGGGGGATGCAGAAACTATGGCAGGATGATGTAGATAGAATTGCAAAGTGTTTGTGATCTAAGGGGAACTGGGGTGGTGATATTTGAAAGGATGAGTATAGAGAAATGTGGAGAGCATGGGTATACACAAAGAGTTTGTTCTACAGGTGCTCATTTTGCAGGGTACTGCAGTTTTCTGAAGGTGTTTTTACTTCTGTATTTTTCTTTTGATCTTTATTACAAGGATGGACACTCTGCTTAGGAAGCACGTATGTGTTCCTTACTTGTTATTGGATTTTTAAATTTTTTTTTTTAAGTATTTGGATGTTCTGCTGACCTTAACAGGATGATTTGCTTAGTAAGGCAAGCAGAATTTACCTCCAATGCTTCTTTCCTGAATTGTTTGTCTTGTAGTATCCCTGTCACAACCACAGCCGTAAACCACAGGTACAAATCTGAATTAAGTAAAAGATAAATAAGAATGAGTGAATTTTAACATTAAAACCCTCTTGATTTTATAAAATACATACAATAAGAGGAGAACTATATTCACACAGGTTCTTATAACTGCAGCATTTTCTTCTTTACACTCAACTACCTGGACAGTTATAAATTTCATTTGGGTTCATTAGTTTAATAATTTGTCTTATGGATTAGTAAGTATAGATTCTCTTACTTTTTTTTTTTAATTTAAAGAATATATTGTAAAAGAAAAATTCAAATGACAAAACTCTTGTCGCTTGTTACAGCAGATCTTGTGGTTTTCATTTTGTGGTAAGAGCTGCAGTACAAATATGTTAATATTAACAAATATGTCTGAATTCCCAACTTGTCGGGTTTTGGTCATCTGTACATGATCTGATGAGTTAAGAGTACCTGTTTGTAAAAGTGAATAGCATTATTCTATTTTTACATAATTCTGGGCCTTTGATAAATGGTGATTGTGACAATTATTATTTTGACTACATGAAATAGAGATAGTAAAGGAGAGATGTTGGCAACTTAAAAAAAGAAAGATTCACAAGTTTAACAGCTTTACTCTCCGCTTACAGAAATGATGGGAAATTTAACAAAAGCCAAGGTGTGAACAGATAAAGGAGATTTAAATAAGCCTGGCACTCTTAACTAAGTAAAAGATGTCTTGATATATGTCTTTCTGATCATGTTTGACATATCTAGGTCATGTTCTCTGAAGACTATTATTAGAGATTTAACCTTGGGTAATTGCGAAGTGTATTTTCTTCAGAGTAATTTTTGATCAGGTAGATGAGGCACTGGAAATTTGTGTGTGTTCAAGTGCTGGTAATAATTTGGGAGTCTAGTTAGAAGATCTGGTGTCAGCCACCTGAGCTGGAAGGTGAAATGTACTGTTCCATGGTGTATCACAGAAGATTTACCTGTGCACATTTTGTCAACTGTTGTAAAATTCTATTTTTTTGGAAGCTGGGAATGTGGAAGAAATGACCTGTTAAATTTTCAAATAAGATGCACTTCAGGAGGACGTTATGCACTTTACAAGTAGAGCTGTTGAAGTGTGCTTGCACATTTGAACTCTCTGATGATGTGTTATAGAAAGGAGGAACGTAGAGTCTGGGAATATCTACAGCTTTAACTGACTGTGTTTCTTTGTCTTCTGTCTCAGCCCATCCCCTCCAGCCTGTGTAGGTTGGGCATTTTTAACCCACTAGGTCACATGCTTGCTTTGAAATACAGAATCTGTGTGAATAGAAAAGATGGGAATTACCTAGCTGCCTTGGTTCCTGTCTAGTTTCAGTGGTCTGGCTTTCAGTGTGATGCACGAATATTTGTTAAGACGTAACTATAGGGTAGGAACTCCATAAGCTGGATTTGCCAGTCAATAAAATACTTAACTAGTCTGTGCATGGGAGCTTTCCTTCAGTGGCACAGTTTCCTGAAGGAATAAAGAGCTTGAAGCTGGAGTGGAGGAGACTAAGCCAGTCTGATTGTATGGGTTCCTTCTGCCCTTACTTCAGTGAACTGTAGAATTAAAACCAAACCAAAACAAACCTTCCCATCATCCTCCTCCCAGGATACTGCATGTCTGTACATCACTAGTAACATTCATGTAAATACTGTGCCCAGAGTTGTGTGTCTTGATTGAGAGAGTAAAAGAACCTCAGAAAGCCTACATGGGAGGTAGGAGATTGAGTTTGTTTCTCCTCTTACAGCACATCTTAGCTGGGGTCTTCTGTGTGTCAGTTTGTGAGTGACTGCAAAGGAATGGAAGGGAGGTGGGGAGCTTGAAACACCATGGCTGGAGCTGTGACTTGTTTCAGGTCTGACCTGAGCTTCCTATGCCTTGTGAGACGTGCAAAGACACCTCGAGTGACAGCTGATGTGTGTCAGTGAGGGACTCTTTTAGACTAAAACACTGGATGGTAATTAATCTTCAGCCAGCTGGCCTTCATTTTGAAGAGAAGATTGCTGTGTTAGAAAAGAGAATTTTAACCCCTAGAGAGCAGGAAATGTGTGACAGGGGAGACGTTTTGGCTCCCAAGACAAACTCGGAGCTCGGAAGCCTTCTGTACGTGCTGCTGCTGGAGTGCTGGTGTCCAAGTAAGTGATGCTTAGGCACTTTGCTGAAATATCTTGAAAACTGCTAGAGCAAGTAGACAGTGGCCTTCCAGTAATTCCCAGTTTCGTTTGATGGTTCCTGTGCAAGTGATGGTGTCGTGGTTTGACGTGTGAAACCACCACAGATGGACAAGGTGTTTGGGAGTCACTGTCAGCTGTGATGCTAGAGCCTTCACACAGATATTAAAACAGGAGAAATACACACGCTCTTCTCTTTCCTGGAGAAGGTACAGGTGCAACAATGTCCTTTGCTGTGCCTGCCATGTCATAGGGCTGGTGAAGTCTGCAGCCTTCCCTGCATGTGCTTTTTCACAGTACTTGGTCTCTGCGGTGATACCCAGAGAAGTAAAGGTTGGGTACTTTGCTGTAACGATGGTGGCTGTTCCACTTCTGACTCATGCAGGCGCTGTAGGTAAGTGATGGTGGTGTTGGCTGAGTGGTCTCTGAAAAATGGGATTAATTTTCATTTCCTCAGAAAAGTTTTTGGTGTCGTAATTACTGATTCCTCTCCTGCAATTCCTGATCACAATTTCTGAATTACTTGTTACTTCAGAATAGCAAATGTGGCATTTACGGAGCAGAATGTTACATAATAATGAGGGCATAAACTAACAAGTTGTTTACTTAGTTGAGGCTATGACAATATTATCTTACTTTTTTTCATATTTTGGAATTTATCCACAAAGATTTTCCTTTCATAGTACAGTTGTATTTCCTGGAAATAACCAACAGCAGGTAGCTCAGCTGCACAGTCCTTGAGAGAGGTAGGACAGCTCAGCTTGCCACAGGATTCAAAATGACTCTTAGATGTCAGTAAGGTAATGCGTTCCTTGTTTTGGTGAGAATGAAGATCTGTACCATGGCTATGTGTAGGGAAAAACGAGCAATACTCAGCTTTTTGCAGTGATAGTAAATTCAAATGGAACCACTTTCATTTGAGGAAAGTGAAAGTGACTAATTGAAATCTTTAGGAAGACAAAAATGTATTTTAGACAGGTGGAAACTGCATTGTTAAAATTGAAAAAAATGCCTCTCTTTAACTTGCTACATTTACCCTGTTTCTCTTTTTGACTTCTTTGCTTGCAAAGCACAGGCACACTGTGCCATCCCTTCATGCTTTGCTATGTTACAGTATTTTTAGCATTTGGTCCACTTTTTTGTGTTGAAGATCACAGTTGATTTTTTTTTCCTAATAGTGTCAACTAAACTACAAAATAAAAAATACTTGTTTCTCTTAAAAAAAAAGGGAAATGCAGGAGTACTAAATAGTTAGTTGCTTGATTGCATATATAAAATGAAGTGCAGGTAAGGAAACCTTAACTTAGGTGTACTGAAAACTATTGCAAACAAAGGAAATTTTTATCTACTGTATGGGGTTCAGGAATCCCCAAAAGCAGCGTGGCTGGCACATCTGGGGTGGGGTCCTGCAGGAGCTTTGGGCAGATGTAACCAGCTTGCCTTACGGCAAAGGGAGATCTCACCTCGGCTACCTTCACTCCCATCTGCCTGCTCCACTGTGTCGGCGTGCTGGTTCCATACCAGTAAATGGCAACTGTAGTTAGGCTGGCCTATTCTTTGGTAACCGTTTGTATTTCCTCATTTTACACATAATGGCATTCATATTTCTGAGAAGCAGCAAAACAAAACATATAAAGAGGAATCTAGTTTGTTTAGGAAGCTGTATGTTGAAAACTGTAAATATTTTTTTCTTGTTGAAAGTTAATATTTGTTCTAGTGTTAGTATTTTGGAAATAATCTTGTATTTTGTTGACTTTATCATCATCTTGTGAGCATGATGCATTATGTTCTTGAATGCCTTGGATATCTTAGTATGGGTGGATAGCCATGTATGATTTACATCTACCTTACCAGTCTGAGATCAAAACAGAGGCAGATGAAACTAAATAGAAGAGCAGTGATGGAAGCCAAACAGCTCCAAATCATCCCTTGTCCTTTTCCAGCTGCTGTGCGCACTCCCTCCTTCTACAGCTGCTTCTTGGGAGCAGAAGTTAAAGAATGGGTGCACTGTGTATGAACATTGTACTTTAAACATGTAAATGATAAACTTTACTCTTCAAGGGATTAACACAGCTGATCAATTCATATGCAAGGCAGTCTTGAATCCTTTAAACAATTTAAGAGTTCTTAAAAGTGAAACAAAACTCTCAAATGTATTTAATTCTTTTCTGTATGAAACTTCTTTCTCAAGCAAGCTCTCATAGAAGGGAAAAGCCCTTCTGAAGGTGTGCAGGCATGTAGCTAGGGCATGTTTTTTCAGGCCTTTGAACTAGGTTAGGAATGTGTCTCAAGATTGAAGAATGAATAGTTACTCGGTGCTTTTAGCCTCCGGGCTTGAAACTCGCAAGAGGAATGTTATTGTGTCTTCAAAGCCTGTTTCACACAAGCCTTTGTTGAGCAGGAACTTGGAGAATCTTTGTATTATCATGCACACAACAAAAAGAGCCAGCCACCCAATTTGATCTAATTGGGCGGCAGTGGTGAGATGTTTCTTCAGTAGGAAGGCTCTGGAAAATGGGGTGCGTATTTTTAATTAGGAAATACCCTTTAGAGTGAAGGGATTGCCTACACAGACATTTACCAGCTTGGTAAAGCTCTCTAATTATACTGATGCAATTCCCCATATGCACATCCCCTCTTTTTCCATCTTCCCTATGTAGTGCTTTCCCAGGAAGAGAGCAAATATTTACATTTCTTTTAAATTCTGTTTTGACCCTGAGGTGGTGGTAGCACATCCCTGGAGGAGGCAAGCTGAGTTTGAGAAAGTGGGGTGGTTCAGGTTGAAGTAATTTTTGTCTTGCTTTTTCAAAAATAAACCTGCATTCAGGACTAAATATGCTGTAATATACTACCTAAATTAAGACGGAACTTTCACCCAACGTAACTACCAAATGTTTAGAGGAAATAAACCCATTTCTCTAGTGAACACGAGTGGGGTTTGAAGTGCTGAAACCTTATTTTTGAGAACAGCAGCTGCTTCAGTAGATACCCAGAGAAATTTATTTTCATTTTAGTGTGAGTAGCCTAATGTTTATTCAAAACTGAATGAGATCAATGGAAAAGATAGGAAAACAGCTTTCCTTTCTTAAGTTTTTTAGTAAAAAACCCCAAAGAACTCTACAAAATCAGAAATTTTGAATTCCACAGTAGCCAAGTTCACTCAATTTCACCTACTAAAGAGAGATGAGGCTTAAAAAAAAGGAAAAAATTTGTCTTTAAATGCAGCATTTATTTTGTTAAGTAACTTCCTTATGTGTTTAGGGATTTTGTTAGTTTTCATCCTGTTTTTCATTCAAACAGAGCTTGAAAAGTCATAATATAAAATTTAACCAGCTACTAAATAGTGACGTGTGTTAGTCATTAATTTCATGTCAAGAATCTGCATAAATATACACTAAGAGTATTGTCTAACTAGGGACTATATTAAATGCTAAATTAAAAGGTTATATTGCAGATCATCATGATTTAGTGGTTATTGGTGTTTGAGAATGACCATTAAGGACAAAAAAAAGTGTCCTCATTTGCTAATCTAAATTTGATTATTTTAATCACTTTAATTTGAATTAATCCACTGTGAAGCTGTGTCAGTATGTACATGATGATTAAATGTATTTGAACTGATATGATCATGCAGAAATGAAGTGTAGGCACAGAAAAGACCTGGTTACAGGATATCGCCTGATCCAGAAGAGCAGGAGCAGACAATACATGAAATGATAGGAAGCTGGGTGGGGGAGAGAAGAGGGCAAAACCACAAGTTCAGAAAAGTGGTGGTTAAATGTATTGAAGGATAAGAGTGTCAGGCATGCTGTGTAAATTTGCCAGCTCCTGGGTCTTCTGTAAGAGAAGTTTCACAAGGTTCGAGAAGGGGAAGTTGCGTAGGAAGGGGTACAGGGGCTGAGTGAGCAGAAAGAGAAATTGGAATAATGCCGGGAAGCTCAGATTTCAGTTGATGTAATTGGGCTTTAATGGCTGGAATGATTCATAATCTCTTCGCTTGATAGGCTGTTATAAAATTTTAAACATAGGTATGAATGAAGCCTTGTGCTGATAACATTGTGGGATTGCAGCAGTGGAAAGCGTTGATGTGCCAAGAATTGTTAGAGGAAAAAAATTCCTCTAACATATAATGTGTTCGTAAGTTTTGTGCAGGCATATTGCAGAGGAAGGTTTGAATGATCCTTCTGCATGAATGGGCTATGAACTAGTTTTCACCTTGGCATGGAAGGGGAGGAATCTCCAATTGATGTAAATTGCTGTACCTGCTTGAGGTTGATGGGACTAGGGCAGCATGCCTCAGTTTAGGATGTGTCCCTTTAACAGTTTTTCTTTCTTTTTCTAGAAGCTGTTATTACACTGTTCTATTTGAATTAATAGTGAGTCTCCATTAATTTTAATTAGCTATAGTAATGAGTTAGCTCTAAAGGGCTACAAAATGATCTGTAATTCAATGTCTAATTTATCTCCTACCTTGGTTATTTCATCTTTTCTGAAACTTCTTCTCCTGAAGACTGGTGAGATGTTTGATCTGTCTTGATTCAAGCTTGTTTACTTCTACGTTTCTTAGAGTAGCTCATCAACTTTTATTCCTTTATCAAATAACTCCTGTGATGTTAATCATGGATTTGGGTCACATTTCAGCATTTGCATTTGGGTTGAAGGAACAGGTAAAAGCAAAATACTATCAGCAGGATTGCTTTATGCATAGAAAAAAGGAGGACTACAGAAAATGTAATGGCAGCCTTTGCATTACAGGACTCCTGTTATTTGTAGGACTTTGCAACCTGTTTGTGTTTTTAACTGATGCACTCTTGTAGAAGCTTCTTACTATCTGTCACTGTAACTTTTTGAAAGGTTTTGCTCATGTTTTATGAAGTCAAGAGTGATAGAAATCACTGTCTGGAATCTGTTTCCCTGGCTTATCTGCATATCCTTTGCTGATACTTGCAGCTTTTACCATTGTCGCGACTTTCTCTGTTCTGATTCTTTAGGCTCAGTTCATGCAGGTATATCTGACAGAATTAAGGCCCATTCTGCAATAAGTGAATTCTGCAATTAAGGCCATACTGCAATAAGTATGGGCAATCATTGCACTTCAGAAGCAGAATGCAGGACACAGGTTTACCATTAGCTTAAAGTAATGGAAGGCGACCCTGTTGTTTCTGTCTCCTTGACCATGTATTCCTCTGGAGAGTTGTTTTTGGCATCACTGGGAAGCACTTGGGAATGTATTTAGGAGGGAATCTGGAAGCATTTCTCTAGACAGTACCTAGCTCCTAGATTGGTTAAAACCAACTGTGAAACCTCATCTGCTATATTCTTCCAGGCAGCAAATCTTCAAGTAGAACACCTTATGTGATTAATGCCTTACACTGCCCTTGAAACCTCAGTTGTCTTGGCCTACACTGCTGCTGCTTCTGCTTGGGTTCTCCTTTGCCAGCTGCAAGAGCTATGTCTGAGATTGTCTGCAGGGCTGCTGTGAAACTGTGCCTTTAGTGAGGTGTCATCCTGACCAGCTGCAGCAGCAGTCCCCCCAGCCCAGGGAGCCTTTGCAGGTGTGCTGGTTTAGAATCTGAGAGGGTTTATCGAAGTGGGTTTGCTTTTTCACTCACCCTGGAGGTGCTACTTTGCAGTGGAAGTGCAGTATAAGTGTATTTATGCTGCTAGAAAAAAACCCCACTTCTCAATTATGGCTTGCTTTGGTTCAGATGAAAAAATAGTAGTCTGTATCCGAGAAAAGACATCTTTTACTGGCAAACCTGTGCTTGCTGCTTTAGTATTCATGCTGGTTTAGCTGTCTGTGTTAGTTGTCTTCTCAAACAAATGTTTTCTGCCAAAACCGAAATCCACACTGACAAATTAGCCTTTGTACTTTAGATAAGGTCATATATATGTGGACAATATTTTCAGGTGAAAATGAAGAATATATGTAATGGCTTCAGACAGCCGTCTTCCAGACCTTCTGGTGTAGTTACTCAAGATGTCATATGAGAAATAGGCAGGGTTCCCACCTTTCTGCCCCCAATTCTCGGTCAAATTTAGTGATTATAGGAGGATTCAGTAAGTAACTGTCTCCAATATTCAATAAGTAACTGACTGTGATAGAAGGAAACATCAGTTTCCCTAAAACATTTCCTATTGGTCTCACAGCAATTCAGATTGAGTCTGTGGAAGAAAATTTTTGTTCTTTTATTAAAAAAAATCTCTTGCATGTTTGTCCCCAGTGGTGTATTACAAAACTGGGTGTCTGTTGTCCGGCAGATGCATGATTGTAAAACCAAAACTTTCTTTTAACTATTTGTTGAACTTCTGACATTATGATCTACGTTAGGAATTAACCTCATAAAGACATCTCTGCCTTTCTGCTGCTCTCTGCAATGTTTCCAGATGTATTTGGGTACAGTTGGAGCATTAAAGTGCTTCAAGAGCTACTACAGTCATCTGTAGCTTGGCTTTGGTTTTTTCCTTTGCTTCAGTTTTCTGTAGCTTTCTGTTTTAAGCCTTATTTGTTAAGAATTGTTACTGTGTTCTGCTTATTTTTTCAAACTACTGTGTCATTTATTTGGCAGGAGAGGAGGAAGGTTAAAGTTCTCCTTACCTCCTCCCCTTCTCTCCAGTGAAATTTTTGATTGTTCTGTTTAATGAGTCATTTTCTCTACAGCTGAAGTTAATTTAGTGGCTAATCCAAGCAGTGAGTATTTTCTGAGTGAGGAAGTGAGAGAACTTGAATTCTTCCCCCTCTTTTCAAATAAAAAGGTGTGTCTTGGGTGTTTAAAAAAAAAAAACATGGAAGAGAACAGTGCCTGTTGGAGGTATTTTATCGTTTGGTTACAAAACATCCATTGACTTCACTGGAGTGAAGTTTCCTCAGAATAGAGGGGGTGTAGGTAGGGTTTGCAGTGCTGTAGAGCTGCTGTATATGAGGAAATGCTCTTTTCCAAGGGTTCTTTATCAGTTTGTAAAAGCTGATAGTGAACGCTATTGAACTCTTAGTTGCTCTAACTCTTTCTTTCCTGCTGAAGTGTGTGTATGTGTGCATTAGAGTGAGTTGTGTGCTTTGGGCTGTTGAAGCCAATCTGGTCAAGAGCATTGTTTTCCAGAGAAAAAGGACAATCAAAAATTTGAAATGAAAATCACTTGTGGAATACTTCTGACATGTATGTCATAGATTTGTAAAATCTGTTTCATATACTTCTGTTTGCTGAACATAAGGTGTTCTGATTTGGCTGAATAGTACCAAGTAATTGTGTGGCAGTGTCCTCACACACAAGGTTTTGATTAAGCATGAAAAAAAATATTAAAGGCTGGCCTACATACAAACTTGCACAGAGAAACAAAAAGTGTGAATTAAGAAGGTTAGCATTTTAATACAAGTGTTTCAATATCATGCATAGTAGTGGTTCGTCTGGGCAAATGAAAGGGATGGCATTGAATGAAAGATTCATTTAGACCTTTGGGGAAGACACAGAGACATTTCATACCAGATCAGGGTTGTTTGGGGTTTTTTTTTACAACTGGGTATAATTTTAACCAGGGTAAGTTCAGCGACTTTGTTTGCTCATGTGGACCACAGGTATGCACAGCTATTCAAGGTTCAGTCATCAGCTCAAGTTCCATTTAACTAAAGCAGATTTCCCCCCTTGCCGGGAGCCCCTCATGGCTTTGGCTGCAGTGTATGACAGTGTATTCCTGTGTTCAGTCAGGTTGCTGAGCTGAAGTTGCTGTCTGATTTGGGCCTCCTCTTCCCAGGAAGAAGGGGTTACTGGGGCAGGTGTGGTTACAGCCATGTCTCTGAACAGCCTCTGGACAAGGGAGAGTTTGTGCTCTGTCAGTTCAGAGCATGAATGGGACTTGTGCAAAAGTAGCTGCACAAGGGAAGCTTTGGGCATGCTTCGACACCCTCCTTTCACTGCTACTTTTTAGACTGTCATTTTGAAGAAGGATTCTTACTCCAGCTCCTAAGCTGACACCTCCTTTGCCTGAGTATATGCATTCCTGTAGCTGAGCCAGGCAGCTACCTCAGGGACCTAATCCAGGCTAAAAGTAACCTGGCTTAGGAAGGGCAGAAACCAGAATTCAGATTCATTTCATCGTATTGCTACAGACCCTGGTGCCTGGGCAAAGGGTGGATGCTGTGTGTGGTGGGGCAGTGTAAAGTCAGTGGGAACACTTAAAGGAACAGTGAGACAGGCTTGTACAGGCTTCAAGCAGACGTGAAACAGTGATCATCATCTTCTTGCAACATTTTCATTCATTTTCCACAGCGCTTATTTCATTGGGCCAGGACAATAATGATGGTGTGAAGCAGAAGGAGCTTGTTTTTTTCCTGCATTAGGATCATAAAAACTTTCTAAGTCTAACGGCTGGAAGTGAGCCTTGTGCACAAAGGTTCTTTTGTTTTGTTTTTGTATAAACCCATTTGATGTTAAGCAGCCAAATCTCATCCTTTATGGTTAGTCTAATGCGTTTTTTAGAAGCTACTGTACTTCTTGTTTAGCTTTCAGCCCCTGCTCCAGAAGGCTGCATCTCCTTACATGGTCTTGTCTCATACCTGCTAAGTCAGGGACACCAAACTGGCACTGAACACCTCTGGTTAGAAACCTGAATTTCTACTTAGGAGTGTTAATTACTACAATAATTTTGCTGTCCTTCAGCTATGGAGAGTTTTCTGGGTTTTTAAAAACAAGATTTCCAGTTCTTAGTAAAAATGGGAGTGATTGTGCTGAATTATGTAGTGAGGTGAGAGGTTTGTTGTTGTTTTGGTTTGTTTACTCTTGAATAGCTTTCCTGAAAGGCTTTCTGTCTGCTCTCTCTCTGCTTATGGAACCATGCAAGCTCTTGCTCCTTGGGAAGTGTGTCACTGTGAACTCTCTGTAGCAGTTAGGCAGGAGAAAAAACACAGTGATTGAGGCTTACTCTGCAAGCCTCTCAGAGTACCAACAGCAGGTGAACTGGCAGTTTACCTTAGCCAGCATATGACTTGGATGTGCAGAGCATAGATCAGTAGTTTTCTGAGCTGTTAGGTGCTAGAAGGGGACACACTCTGTGCCACAAGGTGGATTCTATGTTTTGTTCCTCAGATCTGCAAGCAGGTATTTTAATTTGAAATCTTTGCCATCTTACTGTTTATTTGAGAATTAGGAACAGATGCGGGCTTAATTTTTTTTTGCAACAATGATTAAATGATTAAAGCTTAAGACATTCTTCCAAAGAAGGAGTAATAAAGATTTTTTTTTTCCCTCACATTTTAGGACTAGAAAGATAGAGGAGGGGGAAATAATGAACTTCAAAGAAAAACTTTCTGGATCTTTTCATGAAATGCCAAATTAAAAGCAGGCCAAAGACCAAAATTAGTTCATGAAATTTTTACTTAAAAAGAAGAAACCTAAAAATTTATGTGTGGAGTACCTGATGGGTGACCTTTGCTGTGGGCTCTGTGGGCTGAGTTTGGAAGCAATAAACTTGTAATCTGAGGCCTCTGGCCATGAAGGAATCGATGATAGAAGCCACACCAGTACAACCTGCTGCTCATCTTCTGACCATCCAAATGATAAGCCAGGGCATCATAATAGTGAGGATGTATTCCTAAAGCTTGAGATGAACAGCAGGAATAAAACCAACCAAGCACAACTCCAAACACTCTCTTTTAATGTTGTGTGTCCTGCACTAGTCTGCTAAAGGTAAGAAGTCTCACCCTTTGGATGGAAGTTCTCAGATGTGGGCGTAGGAAGGATGTTGAATAGTTGTGCAATTACAGCCATATGTTCATTTACTAACGAGAAGTGGCCAGTCTGTGGCCTTTGGTGAGTTGTACATGCGTCTCACAATACGTTGAGAAACACTCTGATGTTACTTCCCTGTGCCCTGATTTATCTACTGGAGTCTTTTTTCTTTCACTGTAGGTCTGCTGGGGCAGGGACTGTCGTTTCCTGTGTGTGTGCAGCAGCCAGGAAAGTGAGGCCTTGAGCTGTGACTGGAGCTCCTGCACACTGTCGCAGTGCAAACAATGCCAATAATCATTATCACTGCTTATCACTCCTTATCGCTCCAGCTCTGTACAGCGCTGGCTGGGCCCTGGCTGAATGTGTAACATGCCGAGATTCAAAGTCTTCATAAACCCCAAATCAATAATCCTCACCTTGTTCACAAAACTTGAGTTGTTAAGCTTTCTCCCCTTCCTCCATCCTGGTAGTTGTTTCTGCCAAAACTTGTCCAGAAGTGCAGTGGGATGATTTTCAAGCCTGCTTCATGAAGGTTCTATCCAGGAATTTGATGTGTACACCAGCTTCCTTTCCTCTGTTTTTAACACTGAGTCGTGTGTGTGATTGCTTTCATTGCCCTGTAATCTGTCTCACTGTTTTTACTTGCTGATTGGCTTCTAGGAATAATGGCGATCTTAAAAGGCGCATCTTGTATTATTTAATAAGAATTGGACCGTTTTTAACATCAAGTGATACTTTGTTACAAAACAAATGACAGATGATCTGTCTTCTTCCCTGCCCACAGCTGTTAGGGAGCTTGTGTGGAAGGCTCTGTGTACCTGGGGTGAGCTGCACGTGCAGCTGCTGCTCAGTGCAGCAGAGGTGAGGGCGACAGGGTCACTCCCTGTAAAACACTTGGAACTGGAGCACTTTGGAGAGCTTCTAATTCTTTAATTTTTTGACCACAGTCATCTAAATTTAAATCTTCTGTGATTTCAGGGGTGATGAAACCAGATAGCTTGGGAGGTTCCTCCTTTGGGGCACATGAGAGAGAGCACCAGCCAGACAACTGGTACAGACAAGCAAGAGGCATCGAAACACACAGCGTGATCACTCGAGCTGTGCAGGAGGGAGAGCTATATTTACCAGCTGCAAGTGCTAATAATGAGACTTCAAAGAGAGCACACCCTTCTATTCCACAGCTGTGCTCTGCCATGCAGAAGAGACCGGGTAGTTTTCCAGTGGAAGTTTGCTGCATGTCTTTGCCTTGGGGAAGAAGTTCAGAGAGTGGAATTAGCATAGAATTTCAGAAAGGAATTGATCTACCCATAAAACCATTATCATTTACCTAAGAGATACTCCTAAAGGATTGACAGAGTGGTGGAGTTTGGCCTTGCTGAAAATTCTTGAATGAAACTGTTTCAAGTTTACCCTTCTCTGCTGTGTCTATTACCTTGTAGTCAAGCATGACCAATTCAAAGAAGATGTAGGATAACAGATAATCATTGTAGATGCACTAACCTGTCATCATCATGTGCTTCATCTTCCTTAACAACTTGGTATCTTATCAGATGAAAGTCCCAATCCAAGGAACCTCAATAATAACTGGTCAAAGGGAATAGAGCACACATACAAGTGAAAACACATAAACACTACTAGTCAGCTGAGGGTAAATAAATCTTCCATTCTGATGTTTGGTCTGTGATTTGAAACTAGTCTGACTGCTGAAAAGTGACCTCTGAAGATGGGCAAGAGGGTGATGTTCAGCTCAAATGCTACTGGGACAACCTTTTAAAGCCTTTAAAATGAGTGTTTCTTTCCCACTGAGGTTTAGAGGTACAAAGAAAGAAGTATCAAAGTTATAAGTGCAGCTTTAAGGCAGTGTCTCAGTTTCATTTGTCAGCACCTCAGTTTTCTCCTGTTAAGTTTTCTGTGGTTTAGAGGGAGTTAAAAAAATTTCATTTTTTAAAGGCAAATGCAGATTAGAGAAACCAAAATGGATCTAATGAATAGAGTGAGAATTGGAAAGAGAGAGATGACTCGTAATTTTGACACACAGCCTTGCCCTGTTTTAAACAGATTATAAATTGCATTATTTATTGCCTTGACTTATATGGGACAGATTGCTATGTAGGGGAGGACTGGATGTAGATGCCAAGGTAAAGGTGACACTAGTAGTCTTTCTTTGCTTTACTAAATTAAACTCAGGATGTGCAGGATAAAGGACCAAATACCTGAGTTAGCCTGTGCTAGTATAGCCAATGTGTGTATACTGGCAACTCACTAACAAGTTGTTGTATATATGGGTTTCAAAGTATTTTTTTTTAACTTTAGATCTGCTACTTTTACTACATGAAGTTTCTGTAGTACATTTTAGGGGACAGCCCTTGGCAATTCCACACATGATAAATGATGATTTCTGTGGTGGCTTAACAGTGCTCAGGATGCAGCTGAGCCAGAATACTTATTTTCTTAAGATCTTACATTAATCAGAAAATCTCTTAAGGCTTTTGTTTACAGTTGCTGGTTAATTTTCTTGTGTGATAAGCTGTTGTAGCCTTCTAATTTGGGTAAGTTTTTGTATAATTTCTGTTGGTGGTGTGGTGATTCAGCTTGCCCAAATACAGAATTCTTTAGCAGAAGACTCTCGCTTCAATCTTCAGTATGATTTTTAATTAGACTTTTCTTTTCTCTAGTGTTACTTGGATTTCGCATTAACTCTCAATAAAGTAGTTTTGAAGATTCTCCTTGACAGTCATTTTTCATTGTAAGGTATAAGGGAGGACTGATAGCTGACAGATACAAAATGACATTAGGAAGCCTGATGTCTGTCTGTCATGCTAGAATATCACCAGAGTGTGTTACAAGATGTAATTTCCTCCTTGGTAGTGTTCAAATAGCTCCATCCATGGAGAGTCTACAATTCAATAGACAATCCATTGCAGGCGTTGGTTGCCATCATCAGCCGTGGAGGTGTGATGTGTGGGTTTGGGGTTTTTTTCAGTTTTCTTCTTTTGCACCCAATTTCTGTTCTGTTTAATAAATCTCCTGTATCTGGTAATTTTCCCACAAAGATAAAACTAGCTCTGGTGGTCTTGATTGATCTCACTTGCCTTCCCTGTGGCTTCTAGACATCACTCAAACTGACAGCTCGATTTGTTACTGTGCACCAGCCCCAGAATAATTCCAGTTCTGGTGAAAAATGGTAGTACTGTTATTTTTGGGTAGCTAGATGCTGTGTAAGTGCAGTGGAATTCCAGAAGGCCATCACATAACTTCAGTGGGCAAGAATGCAGTAGACTAATGTCAGCATAGGTAAACATAGGTTTTTAAACAGATTTTTTTTCCAGTTAGGAAAAAATTATTCTAAACCATGCTTGTGTGATGGAGAACTCAGAACTGACGGTTGCAACTTGGAAAAGAGGCTTTGTGGTTGTCATTGACAGTTCTCCAGGATTATTGTCTGCAATGTGGAGCAGCAGCAGCCAAAAAAAGCCAGAAAAACCTGGGCAGTGTTTGCCTCTTGCATCATCAGGAAAAGGTACTGAGGACAAGAAGATACCTTTTGTTGGTATTTGAAACACTGCTGTGCTCACCACATTCTGGGCATGGGGTCCAGTTTTTGTGCCCACATCTAAAGAAGGAAGAGTTTAGTGCCTTTAGTTGAGGGGAGGTACAGAGGAGGGCAGCCCTCAGTCCAAGGGGGTGGTATCGCTGCCTTGTGTGGAGTTGCATCATGTAAAAGGTTTGATTTGGAAGGTGGGCGGCTGAGAGGGGCAGCGGGTTCAAGGTTTACAAAATCATGAGCGGGTGGAAAGGTGAACACTAAGCTCTTGTTGACAGAAACCCTGCAGTACCAGAGTTACAGGACACTTGGTGAAACTGGTTGGGAATCAGTTTAAGACAGATGAAAGAAGAAAGTGTTTGTTTACATAGCAGGTAGTGAATTTATGCAACTTGCAGCCAGAGGATGTTTTGAAAACAGGGTGCATAGGCAGGTTCAAAAGAGGGTTAGGAGAGTTCATGGTCAGCGGGGAGAGTGTGAGGGGAGTGGACCACGGGACATGGGCTATTGGTTCTCTCTAAATAGTGCCTTTTCTGCCTTGTTGGAGATGAATTTTGGACTAGATGAACCATTGGTCTGACCCAGTTGGGTATGTCTTACATTTCTGAGCTCTCAAGCTTAGTGGGATCTTTTTGTCATTAACTTAAAATTATGTTTGTGTTCATGGCAGGGTTATGTGGAAGGCATGAAGCCTCTCTTTTCTTTTTCTGTATGTTCAGTAAGCTGCACCTCCGAGGGAGACTCTTGGATCTAATTGTTTAATTCATCCGTGCTGCAAGCTGAGATGGCTATTACTTCTTAATAAGCTGGAAAAAGTTTCCTTCTCTCTAGCCAGGAAAAAGTACTGGGAAGTCCATCTGGGAATGTGATTCATCCGGGTCATAATTTTCCTCTCAGATTCTGAGGAGAGGTTTGGGATAGTGCTCAGATACTAGTGATAAGATTTTATTTAGACTTAGCTTTCAGTTGTAGTGGTAAGCAGCTACACTGGTGTTTATGCAACAAGACTCCAAACACACTTTTTATGACTTCATCAGTGGGACACACACCCTGGTATTTGGTTACATCCCAGTGTGCTCTGAGAATTGGGAGTTACTCATCCCCTGCCTCATCTCACAGTTACCAATGTTCAGGAGTGAGAGCAAAACCCACAGCTAGAAGTCATTGAATCTGAAGGATGTGAGTAATTCTTTTGCTAGAGAGTAGGATGGAGTATTACAATATTTTCAAATAATTTTTTTTTAAATCCTCCTCAACAAAGTTAACTTCAGTATAGCAGTGCCTTGTAGGGTGGTAACCACTGGTAACTGGAAGACAGTGAGCCTAGGCTTACTATCCATATTTTTAGATTTAATTTGGGTGGACTGAATATAAAGGAGGTTAATAAAGAGAATTTGGAGGTTTTTGCATAATGTTAAGACTGGAGAGACTGCAAAGCTGAAAAATAGTGAGGGCATTCCTTTTAAAAGTGGTGGCATTTTGTTTTACTTTTACCGTCGGTGTCTTACAACAGGGAAATAAATGTCCCATTTTTAATGTAATGTTCTACAATGTCTTTTATCCTGCAGGAAAACTTAATTCATGGAAAGAGCTAGGTTATGTCTAAATGTGGACACTGTCGAGCTTCATCATAGCCTAATGTCAAGCTGCTGTGGAATCCATCACTATGAAGGCTGTGCTAGCAGGAGTTATTATTCATGTGGATGTATACATCTGACTTTTCCTTGCTGGGGCACAGTGGTCTTGGAAGAAGACTGAGTATGAGCCCTTTGAGAACCTGTCCTGCTTTCTTCCTCCTTCCTTCCCCATCCCCACTTTCCACAACTGCAGTAAAATTTGATAGCTCCAAGTGTAAATTAATCCTAAGTTATAGAAGTCCTTCCTTGAAAGAGACTGTAAATCTCAGCAACACACTTCTTAGAATACAGAAAAGGAGCCTCTGTTTATGGAAGGAAGGGGACTTATTTTTATTTTTTTATAAATACTGAATAGAAGTGTATAAAGTAAAACTTCTTCAGTAAGTTCAGAACCAACCAACCAAAAACCTCCCCAGCTTTTCTTCTTTGACCAAGAGAATGCTTTCTAAGTTATGAAATACATCAAAAGTGTCAATATTTACTATTCCGTGAACAGTCTTTAACATTTGCTATTTGAAGCAGCTCTGTACCTTTTTTTGTTCAGTTTTGAGAGTGTCTAGTGTTTCTACCCAATACACTGAAAATACTAAATGTTAACACTGTATTTAGTCATCAAAATAATCTTCTAAATTGCATTAAATGGGTTTGGTGAGGTGACCTAAAAGGCATTCTTGGTGGGTGGAAAAAAGCACTAGAAGAATATAGAGAGTGGCTGTTTAAATGATGGGCACTGACACTGCAGACCTGAGCTTGGGATTTTGGTTGATTTGGTTCCAGTTACATCGTGCAACAGAAAAACAAATGTATGGAGAAAACCTCCTTTGCTTTTTGTCCCTTTCTAAGATGTGCCTGCCTGAGTGACTGGAGAAATTGATCTTCCTACCTTCTAACCATCTTAGTGCTCTAATGGTGGGGGAGGAGGAGGAGGATGGTGACTTCATTTTGCTTCCTGCAAATCATCAGCTGTAAAGAGTGAAGGAAGTGGTAGATAATGAAGTCTTCCTCAAACCTGTTTGGTTGTTTTATGGAAAGCCACAGTGTAAAGCTCTTTAGATTGCTTTGCTGATCCGTTGATAGTCCTCCACTCCTTGAAATATTTTATTGCTGCAACTTGGTCTGTGCAGAGACAGGGTACTGGTGCTGGCTGGCCAAACTCTGAGGGACATGTGGAGCCACCTCTAGCACAGGGAAGTGTGCAGGGCCCACCTGATGCACTATTTTGTGTATAAGTACTCAGAGATGAACATCAACATCTTTTGATCAAATGCATCTGAGTCTGCTGAGAGGGCATTTAACAAATGCAGCAGAAGAAGAGCTGCAAGATGCTGAGGTTCCTCTGCGGCTGAGTAAAGCTGTGAGCTGTGTACCAGCAGTGGTGAATTTGGTGCTCTCAATATCCATTCAAGCGGCCTTGCTCCTTCAAGCACACATACTGCTGTTCTGCAGATGGATGTGTAGGGAAAATGTTACAGCCTGATGGCTACTGAAGGCACAGAGCTGCAACACAGCCTAGAAAACTGTAACAACTTTGTTCAGTTTCTCTGTTTCTATGGAAGTTGGTTTTTTCCGCAACTATACTTGTAGAGCAGAAACTGAAATTCAGTCCAACTTCCTAATATGTATGTATTTCTATTGGCAGCTGTATTTGAAGCTTTCCTTGGCTATTTAGCTTTGAGAGGTTGACAAAGGCTGTCTGAAATACTCTTCTCTGATAATGAGGTAACTGACCATATAGCATGTGGGGAAAGCTTCCTGGGCAGCTAGAGATGGAGGAGAAGCAGTGGAAAACATTCAGGTCCAAATGAGCTAGAAAGAGGTGACAGCTGCACTATGTTACTATGAACAGAAAAGATGCAGTCTGGTTGTATCAAATGGAGGAGCAGCCTCCCTAAGAAGGGAGAAGACATATGATAAACTGTCAAATAAGCCAGGTGCTGAGTTCTGGCTAGTGCAGGGATGGCAGCCTACCTGTGCATTTGAGGTGAGAATGGAGGAATTTTATTAAAAAGATGAAGTTCTGAGGGCTGCAAGTCTGTGTGCAGGCTGGATCCCAGTTTTCTCCCGATTTCAGAACATCAGATGTTGTGGTGTTCCCATGACAGCCTCACTAATCCAGCTGCTGCAGTTAGGAGTGACTGTAGCCTGATCATATGTGGAGATTACTGAAGCTACAAACTAAAGTCTGGCCATTGATATTTTGCAGTCAAGTTCTCATCCCTGAAGTTCTGTGAGCAGAAAAATTCCATCTGTTACTCTTCGAGAAATATGTGAAGTATCCACATAATCTCTTCAGCCTTTCTATTCCCACAAATCACGGCATGCTTTGAGGAACGTGGTTACCATGTTCATTAAGAGAAGGCTGAAGTCTTCTTGCATAGTTTCAAAGTTAACTTTAACACCTTCTTGGATGTTATCTCACACTGTGAGATTTGTGGATTTTTGTATTTAGCTCAAATTATCTGCTATAATTGGCTTTGAGACTGCTTATAGAAGGGTAGCTGACTGCTCAGGAAACACGCCTGCATTTCATGTTACTTAAAAACATGTGTCTGTCTTTTTGTCGTCTCAGAATCTGCTTTGCACAGTAAGATTTGTTGGCATAACTCTTCAATTTACTTCCTTTATTTCCTTACTTCTGTAAGAATGGTATGAAGCTCCCTCTGCATCCTCTCACTTGGCCACACACTCGTTTTGACACCCCAGCCCACCCCCGATGGTGTTCAGCTTGGCTCTAACTTTAGTTTCACACAGCCAGGCAGCAGTGAAAGCTGGAGGTGGTGGCTCTCCTGCGAGCTCTGCTGAGAGGGACCCACACAGCTGTGCCGCAGAGCACACCCGTCCCCGTGCTGTGGCCACAGCCTGGCTTGGGCTCATCTTGTCCCCAATACATTGTACCTTCTAATTACAGAAGAAAGCAGTGTAATGACATGGTTGCTTGACTTGGACTTTTTGAGTAAAATGAAAATACAGCTGTATGGCTGTGACGTTTTGTACTGATAGTTGTTCTCAGTGCCTTGCTAGAACCTTTGTGTGATAAAGAAAGAAAAGTGAAGGTGAATTCCTTCAAAACATTCTGTGAATGGTGTTGAAACAAAATATAATGCAAGTCAGAAGTTTCTACCGCCAAATAAATGTTTTTTATGAATTTGCAGTTCAGTTGCATTCTCTCAAGGTTAATTGTAGTTGTTCCAAAATTACAAAAATAGATCCATCTAGAATGATGGTTCCCAAGTGATGTGCAGGGACATGCAGAAGAGCCAGCAGGCTGTTAGATATGCTTTGAAATCTGAAGTAATTATAGCTGTCTCTCTGAAGTGTTGCATTCGGGTTATAAGCACACTTACGCAAGGATTTTGGCACATGCAGGTATATCATGGAACAATTAATGGATGTAGGAGAATGCTGGGAAGAAGGGCTCCTCAGGAGAGCTGAGATACTTGGGCATCAGGTACTTCCCTGGTGTGGATCTTATTTGATGCTTTGTTTTGTAGTGACATTAACTTATGTTTTTTTCTTCTTAATGTTACTCAGAGCTCTTATTGCACTTCATGCAAATGTTTGCATATTTGTGGTAACCAGAAAAAATTGCAGCATAATGATCACATTAGTGACATGTATTATACTCTTGCTTGTTCTTTATTACATGTGCTTACTATGAACATCTTGCTGTACATGAAACAGAATGAACACCATCTTTTCACTTTTAAAGGACCCCTCCCACAGTTCATCATGACACACTGTATTAGAAACCCCAGTGCTATGGGTTTCTAGCATTGATGTAATTCTTCCTTTGGGAGAGCTATCCGGCTTAGCTGCACTCCCTTATATGATGCCTGTTAGTGCATAGCAGACCATGCAGGAGGTGCAGCAAGGTTTCTGAACAGGACGTGCTGCAGCTGCTGTGCAGGAGTTGGAGTGTCCTTGCTGGGGCTGTTTCCCAGCTGCTGGAATGTGTGCCAGGCACATGCGCACGCCCACCCCCTTCAACTTGGTATTGTAGCCTGGGGCTTGCTGCCTGTCTGTGCCTTGCACCTGAGTATCTGCTTTTTCTGAAAGAAAGGTATGCGTGAAATGATGGAAAAAACTGTGAGGCACAGGGGCTGTAAGAGATGCTCTGCACTGTGAATAGAAAGTGCTTAGTAATGGCCTTTCAAAAGATAAATCAGTATTTTTCATAAATGATTATATAATTAAAAACTAAACAATCCATTCCAGTTTTTTTGCCTTCCCACCACCCAGCTGATAGGTTTAAAAATGAAGTATCAGCTGCTGAAGGAACTGCACGTAGTGGGGCAGGGAATACAGTTAGTTTCCTGAGCTAAAAAGGGGCCAAATCCACAGGTGAAGAGGGGGGAGGCCTCTCTGCTGTAACTTAATCTAAAAAACAGATAAATTTTTTTCAAAGTCAAAGCAGGTAATGAGTTCCCTCTTGGTAAACCAGTGGTATACTGATTTATAAATGTCTGCTGTTTTCATGTTGTTTTTATAGCCTATAAGATGGAGGGGCTTGAAGCTTTGGGGGTTTTTTAGGTGTGTAGACACAAGATTAATTTTTTGTATTTTGTCTTACGTGGGCGTATATGGGTACTAATACTTTACTTGATCTTCACAGAAACAACCACCACCACCAAGTCCAGAGAGTTTAAAACCATAGGAAGGCTAAATATTGCTTGTTAACATAGTTTGATTTCAGTACTGTGTATACCAGGGCCTCTTGTAAGCATTTTTTCTGATAAACATTAAAATCACTAAAAATAGAAGTTAAGGTATATTCTCACAAAACACCTGAGCCTCTCTGTAAGCTGTTTTTCCCTCTTAGCTCCTTGCCTAGCCTGGCTTCTTTTGGCTATGGCTGTAGTGCAGGTTGCAGCAGTACTTGAACGCTGCTTTGTTGCAGGTGAAGGCAAAAGGTAGTGCTTTAAAATACTTTCAGCTCAAAGTACTGAAACACTCTTGCTCACCCAAAGGCTGTCCCTTAAGTGTTAAGTGACTCCAGTGTCCTGTTTTACCTGTCAAAAGCTGAACCTCCAGGCTGCTTCAGGACAAGAGGGATGGGAGCTTTGCAAGCTTCTGAGTCATGTTTTGAGTGCACTGTTTTCTACCAATTGATAAATCTGCATGTAATTTTCACTTGGAGCTGGAGCATGGCACATAGAGTAGATATTTGAAGGAAATGCTGAAATAAATTCGGCTTTATGCTAGCCTGTATCAACAAAGTATGAGTGCTTGAATGTGTTGTGTGCATATATGCCTATAGTTATGTGTATCAGTCTGTGTGTGTAGAGGGAGGGGGAGATAAAACCGGTTTGTGGCAAATGGAGGCAAAAAGTGGGATACGTCACATAAAAACACACATCTGAATGATTGCAGTATCAAGGCTGCTGGGAGGGGTGATCTGCAGTAATGTAAAATGTCCCTTTTTCTCCCTGCCACCTGAGAGCAGAAGCTCTGTAGTTGCTGCACCCTTTGGAGTACCTTGTCTACTCAGGCTGCAGTTGAGTTTGCAAAATATTACAGGGAATGCAGTGTTTTAAAGCTACTATTGTTTTGTCCTTCATTAAGGCACAACATGATTTGTATGGAGAATATCTTAAAGACTGGATGCTTTGGCAATGTAAACAATTGGAAAAGGAAAATGCATCTGTTTTCTCTTACAATCTAATATTATGCTCATCTGTGGCTTCTAAGTAATGGGCACTTGTTTACATATGACGGAATATGGATTATAATTTTATAAACATAGTTTATAGTTGCATATTGGTTTCCTAAATAAAAGAAAGAAAAGCAATAGTGGCTTATAGAAATGCTTGCACTGAGACAGTCCTGGAAGTCCAAAGAAGCAGCTGGTATCCAAGGGTGGGAGTGGGAAGCCTCTGCTTTCTGCACTGCCTTCCCCATAGCTCAGATACTGCCTCTCTTTAGGCTCAAATCTGTTTGTTACTACTCATGACTTCTCCTTACTAAATTTAGGATTTGTTGTAAATGAAGATTACAACATTGTTTTCCTGTAACTGAATCTGATCTGTAAACCTTTAAGCGGAAGAGAAAGTCTTCTTCTTTAAATGTTTTAAAGCAAAATGTCAGTAGACATCTGTGTGCTTCCCTGGTTTAATCACTACATCTAAATTGCAGCTGTGGGATATTTCCAAACTCCTGTTTTCCTTTCTTACATTTCCATTAATTTTCAATGAAGCATGGCTTTGTTGAATGAATTGGGTTATTATTTTCTGAATCTCAAATACATCGTGTAACTGTAGTGGCCAGTTCAATATTTAAAATCCACAGCTTTGAAATCTTACACATCTGAATGTATTATTACTGTTTGTTGATATAAGATTGCTCTGACTGACAGAACAATGTAGAAAAATTTGATTATTTAGTCCTCTCTTGAATGTCTAAGCTGACAGTACACTTCAAGCAGCAGTAAAGGAGTCATCTGAGCACAGAAGAGAAAATTAGAGTATGGAAGCATGTGTAGATATATTCCTAAGCCCATGTGGAAGAAACCTGACAAATAGAAAAATAGAAAAAGAGAGGGGAGGTTGGTGGGTCTTTTTATTCAAAATCTGTGTTTACTCTTATGCAAAAATTGTGCTAGCAAAAATCTGATGGTCTAAGATGAGTTAGCTTTAAAATAATTGTTACGTTTGCCCTATGAGGAAGTTCAGGGTATTTTAGCTAACTTGCTTATTCTTTTGAAAATGTATATTACAAGTAGATTTTTCACTTAAAAAGTCATATGAATGTCTGTATTGTCTATATTTTGCATGGTAAAATAGCAGAACATCTAATTTACTCATATTTTTGACAACTTTCAGTGCTTTAAGGCAGAAATTTCCCATGCTTGTTACTAGTCCCCCTCCAGTTGAAATTCACTGGAAAGCTTTAGCTGAAAGAATTTAACCATCTTCAGTGAGATGAGAACACCATCCTTTTTTCATCCCTTCCAAGCACTGCTTCAGACAGTGCTGATGTTTTGCAGATTTTGAAGTGACCTTGAAGCTTGGAAGGAAGCAATTCCTCCATTTCAGGGGGTGTATTTGCCCGAAAGCCACACTTTGTTATGTCAATACTCTGAGTAACTGAGAAATGCAAAGTTGCATTTACAGTAGAACTTGCTACACCTTCAGGTATTATTTCAAAAAGCTGTGGCTCCCACCGTGTGAGCTTCCACAGACCCTGATGCTGCTTTTCTCATAGCAACCAGGACTTCAAGCTAGGAGAGAATCATAGACAAAAATGAAAGTTTGAAAGGCTGTTTTTTCTTGCTGAAGTACCAGGACTTTGGCTTAGAAAACGTTCCTGTGTTTGTATTTCATCATATTGTCTCTGTAGAACAAGGTGCCAACAGATGCTACAGAAACTCCTGACTTCTAGTTGTCATGATTCTTAATTAAAATTAAACATTGCATTAAACCTTATGCATAGTTGGTAACTAGAGAGAGATGAATACCAATTATTGAGACTGGAGAAGATGTAATAGAAAAACAATCATTACCAATATAGGATGTATTTATCTGTAGAAAATAACTGTAGTTAGTTTTTCCCTTCTCCTTCCATGATAATTCTTATTTCTAATAGTCCTCAGAATCTGAACTGGGAATCATAAATTTTGTCTGACAGTTTGGGGGAGGGTGTTTGTTTTTGTTTTTGAGGCAGGGAACTGTCCTGGTTTTGAAGAGCTTTTTTTTTCCAGTAATGCAATTGAACTACTTTTTAATGCTACTATAGCGTACTTGAGCTCCTTTTTGTATATACACACACTTACAGGCAGTGGTGTTACACTCTTACCTTTTGTACATGTGCTAAGTAGAAAATGCATGTTACAGAACGATGTGATAGGCAATATACCTTCTGATGGAGTTCTAAACTGCAAAGTATATATTTTTATATGATAACATATTTGTAGAGTTTTCTTTTGTTTCTTAAGTGATTTAAAATGATGAAACATATCTTCAGAAAAACTTTAATAGTATGAAAAATCTGCTGTTACTGGAAAACAGATGTACAAAATAACATAGACTGAGATCTCTTTAGTTGCTGTGCTGTGTACTTTTTTTTTAACCCCAAAGACCGTAAAAATTGAAGTTTTATAACAAAAATACTAGCTTTATCTTAATTAAAACCTTCATTTAAGAGAAGTGGACCTTAAATTAGAATATTTTTGGCTCTGGCATGAAGATAAGATGGAAAGTAGAAATTGGGCTACTCTGCCATTCTTCATATGTCCTCCTTACTGTAAGAAGGACATTCAAAGTCACTGGAGCTGCAGGAGTTTCCAAATGTATACAAAACTTAAAGAACCAATGCAATATTCTGTTGGATAAGGGGGGGGGGGGGGGGTACAGGAAGAATTTATAGGTAGCTTCTGAAAGCAGAAATTGTTTTAAAAGGGAATGAGCTATAAAATTTCTTGAAAACTGTGCAGCTGTTTGTCACAACCACTGATTTTTTTTTTTTTAATTATATTTTAAAATTTATTTTATATTTTCCCTCTATGTTTCAGGCTGCCTTCTTCCATCTCAGACATATGTTTGATCTGTACTTGCTCCTTGGAGTATAATGCAGGCTTCTGTTTTTTAAGTTACATCTATAAGGCTGAATGGAACATTACCCTCCTTGTTTGACCTCCCACATGCAATACACAATCCATTAAATCTCATGTAATATTTAAGAATTTAATACATTCTTTGCATAACATAACAGTAATAATACTGACAAAACACTGCTCCAAGCAAAACTGCTTGTACAAACAGCTGATCTGTGAGCAGTGGAACTAATGAAGCCGTGTTTCCTATAGATTTTTCTCATATATATTAATGGGCCCTTTCCCCTCTGCAGCTTCTCTGCAGTGTCTGACCAGCAGTGCTGGGCTGATGAGGGGATGGGTGCAGGGGCTGAGCATGGGTGCTGACCACCCTGCTCTCCTCTTTGTTTTGGGGAGAGGTTCAAATGTATCATCAGGTACTTTTGTAATCACTGAGACTATCAGCAGGCCAAGGTAGTTACGGATTCTTCTCATGGTTAAGAGGGTGGCCAGTGGTACAAGTTTGTGTAGTAGATTATGACAACAGAGAACTTTCCATTTTATGAGATTATATAAAGTGCAGTGATACAGCATGGGAAGGCTGGATTTTTATATATTTTGTCAAGGTTAATGTCTAGTGGATGTTTTCAGTCACTGATTAACCAAGACATCTTAATAATACATGGTGTCATATACAGATCCTTTAGTGTGTATGCTAAGCCTTTAATCTGTACTGCTATATGCTTTTAATTTTCAATTGACTTATACTAATAGCTTCTAAAGGGTTATCTTTAATGCTGGGTTTGACAACTCCTGGAAGATTTATGTGTGACAATAATAAAGTGTCTATCATCTAGTGAGATTCTTACTGATACTGTTGTGAACAACTTTCATTATATGGAAAAAATTTCATGTGGCATGTTTTTTTTAAAAGTTTAAAATATCTGACTGAAAATTCTGAGATGAGAAAAACTTTCACCTACTTTGACTTTTGCTTGTGTAATTATACAGTTCCATAATGCTGGATTGGTGTTGAAATTAAATAGCTAATGTGATTGTTGATTAGTTTCCCATTTGAAATCATGGCAACTGAGCAAGTGAAGGTTAGTCCATTTAGGCTGTTAGTAAATTTATACTATAATATTGGCAGTCATTCAGGCTTTTAGGATTTTGCTGAATGAAACTCAAAAGAAACAGCAGTAAAAGACTTGATTTGTCTAATTGGTCTTTATAATTCGGATTAAATTCACAGCTGTATCCAAATAGGGCTCCCCCCTCCCCAAGTGCCTGCCAGGTGCTGCCTCCTCTGCTCATGTACTTCAGACTTGAGATAGCTTCATTGTTTTGAATGAAATTGTATTTCCTTTATGCCCTTTCATCACCCTATATTTACTGTTTTCTTGTTTCTATGGTTTCTGGAAATAAATTGGTTGGCAGTTGTTTTGAAAACCTAATCTATATACAAACAAGTTTTTCAGTGTTTAAATGGCACAATGAATAGTTTAGCAGTAGACTATCTCAGAGCTCATTAAAGTGCTCAGCATTGTTATTGAGGTTAATCCCATTGCAGTCCAGGGTATGTTGATTGCTAATTCAGTGGGAGGAGAAGGGTAGAGCTCTTGCTTTACCAGTAAAGGCTTATTTTCTGATGTTGGAATTTTGTTGCTGTTTTTTTTTTTTTCCCCCAGCTAAAAATTCTATTGCACGTAGAGTTTACTTAATTTTTTAAATCTGTTTTAATGTGGAATAATGCTTGGCTGTATGTAGTCATACTCAAATGTAATTTATTTTTGTAAGCATTGATACTTTTGCCTCCCACCCTTGTGCATATGGGTTGTTGTAGTTTCAGACCATGCTGCACAAAACGTGCATTTCCCACATAGAACATATTCTTCAGTTCAAAGGAGTGATCCAGGAATGAGGCATTTTTTCAGTTCTTTTTATTCTCAGCAGTGTGTGGCTGGCCCGATGTTTTATTTATAGCACCTTGTCCAGATGCTGCCCTGTGTGTGTCTTCATGTGGGCACTGTCAAGACATTACCACCCTGCCGTCTGGCCCCTGGCACAGTCTGAACTCTGCTGTCAGGTAGCACTTCTCAGCTCACGGGCAAGGCACTGAGACACAGGAAGATTAAGGCAGAAAAATGATTCCCTAGATGTTATAGTGACTGTGCATGTTTGAGACTTCACGACTTCCTTCTCCTCACAATAAAATTTCATGTAGAAAATAGATGGGGTTTTATATTTTCTTTGAGACTAAGACGAAGTAACTTGAGTAGAACTACAGAGCAAATCAAACAAAGGGCAGAATTAGATTCCAGATCTTTCTGCATGTGGTTGTGTACTTGTCTACCTCGTATACCCCAACCACAGCACTTTGGTGTTGGCAGCTTTTGAGTATGGCTGATGCTTTGAATTTCAGTTACCAGTTTAAGTGTCAAAGGAGCCGGAACACCAGGTGTGAAGTGCTGGGAATAGGAAGATGCCGTGTGACTCTTAGGGAAGTTTTGCAATTTACAAAAGCTGAGAAGGAAGGTAAAAAGGTCAGGTCGAATGAGTGCAAGTTACTAGAAAAAATTGTGACTGTATTTGGATGTACATGAAAATGCATTCTTACTGCAACAAATGATGTTGTATGTCAGTAGTTTTCTAGGATTTCTTATTTTTGGTCTTCAAAGCAGAAAACAACGTGTCAAAGCAGTTAATGTAATGCATTTAATGTCAGACTGATGGCGGTATCTTGGTGAAAAACTGAATCTGTGGTTAAACTGTTGTTTTCTAGTCCAGCTTCAACATGTAACAGACTTGGCTGTTGCTTTTTGCTTTTTACCAAAGGCCTTCTCCTTTCCCTTTTTCTGCTGTTTCTGCTGTATGGTAGTTTTTATATTATGGTGTAGCAGACGGTGTCAAAATAATGGATTCTTTTCTTCTACCTTGGCTTTCCAAACTTCTTGGTACAATTTTGTCAGCTTTATGATATTTCATTTGTTCTTATCCCTTCCCTGCTTGGTTTTCTTGGCATGCTTTTCACAATGTGTTTTCCAGTCCCTCCTTATTAACCTTTTTTGATATTTAATGCGCTGTTGTTTTGAATTGAGGAAGTGTTTCATCCAAAATCACTGCAGAACTTCCTTCCCACGCTGCTGCCCAGACATGCTGCAGACTAGCTACTTAATTTGCACTGGCAAAATTTCAAAGTGCAGGTCAGCTGGCCAGGTTATCCCTCTGCGGGGCTTCTGTATCCCTTCCTAAATGCCATTTTTCTTCTGCCTGTTCTGCGTTTTCCCCTTATTTGTCCATTGGGAGGAAAATGGCTTCAGCAAAGTTGAATGGTGTGACTGCTTCCTTGCTTTAAGCTGTAACTCTCACAATTTAGCATGTATCATGAAAACAGTTTCAAAGCAGTTTAGACTATTTATGTAGGGTTTTTAACATGTTGTCAGAGGAAAGTAAATCTGGCTGAAAATGAACATTATAAAGTTGGGTCAGACAAGCACAGGAGAAAGTGGTAGGGTTTTGCTTCTGGAATGGGGAACCAGCCCAGAGTGCTAGAAGGGCATGTGAAATACAGATTCATGGAAGGATAAGGATATTCAGCAGCTGAGATATATTCTGATTATGTGGTAGCTACACTGGGTGTTCCGTGTTGCTGAGCTCCGCTGCTGATGTAGTTTAGTTGATATAATATGAGCACAGCTTCAGCACACTCAATTTTGGTCAAAATTAATTGTGTATGTTTAAATTGCTGACAAGCTGAGGGGGTGTGAGTGCACCTAAAGGCACCCAGGTCATCTGCTTCCCTATAGTGAGAGCAGTTGTAATGATTCCCAGCATTGGTGAGTTCTGTTGAATTTGAAACTGCCATTAAAGTAATTTAATTTTAAAAATAAAAAGTTCTAAGAAAGCTTCTTTGAAGAACCAATTGCATAATGAAGTTGTTTCTGGATTCCCCTTATTAATATTGTTGATATGTGGTTATATGATTGATAAAGATAGAAACAGAGCAGTGCTTTTTTTTGAAGGATACAGCCATACAAAGTGTACTTCACCAGTGCTTTCTTGAATTGAGTGTGGGTTATTGGGTCATCAGGAGAGGTGTGAATGCCACAAATTCTTCAGGGTTAGATTCTGCAAATTTGGTGAACAGTACAAATTCCAAAATAATAAATTATCTCAGTTGTTGAATTTGCAAGTTTATTTGAATCTTAAAGACAGAAACAGTGTTGCCCTGTGAGGACTGAAGCTGTTAACTGGGCGGTGCACATTTAGGGTTTGATACCGCTCTCCTTATTGCGGTCTGGGGAGGGGAGAAGACCTTGGGCCAGCAGTGGGTTTATCTGAAGGATATCAAACACAAACAGTGCTGCCAAGTGTATTAGAGGAGCATTATGAGAAGATTTGGGGTGAACTTGGAGTATTGATCTCATGAGACCCCTGGCTTCATAGTAACATCGTTATTTTCAGTCCTGAAACAGAGGGAGTTTTTCTTCATTGTAATCTGGACTCAACCTTTAGCTGATTACTCAGATGGACTATTAGTAAAGGAAGGGAAAAATCCAGACCTTCAGTCCTCACGAAATTGGAAGACACAAACATGAGAATGTCATTTATAGTGTTACACCTTTTAATGAGAAAGACTCTGCCCATGTTTTTCATTTCATAGAAACCAACCAACCAAAAACCTACAGGCTGCATCTCGGATTTTTGGAACTTGCGATTGCTGGACAGTTGTTTTGTTTTATGCCTTGCTTAGCTGTGCCACCGCAAGAGAAGTTGTAGAATTTCTGTACAAAACATGCTATTGAATTTAAATGCTTTCTTTCTAAACTTAATCTTGTTTCTTTTAGTCTTCAAAAAACTCACCTTTTTTTTCCCAAAATTAAAAAGATGAAATATTTAATCAGAAATTCAGTATTTGGGTCATCTGTCTTGTTCAAACCCCTAATTGCTACCGATTTTGTGCAATAGAGCAGGAGATCCCTTCAGTATTTTTTCTACATAGAAACTCTGCGATTTCCTTTTTCCAGTATGTTTTTATACCAGTGCAGAGAGCTGGCTGGTGTCCTCTCTATTGGTGGAACCAGGCAAATCTGATGTCCAGCAGCTTCACTCTCTCCCATGCCAGGTGCAGGCAGTCCTTGGCTTCGTGTCTGTGGCAGCCTTTCTTGCTGACCTCAGTGATGGGTTTAGTTTTCTCTTGACTGAGTTTAAATCAGGTTGACATGCTGTGAAGCTGAAATCAAACATACGAATTCTTTGCTGGGCAGAAGCTCATCCAAAGAATGTGTGTGGTTTAGTTTGTGCTTTCCCACTGTACTTACATCCCAGGAAATAGGTTCTTAAATGTAAAAACCTGGTTCTGCTCATCATCTTATTTTTAAAGTCTCATAGTTGCTTTTTCCCCACCTTCTGTTTCTGGGGAAAGGAGGAAAATTTTCTGCTGTAGTGAGGAAGGCTTTTTTTTTCCAGTGCTGTACATGAACTTTGCCTGAATCAATAGCAGAAAGACGGTATCATCTGTAAATGGTCCTTAGGTTCCTTCCTCCAGCAGTGAATGACCTCTGTTGAAGACAAAACCGGGTGGAAACACCAAATTCAGTTACTCTGCCTAATAGGAAAGGACTTGGTGAAACCGAATCTTCAGTAATTCCCCGTTTAAGACGTTCACGGGAAAGCTGAAATAGGCATTTTGTCGTACAAGAAAGAAAAGCTTATCTATTAAATGTAGATTACAGCCTGTCAAGTTAAATAGCAATGTTGTAATTACTTTGTTTGCTTCTATTTGGAATTGCTTTTGTTAGACTCGGGCTGCAATTAACACACTGGAGCAGCCATTGTTCCTGCCTGCATTCCTTGGCTCTTTCAGCGTCGCTGGGAGTGGGGAAGCGCTGCAGCTTATTTGCATCTCTTTGAAAAGGAGTTACTTGAGCTAGCTTAAATTTTGGTCGATGTTTTTAGTTTATCCGAAGGAGATACTTCCCGTGCCTGTGTGCACGTTAGTAATGCCGGGAAAAATGTAGCCAGGCACTGCTTGTGCTCATCCGTGTGGGGAGCGCGGAAACGGGGATGGGTTCGGCTCGTCGGTAGGTGCGCACCGTTTCGTTGTAATTAGCTGATGACTCACGCAGATGTCACCAAGACGAGCTGTAAATGAGTTTTCCAAGACTTCTTAATGTGTTTACTTTGTGTAGGATTTCCTAAGACACTCCGTTATACCTGTCCAGGCAAAGGGTGCCCAGGCTGCCCTGAGACCTCGACTGGTGGAATCCCGCATGAGTCCTCCCGAGTATGGTCATAATGGCTCTCCTTTTGTTTCCAGCTTTTTATTTTTTATGAGCTAGAGCTGTTCATTACGTGGGAAGTCGCTGTTTATCTGCACAGAATAACATGTTCTATATGATCCTAAAGTAAACAACAAATGCATTTACTTCTAAAATCTTTTATTTATAACTAGCAGCTATGACAGAGAGTCTTCAACTAGTCCTTGCTCATGGTTTCAAATGAGGTGTTGATGGGATAGGTACAGTTCTGGAGAATGTGTTTGGATTAGTAAGGTTAATGGCAGAGCAAAATATCCTCGCTTGGTAGATTTGGAACAAATCTGCATTTTCTTCAGTCAAGAATCTTCTTTTCATTGACCTGGCTCTGTCACCTGTGGAGTTGTTTCCTAAACAGATGCCAGCTGACACTGGAAAGGCGTCACAGTGTGCTGAGCAGGTCTGATGTTTGGGAGCTGTGTTTCGCCCTGCTGTGTTAATCAGTGACAAAGTAGTTGCATTTTTTTGCTGAAATGATCGTGGAACTTCAACAGCAACTTCATGTTATTGGACTGTTTTGAAATTAAATGACCCTTTGGAAGGGCATTTCTATTGATGTTTTAGGGACAAGACTCATTATTGGCTCTTAATAGCAAATGGAAGTTTAAATTGGCTGCTGGAAAGCCTTTTAGCTGCAACATTGCTTGGGTTTTCACTTTTGTTTGCTTTGTTTTATTTTTTTCCTCCTTGATTACTTTCAAAGAGAATGGAGTGTAAGGAAGGAGTACGGATTACACTTTAAGTGTAGTTTAGCAACACATCTATGTTATGTATGAAAATTGTTTAACTTCAGAAAAGATATATTAAGCTGTCGAGACACTGCTCTTAGTTCAAAATTTAAGCAGTCTTCTTCTCCAGCTCCCCAATAATGGAAATAAAATGAAATACCAACTTATTTTTAGTTACTGGATTTAAGAATGGGATTTCAGCTGTAATAGGAACTGCAGCTCGCTGTGCTGTATCCATCCTGGACTAAGAGATTTGAGAAGGAAGCTTTGCCAGCTGGAACGTGCGTCAGTGTTATCTGCATGTGTGTTGTAACAGATGTTGAGCAGAGACTGCTTGTCAGAGGTACCTTGTAGTAACTTTTAAAGATGCTTGTTTGTTTCAGTACATTTTTCTTGCATCGCTAACTTTTTCCATAAAGTCAACCACAAACTGCATTATTGGGGACTCCAGCTGAAACTTGTGGTGAATAGGAAATAGATTAAACACAGGTTTTCCCTTTTCTCTGGTTGCCAACAGTGATGTCAGTAGTTTTAATGATCCTTACCTCAGCTCACTGCTGTCCTCACAGACTCTATTAAAACACTTGTCTTCTGCACTGTTTTGTGTGTTGTTAAGGAAATGCTGATGGCTGGAGGTATCCAGCCGATTACTTCATTTCCAAATAAGGTTCTTTCACCTTGAAGTACACTGTAACAGTTCACTGAGGAGAGAGGAGATTCTGATTGTTTGTCAAAAATTTGGGAAATACTCTTTTGAAGTCCAGCAAAGAACATTTGTATGCTAAAACTGAGGATGGGGCTTTGGCTGGGCATGAGGCACAAATAATGGATCCAATGTTTATAGGTTGAGTGTATTTCCAGTCCTCCAGACCTCAGAGGAGCAGCTTTGCTTTCAGATTGTCTGTTTCCTACATATCTTTGTGCATTCAGACAGAACAGGCACCAGTGTACTGTAACAGTAGTGAGGGTTGTCATTCTTGGTTACTCACTTCGTGGTTTTTTGAAAGAGATTGATCAGAGGAATTGGGTATGAAAGCCAATAACTGCAGTCAGTAGTTTCAGATGGTCCTTAGCAAACAGCTTAGTTGATTTTTTTACCTTCCCAAAATTAAAAGAAAACAAAAGCTACCAATACATTTTTAGGAAAGGCTGACAGACAGATTTCCATGTTGTACTGCTGAAGATCTGGAGGTGTAAGTATAAGCTTGAAACTGCTCCATGCCCCTGTATCCTGTCATACCTGCAGCTGTGGTTTGTATGAAATTCAGCCTGTACCAGGTCATGTCCTGCATGATTCTGGCTCTTCATCCTGTCTCCAACGCTTGCATATCTCAGGCTTCTGTGATTTTTCAGTCTTTTTATGCATGTGCAGGACTATAATGTATGAGTGTTTGGGTTTCTGTAGCTGTGGGTTTCTTCAGTTTTATTTTCTTAGTGAATTCCTCTAGGAAGTGTTTTGTTTTTCCTATAGACTTGTTACTCTCTTTCTTCCTCTTGCTCTTCTGACTTTGGAATCCAGGAATAAATGCCCTCCAGTAGTGGTTGCGATGACTTCTTGGCCGTATTGATGGAATTGGTGAGGAATTGGATGGGATGGGCTGTTTTGTTCAATACATGATGTATTTGAGTGTAGATGACCTGAATACTGGTGAAGAGGCGCCGAACTTGGCCCTGCTACTGCAAATCATGTATTATTTATGTACATAAAATCTCTTAGCAGTATCAAGTCTGGCCATGTAGAAAAGCTGTTTCTTGCTGTCCTTCCACTTGTCCTGTTGGTGCAGGGCAGGTCAGACCTTTGGGCCCTGCTGGGGGCACCCAGCTGTTCCTCTGGCTCTGCTGGATGGGAGCTAGGTGTGGAACACCCACCTCGGATAGGCAGCACACAAATCACGCACACTTTGCTTCTCCATTTAAATGAAGCCATTTTTCCTTTGTTGCTTGTCTTTATTAATAAAGTATGGCATTACTGGCTAATTTTAGGTCAAACATAGTTGAAAGCTTCACAGCTATGTGAAGCTGTGTATAGATATTCGGGTAGGAACATTCCAGTAGATTGCAATGTGAACGCAGAAGAAAGTTGAAAGTAAATAAGAGATCTGTGAGATAATTCTCCAGGGAGTTTTCACAGCATACCACACATCATTTGCAGGGATAGGCTTTCCTTTCATTTGAAGGACCACACAAAGTAAATTTTGTTTCTTGTGCAATTAAAGAATATAGGACAGGAGGTCTTTTCAGTTTTTTTACTTCAACGTGTCTATGGGAAGCCTTTATTTGTACTGAGGAAAATGCACTGTTTACCTATCTTTTCAGAAGCACAGTTAATATTGAACATAGAAATAGACACACTTTTATGTAAAAGATGAGTCTTGCTTCAGCGGATTTTAGCAAAACTACTGAAATATAAATGCTGGTAGTCCTCTAACCCTGGTTAAAAGACAAATTGTGTTCACTTCAGTGCTGCATGCTTTGGTCCCCAGTGGGTCTGGCTGCATGTCAGTGGTGTGCAGATTGGAGGCCGGGGCTGTGGTGTGGGAGGCCCAGGGGTGGTGGGCAGTGGGGGACACCAGGGCTCTGTGTGTGGCCAGCCAGTGCCACAGGACCTCAGAAGCAAAGGGAGGCAGCCCTGGTGCCCCAGCATGTGACCTCAGCCCTGCGTCCCCCAGCAGGGACCGCGCTCCCCACGGGGCTGGAGTAGCTGCAGGACACGAGGCCATCCAGCCCTGAGTGCATCCTGCTGGGCACTGCCTCGCTCCTGATCAGGGCCTGGGGCTGACAATCTGCCTGGGGAAAGCCAGCAGAAAGGCAGAGTCCAGAGGACCTGCTGACCCAGACTGGTGCACTGTGCGCTGGGTCAGGGAGGCTGCAGCCAGCAGATGAGGAGAACTGGGAGGATAGGGCCAAAGACTGCTTCTGGCATTCATTCCCCACTAAACCTGTGCCGTGCATTATCAGGGTTGCAGGACCTTGTTGTTCACCCAGCCCTCTCTCAGAGAGAAGCAGAATGTAGATACATTTATGGACTTCACCAGGATTTTCTGCATACAATTTTTTTTAGAACTTGTACGTCAAATAGGAAATGGTAATGCTGCACCCTGAATGTTCCACTCCCTGGTCATCCTTCCAGGCAAGCCGTGGTGTTTGCAGGTGGCCAGGAAGGCCTCTTGTAGGGCCTGACATCCCGTGGACCTTTCTTGTAGCTGGTAAAAGCACCACCAGCAGGCTGGTGTTTGGAGCTTTCCTTTCTCTTGTCACAGGAGCTTGTCAGAGTTAATCAGTAAGGACACTTAAATTGTTTCTGCTTAGGTGAATCTCTTGCAAGTTTTAAATGTGTTTCTGACTGCTTTGAATTTTATTGCCAACATCTGTTTTAAATGCTTTTGGGATTCACATGCTTGAGTACAGTTCAACTGTATATGTCATAATTTTTCAAGGTGCTAACACTTTCAGTTTGGATGATAACTCTTTTAAAGAGAAAAAAAAAAGAAGGGGAGGGAAATAATTGCAGAAAAGTTTTAAAGTGCCCATGATGCTAATTTTCTTCCTCTTTCAATTTCAGAATGATGACCTACACAACCTCAACAAATCCTTCTTTTAAACTCATGGGTATCAAGACTATAAATATTTCATGCTATCACAACTAGGACCTCACCTCCTCCTCCTCTTCCTCTGTAAATGGGTACGATGCATCCAGTTCAGTTTGTTTACTTTACACAAACCTCAGGAGTTGTTGACTGAGCTGCACATCCTGTGTTGTGCCAAGCAGAAGCACTGTGACACCTGGACAACAAGTCTCTCTTACTTCATCCTCTACCATAAGGACTTAGCTGGCCACATGAACTGATGTGCCCACCACTACATCATGGTGAGAATGGGTATTTTACTAGCACATTTACACAACTTCATTTGCTGCTGAAAACCTGTATGACAAATCATCATTGTAAATTATTACATACAAAACTTAATGTTGGTTGAAGAGTATTAAATATTTAACATAGGTTTTGATTTATACATGTACTTTTTTAATTAAAATGTAACTTTTCCTACAGCACATCTTTTTTGATGTGGAACTGAGGTATACTATATTCTGTTGTAAACAGAGTGGGGAACCTGCTTAAAACAAGGCTTCTAAGAATAGAGTAGGGTACTATTCTTGTTTTAAGATTGTAATTCAGAAAATAATATAATACAAGTCATTGGTCCCTGGGCCTTGATTGTACAGTCATATTTACTGATACTATCAGTTGTAAGATAACCCTGATGTTGAGCTGAATTCTTTCCAAAAGAAAAATAATTTTGTACTCCTTGTAAAATAATAATCTGTATTAACTGCAATGAAGACAAACATTACTGTACATGGGTATTTACAAGTGTCAACTTGAATTCATCAATTGCACAGGAACTGACAAAAAAAATCAGAAAAAAGAAATCAAAGTCTTCCATTGTATATATTGTAAAGAAGAAAAACAAAAGAACAACCAACAGGAAACCACAAAGCAAAATGGAAACAAAAAAGGGTGAACTTTTTAAACTGACTCTTTCCCTGGAATGAAATTGTGGGTGTTTGTAAATTCTGGAAATCTCTTTCTATATGTAATAAACTAGATACTGTTTTATCTGCTGTAGTGGGTTTTGGGTCTTTTTTTGTTTTCTTGGTAAGCTGTCTCAATTTTCTGAAAATGTCCCCAGGTTTCTGTGATGTTTCCATGGTTTGTCATTGAGAATGGCTCTGGACCACCATACCTTAAGAATGAAGTCAAGTGTGATTGGGTGGAGTAGGGAATATGCTTCCTTGCGTTATTTCACTAAAGCCCTTGTTTCAGTTGTCTGGAGACTCTTCAGGATACAGCTTTCCATCCACTGGATTTGGGGGAAGGGTTCACAGCATGTAAAATCACTTGGAAGCCATAGCAAGACTTCAGCATAAAATTTAAAAAACACGGCTCAGATGATTGTCTGGAAATCAGTTCCACGACAAGGAAGAATTCTTCTGTGACTCTCCTCTGCTTCAATCTGGTTCTATGCAGATGAAAATTCTTTTGTGCATAGTACTTGCAGAGTCTTAATTCTTTTGGGGACTGGAAAAATACTGAGATCATGGATTTTCAAGTAAAATGTTGTTGAAGCAATAATTGAATTTGAAGCCATGTCAGGTCCCCCTTGGTCTCTCCTGCTTCTGCGAAGCAACTCCATGGACCAGTGCACATTCAGAGGAATTCTTGTTATCAGGAAAAAGCAGGCACAGCAGCAGCTCTCCCTGCAGGAAGGCTGTCAGACCCTCAAAGAAGGGGTTTCTTCCCCTTGAGATGTTGATATGTCTGGGATTAGGCTATGGTTAGTGCAGTGTCCACTTCTGACTGCAGTGTAGCTGGAGGGGCCATTGCATAGCTGCTCTTCACCTCTCCTTTTGCTGGAGGCCTACCAGTCCCTTAGCTCTGCTGGAATTACTGCACATATAAAACCACTTTGACCCTGTCAAGTCAGAATATTCACTTAAGAAGGGACTTGTGGCTTAAGAATGCTTAAATCATTCCAGATCACTGGGAATAACTGCAGCAGTGGTAATGCTGGCAGAGTGAGGATGCTGGTGCGTGGGGAGGCTGCAGCCTGAGAGGGACCTGTGCCTGCCCAAGTGCTGCCTTGGGAAATCTTGGCCTTTGCTGACAGAGCAGTCTCCTCCCAAAGGTCCTGATACTAAGCAGTAGCAGATAAGAGGCTTTGCTGCTTTTTTATGTAGGAAGGGGCGAGTGGATCTGGAGTAGCTCACCTGTTACCCTTGATGAGCAGTGATGTGGATTTTTCCAAAGAACCATTAATACCTAAGAAGGCAGCACTTCCTTTAAAAAAAAAGCCACGTGCATCAGATCAGTATTTAAATTTCCAAGTTACCAATTTTAATTTTATCTTAAGCCTTCTTTTTTTGTTCTTTTTTTAAAATGGGGTTTATTTGCAATGAAAGCTTGCATATATTCTGAAGTGAAAACAACTCACCCTCAACCCCTTTGCCCAGTATCCTCCAGCTTAGTGAATTAAATGAAATGTTCACTCTGTTGATTTGGTTGCTAAATATTAGCCTGTGTTGATGCTAAAGTGCCTTGCATAGAAAAGCATTTAATGTCCATTGTGCTTTGCATTGTTCCAGGTAATTTGCAGAGTCTGGCAATTACTGAAATCACAAGTTTGGAGGTGCTGGAAGCTACTGTTAAGGTTTAAAAGGCACCAGTGAGTACTTTTAATGTTGGTAGGAGTATTTCACAGTTACACCTCTATGAGCAAATTTTGTTCATAAAACATGAATTCTACACAAGTGTAGGAACTGACAGTGGTCACTAGGGATGGCAGGGGGATGGTGCTGATCTGGTGGGTTTCCATTCATCTTAATGGTAACATACAGGCAGAGAAGGAGCCTGTTAAAGATGTTCATGTGCACAGGGTTTATGTTAATCATTATTTTTCCTAAGTAAAATTAAAGATGCCTGTTCAGCAAATGTTTTGAAAAGACTTTTGCAACAAAGTGCGTTCATAACCAAACCTAAAACTCTTGATTATTGCATAGATTTTTAGTTTTATGAATTACAAACTTTAATAAATAGATGATTATGAACTAAACCCTTTAAAATTAAAGCATAAATGCCTCAAAAATACAGTACTATACTATCTTATCCTTTTATGAATTCTTTTGCACTGTCTGCCACAGAACAGATTGTCATTTCTCTAAGTTTGAAAATGAGCACATGGGATCAGTCTTAGATCAGCTGGTAAAACTCAGATGCTCGGGAGTTTATTTTGCTTTTAATTTTTTTCAAGTGGAAGTTTCTGGTTATTATTTGAGTTCCATTGTGGCTCTGTTGCTGGCACAGCTTCAGTGTTCAAAATCTCTGTACTGAATGCAATTATTAGTGCTATTGGTTGAAAATGAGAGGGGTTGGAAAAACCATTTGAAGCAGTCTCCAGGAGCACAAGGAGTATTTGCACACTTGGGTTTTGGCAAAGATTGCTGTGTTCAAGCTCAGTTTGGTTCTGAGTTGTTGTGTATGTTGTGGAACTCTAAATAAATTTGTGTCCTTCTAGTATTTGATACTAACCTCTTTATTTAGTATTTAAAATATCATGTCTTCCATAGTGGTGTTTTGGGGTTTTTTTCAGTAAAAGTACAAAGTCAGAAAGCAAAAAGGGAACTCAGGCCATGGTTATAAATATATTCTAGTGCTGTAGCCTTACTTTGTGCATATTTAAGAACCAAGCACTGTGTCCATCTTGCTACCAGCTGACTTTCAGCTGAAGCTGTTTCCGTGCCCTTTGTTTCACTCCGGGGCTGGGTAATGAGCAGAATGGCCTGAATGGGTCCCATCAGCGTGTGCCGTGCTGGAGTTGTGTAACCGCGGCACAGCTGAGCGCAGCAGCCAGGGCAGCCTCCGCGGCTGCCTCTGCTATGATTAGCTGACTCCAGTGCTTGGTAGCAGCTTGAGTACAGCATGGCAGCTGCTAATTGAGGCAGGCTGGGGAGGTGCTGCAGCGCTTGTTCTGCAGCTTCATTCACCTAAGCTAGTTCAGTTTCAAGAAACAATACTGAAAATAAAGAAGTTACGGCAAATATTTGCCCATCTCCTGTGTGGCCTCCAAGCCATCTTTGGGTGCAGATGATTTTGGGAGGGTTTTTTTGGGTTGGATTTTTGTCTGATTTTTTTCAGTCTGCAAACTTTGAGGCTAGTTCATTGGTGACAGTGAAGTGTAAAGTGACAGTATTCAGCCTTGTCCAGTTCACCTTGTATTTATCTGCCTATCAGTATTTTCACTGAGAGTGACTTTGAAGATACTGTAAATAAGTTGTATGTGAACTTAGCAGATGCCCATTAAAAAAAAAAAAGAGTGATCGTGGGAAAAAGTTTAGGACTTTCAGTTTGTAGAAATACTTTTATTTTGTCTTAGTATCTTTAGGAGATACTATTCCCAAAAAATATAAAATGAGGAATCTGTGATTTCCAGATGTATGTTGAAAGAACATTTATACATAAGAGGAAAAGGTGGAGGCCAGTCAATGACTACTTGAGAAAGCAGGTGTTATGGTGACTTCTGTATTTAATATTTTCAGGTTGGAAGCTTTGGTTCTACCTTTGGAATAGCAGTAACAGGATAATGGAATGTTAATGTGTGCCTGCAGTGGCCAGGCTTGGATGTCACAGGAAACAGCCCAAGAACTCTGCATGTCTGCTGAACACAGAGTAAGGCTGGGTGCAAGGCCTCAAGAGGGAAGGATGGAGGGAGAACTCAAACAGTTTGTGCTTTGTGAAGTTTGCTGGGAACATGTGTTTTGGTAAAGGTTTCTGTGCCATTCTGGATTCCTGATCTGAATTGGTGGATGGTTTGAAAATTGGAACTTTAGGTTACGGAAGGGGCATGGAAAAGTAACTGCTTGGAAATCCCCCTAACACTCCACAACCTATGGAAAGGCTATGCTTGGTAGTATCCCTCTGCAGGGATCCCCAAAACTCCTGTTTCTGCTGTATTAGGATACTTGACAATTGTATTTGGAGATGGACACCAAGAAAATAAAATAAAACCAATCTGCCTTCTGTAGCTGTTGAATACCTCTCAGAGAAATCAAAGTCTGTCGGCAGATAATCTGTATTGAATCAGACCAGCATGAAGTGGAGCTACGGTGTTGTCATGGCTTGATAAAATGGTTCTGCTTTTTCAACCAGTCTTGGACCCTACTTCTGTCCATAGAAATTGAAGTGCTGGTTATTTAGAGGAAACTGACCTGACTGGAGAATTTGCCTGCAGTGTTTGTAGAGGAAAGAGTGTTGCAAGGAAAAACGATTAGAGCAGCAATGCTGCTACAGAATTGATAAAAGATTAAAAACACCAGATAATGTCTTTGATATTTTTACTAGTAATTTTTGAAGAGGAAAAGTTGTGACTTAAAGCTCTGCTCCTGTCTGTCCATCCAACGGCTTGTGGCACTGCAGGATATTTTATATGGCTGTCACAATCTGTGCCTTTTATACTTTTTTTTTAAATTTAAGAATCAGTCTGGCACCATTTGGCTGTTGGATGTCATGGCTGAACCCTCCTGGAACATCAGCAGGGAGAAAGTCCCTCCTGCTGCACATGGCTCTGCTCATGGGGCTTTTCCCAGGGCCCTCGCTTGGACTGGGAATGAGAGCTCCTCTCTCTCCTCGTCTTGTTTGTTTGGTTCTTTATTTAATTGTAATAACCAATTATTAGTTAGATTGAATAAAATGCCAGTTTTGTTGTGAATTATTTACTGTCAATAAAGTACAATAAAGCTGAAATGTCAGGGGTTTTCTCCTCAGGTTATTGTGGAGATGGCTACTGTCCTACTTGGTTTCATCGTTGCAGTGGTAGTGCTTTGTTTTTCCACCTTTATGAAGATGAACTGAAAGAAGAAATGATAATTTTTACTATCAATTTACTGTTTCACCTTCAGCTTGTGAATTTAAACCAGCGTTTTTCTTTAAACTGTTTGGAAATTTGATTAAGGCAGGAGTTTGAGAGCAAAACAAACCCTGAATTTCTGGCACATCCTGATTCTGCAGTCAGCTGAGCTGGGTGCAAGGCAAACGTGTCACTGTTTCTTCCTCAGGCTGTATCTTTTGAAGTCAAGGCCAGGTTGGCTTTTGTTTTTAAAAGGCTGATGGAAATAAGGTGAGTTCCAGTTCCTGTGGTTGTGGTCTCAGTCCAAAACATGCAGTTGAGCCCATGCAGGGCCAAAAAGTCATTATTTGTCCTTTAAGTGACTAACTTCAGAGAAAAACTGTTGTCTTCTCACAGAACGGGTGTCTTCAGCCACTGCTGTGGTTTCAGTGAGTGGGGTTTGGTTATCGTTCCTCCCGAGCAGCCCCAAGGGCTGTGCAGCGGCTCTGCGTGCTTGGCCCTGCTCGGCAGCCACTGCTGTCCTGCCCAGCTGCCCTTTTCCCACAAGGTCTGCCTTTCCTCAGCCACCTGGCAGTGATGTGGCTCGTTCTGACAGCCTGCCCTTATCAGTAGTGTGTTTTGCATTGATTTCAGCCTCTTCACAGCGTGCCCGTGACTGTGGGAACGCAGGCCGCTGGTGGGGAGCGTCCGTCTCCTTCAGCCACACGCTGGTGCCACCTCAGTGGGATCAGGGAAAGGTAAGCTGAAATTCTCTTTCCTAAATCTGCCAGGAGGCAATTTGCCTGGATTTCTTCCCTGTTAGGCTCTGTGAAGTGGCCTGGTAATCTGTTGGCTCAACACCAGTCTCCCAGTCATGTGGGTAATCCTGAGGGTTGTCATCTGAGGTGAAAGATAAGGAGAAGGGCCTGAACATGACACATGGATGTGAAATATCAAGACACTTCTGCCTGCTGTGTTATTTTTAAAATTAGAGCTAACAATGAGACATGAGTGAGCTGTTTAATTTTGTTTCTTCCAAAGCATTATATGAATGTGAATAAATCATTTGGTATTATTGCATTAGTTTTGTGTATGCAAAGCAAAACTGATTTTTACCTTCTTCATCAAGGTGTTAAGAGGATTAAGTAATGAGTAAGAAGTACTTAGATCCTGTAATGTTGGGTAACAAAGAAATGCTGGTAAGGAAGCTATGTAAACTGTGTTCTTGCAGAGCAGTCGTGCTCTCCAGCCCTTTCTGTCCCTCCAGATTTCAGTGTCCACCTCAGTGCTTCCTCGGTTCTGTTCAATGCCATCTCGCCTGGTCAGAAAACTCACTTGCTGGAAAGTTTTGTTGTGTGCTTAGTCCCTTCCACTCCTGAGTTTTCTTCTAACTGTTGCACAGCCAGGGTGTTCTCACCAGAAGATAAGCAGTTCTCAAACCCCTTCTTTGTAATCTATTAGTGGAAGTCAGACTTATCCCTGAGTCAGGAGGCTGCTGCTATTCAGGAAGACCAGTTTAATGCCCACTAAATGTTCATCAAAGTGATCTCTACTAAATGAAGCCTATAAACTAAACACAGAAATTTAAAGCAAGTGTATCCTTAAATTAAGAATGGCTCTACAGACACGTAAGTGCTTTGGGGAGCCTGTGTTTGTTATTCCAGCAGTCTCATTGTGAGCACTGGAGCTCTATGAAATGCGGATCTTCAAAGCTTCCTTGAAGATATGATGCTCTTCTCCCTGTCAAAACAGAAGTCTCTTTTATGGTCACAGTCAGCAAGTTTTCTTCCTCCTAATACCTCTTCCCTTGGATGCTTCAAGGAGGGAACTTTTTACTGTTGAGCTCCTCACCTCTTCACCTTACCAGTGAGCTTCTCGTGCCTTTCTGAACTTTTCCTTTGCTTTCCTCTTTTCTGTGAAGCACTTTTAGCACCTGAATGTTCTTTGACTGCTGTATGCTGCCTTACTGAAACAACAAACCAGCAGAACTTTCTGGAGACATCCTGTGAGCAGAATTGATTTGGACTTAAATGACCCAAGAACAGGGGAAAGTGTGAAATCCTTAACTTGAAATGGCCATAGTAGGCAGTGGGTCCTGAAACCACAGCCTCTTCAGTTTTACTGTGAGTAAATGGGCTTATAGCATAAACTGGGGAGGGGAGAGCAAAGGAGGGGGAAATAAGATTATTTTTCCACATAAAAGAATTATTTTGGTTTTAAAAGATTTTGTTTTCTGTGGTATCTTCAGCTGGAAATGAAGGCCTGATAGAATACTGGGAGGGTTTTACCTGCTTGAGTAATTTTGTTCCTGACTAGATCTGTGGAATGATTTCACTTGAAATAAAAAGTGAACTCACTGTTTGTTTGGGGTTTTTTTAAACATCACTAAATAAGCACAATTTAGAACATAGTTACACAGGTAATAACATTACTCAAAAGGCAGAACTTTCCAGTGTGAGATAGCATCCTATTAAACTTATCCTGGCTTTAGAATAAGAGAAACAAGAAACCAGAAGACCAACCGCTCAGAGAACATGTGACTTTCTTTTTGATGGGATCCCAAATGAACTTGGTGTGCAGATCAGAGTCTCTTTCCCACAGTATGTGTTACACACCTTGCTGTCTGGCCCTGCAGTGGAAGTGTTTCCTAATGAAACTTCCATCACTGTAAAATAATCACATATCCTTGCTAAGCAAATAATTTCATAACTGTGATGTGGGTTTGTCAGTCCATTTGCTTAACAGCCTTGTTATTTAAGCAGGATGTTTGTCATATATAACAGTAATATAAATTGATGCTGAATAGATGAGATTTTTTGAGACGAGTTGTGCTCAAACCTATAAGAATTTAATGGCTTTTTGAGGTGTTTTTCCTTTGTTTTCTTGAGGTTCTTTTGCTGCTTATTAGGTTTGTGTGTGTGCAGAGTAGAAGTGACTTTCAGAAGCTTGTCAGTGATGAATCAATGACCGATCGCATCGTAACAGCCATTCAGATAGGTGCTCTCTAATAAATTTATATTTGTTCTGTGTGTAGACATTGCAAGTGTCACTTTTCAGCAAGCAGCAGCTCTTCTAGCTCCAGTGATCACCAGATGTTATTTTGGGAAGTTACAGGAAGTATGTGCTTAGTCTGAAAATAGTTAAGGCCAATTCTTCAAAAGAGGAGTTAAGCCATCTATGACTTACCATTGACATAGATAACTGTCATTATATTATAATTATTCCCTAAAAATGTTTCAGTAGCTATAATGAGAAGGAAACAAGAAATGAAACTCAAAGGAAACAAATTACAAACCCAATGTGCTTAAATTCTCCCTTTGTCGTCTTTGCATATTTTGTTGTTTTCAATATTTCCACATACTTATTCAAAGCAAACTTTACCCAGCAAACAAGTCAGATTTCTCATCTTTAACATTTGCATCTCATGGTTTCTTCTCTGTTTTCTAAGGCTGACAAAGATAAATTTAGATTGACTTTCCTTGGTTGAATAGCCTTGGTGTTTTAGTCTAATTCCACCTGTAGTGTAGCTGTCTGGTGTCATTGCAGTACTGTGGTCTCTCTAGGTGTAATATTGAATGCATTTTCATTTGTTATGAGGGAAAATAATTCAAAAACAAACTGGTGAGAACTCTTAAAGCAGTGCCTTCAGAAACAGGCTTTACCTCCTGTGCTTCTTCACAGGAAATGAAAGGTCAGGAGAGTCAAACTGGAGTGCTGATTTTGCTGCAGGAAAATGCAATGCTTCTGTATGATCATGACTTTAAATTATTTCTCCAGCTTTGTCACTGCCAGAATTAATCAGGGTAATGTATGGCAGAGTGAACTGAAATACACAAGGTACCCTGACTTCCTAAGACAGGAAAAAAGCGCATTAATTTCTGAGGGGGGCTGAATTAACAAGGTAATTTTTTACCATATGAAGCAGTCCCTAAGATATTAGCGTATTGTTTTGTGTTCTGTTTTGTTTAATGGTGAGACTTAAAATGAGGCTGCTTAAAGGAAGTTCAATATCATAAGGATTCTTTGGGGGTGAGGGGAAAAAATTCGTGATTCCCTGCCAGGATTTTTGTCTGATAATGGGGTTGGTGTGAGAGTATGTTGTGCACAGGCTTCCATAAACCAATGTCCTGAGGCACACAGCAAATAAGCACATTGGAGGCTGTAATTATTGTTTAGTTGATCCCCTGTTTTAGAGCCAGTTTAGAGAGCAGAGAATAGATCTCACCCTTCCTCCCACCAGCGGAATTTGAAGGAGCTGAAAGCTGGGTGCTAGGCTCAAGCTTGGGCGTGTGCTTATGGAGGGATGCAGTGGGGTAAAAACAGATGACAGGGATTGGGAAAAGCCTAACAAAGTCCACCACTGTGATCTTTGCCCATGGAAATGGTGTGATCCAAGTGGAGCTTGCATGCTGAATTTAACCTTGCTCATATGGTTCTGTCCTGCCTGGCCTTACCTGGTGTCTGCTGAGCAGAAGTGACCTCAGAGGAGGGCTCAGGCAGCAGTCAGTGCTGTCCTGCCCTGCTCATGGCCCTGCCCCTGGAGCACCAGTGTTTGCAAGGGCGATGCCACAGCTCTGCTGGGCCCAGGCAGTGGCTGCACCCAGCCAGCTCGGTGGGAAATCTCAGTGCTGTTGATCACCCATCCCTGACACACCGAGTTCAGTGCCACTGTTTAGGTGCACAATGGTTATGTACTTGAACAAAACAAGTGGGAATTAGGCTGGTCACAGAGCAGTCAGAACATGTCATGACCAAGTAATTTCCTGCAGTCCACACAGTCAAAGTGGTCCTCCTTCAGTTTTATAATTTATGAATATGTTCCTAGGAATAAACACAGGACTTGTGTGCTTGAGGCAATTGTTTAAAGCTCTATCTTGCTCTTGTTTCACTGCATAACAAAATCCCCATCACAGATGGTAGTCAGGCCAGAGACAAAGCTTATAATGAATTGATGCTAATTTGTTTTTTTCCTAACACGTATGGTTAGATTTTTGTAAACATTTCTTTGTTTGTACCTTCTTGTGTACAGAGTATCCCCACCTGCATGGAAAGTCTGCCACTGCTACGAGAATGACTTGACCTAGATTTTAAAACAAAAACTGAACCCAGGAGGTTTTTAGCTGTAGGCTTACATTTTCACTGGAACTGAACTTTCCCAAAAGTACATTGGCCTTGATCAAGGTCTGGAACGGGTGAGCCGAGAAGGGAATTCTTGCAACTCAACCCTGACTTTCTGATCCAGCCAGCATAATTATAGTTTAGCTACTGGCCAGTAGCACTGCTCTGGATAGCATCAAAGCATTCTTGTGAAGCGTTTTGAACTACTCCCAATGACCACTTCTGTGGTCGCTGCGCAGCAGCTTCTGAGCACACCCTGAGCCGCGCCGTGCCCAGAGTGCTGCAGCTCCTGCGCACAGAGCCCGGCTCGGAGCTGTGTGAATGGCTCATCTACCAAAGGCTCCCTTGTAAAGGCCCGATAATTTGCCTGCTCGGGCATTGTGGCATCCATTGCATAACTGCACTTCAAACGCTGTCTGGAGTCCGTGGCAGCTTCCCAAGCAGGATCTATCGGATCGGATAATGCATCCGCAATGGGCTCTGTCAAAAGCTTTAGCAAATCAATGCCTACAGAAATGTAATTTGTCTTTAATCAATTTTATTGTTAAAAGAGGAAATAGTAGATAAAAGCTTCAGGAGTACAGAAAGGAAAAATTTAATTTGTAGGAAGCTAATTAATTTGTTTTTAAGATTTTTTTTTTCAGTCCTTTACTGGAGTGCAGCTTGTTGAACAAAACTAATGTGCTGGAAGGAAAAGACAGTGCCCATAGCAGTGTGCTTCTCTGTGCAGAGAGTAGTGCAAGTTATTTGTGTTTGTTTCTTCTTTCTTGAAGGCCCTTAAATACACTGTGGTGTAGGTGTGTCCTGATTCAAGAGAAAAAGAAGGAAAAAGAAAATTAGGTGAAATTGTAGAAGATAAGGAAAGAGGAAATGGGGAAAGCATCAGAGTGACTGTCTGAGAAAGTCTGTGTGTATGAATGCATATGTGTAAAACCAGTAAATGCTCCAACAGCACCAACTGCAGCTTAACCAAAAGTCACTAACTGCTCTTGAAAACTCAGTTCTATTTTTATCCCACAACAGCCTTAACATCTGTATTTAGTAGGTATTTATTAATTAGTGAATTACATGAAGTGATAGTTTTGTGTGGGGTTCAAGTTATGGTTTGATTTCTGTTCAGATGCACCTGTGCTATGGGATGTGTTTAAAGCTGGATGTTCATCCGTTGGAGGAAATGTTGAGCTGTTTGTGCTTCAGAGGATGTTGAATATTCACCCAGGACTCAATAGCCCACCCCTGTGAGGTGGGCTACAGTTCAACAGTTTCTGTTGGACCAAGGTAAGTTTGGAGTTGCTTCCCTGCAGTGAAAGCTCACCTAGACCTCTGTCCACGTGAGAGAGGTCTGTGTGTGGTTCTTGCCTCTGTAGCAGACTACTGAGGAAGTTAGATTATCCTCTTCTATTGCTCTTTGATTTGAGGGATGGCTATTCTGGGAAAGACAAATACATGTAAATCTGCCTACCTGTTTAGATGATATCTGAAGAATGTCTGTGAAATTAAGAGGCCATGTATTTACATTTAACTGTAGTAATTGTGTAATACTTCCTGTTCCATGTGCAGTGAACGAAATTAAATAATGAAATTTCCTATTTCATTGATGTAAGATTAGCTGTCAGTCAGCCTATCCTGATAATGCTGTGAATCCAAGCATTAATTTTCAAATGCTCTCCTTTTCCCAGTTTTCTTTCAGCTTGCTGCTGCTATTCTTAACTCCTGAGCAGTCAACGTTTGGGTTGGGGGAAGATGGAAAGTCAGGATTTCGTGTCTGTGTTTCTTATTGAGGACAGCTTAAAGCTGGAGAGGTGAATCTGAACATTTGTGGAGAAGAACTGTGTGAATAGAAATCGGAACTAAGCACTATGAATTTTTTCTATTTATTGTTTTTAAAGCAAGTGAGAGTTTTGTAAAGTCATTGGAAATTACTTAAATGTGACAGACATAGAAAGTATCTTTATTTGCAGCTTTTGGATTTGGCCTGATTTCCACAAGTGCAAGGCACTGACAGATGCTGTCTTTTACATTGGGATCTGAGGTTATGGCGCATTTCTTAGAACCAAGCCATTTGCTGCTACTTCTGAAACTAGCTTCTTAAGGTACTCAGGTCTATAAAAAGTGATTTATATAATTTGCAAGTATTGTAAATTATTTGAAAAAAAAAGTTGTATTTGAAGGAAAAGCATTGCAATTGTTACAGCACCATTAAAGAGCAGCAAACCTATCAAGAACACCACAAGAAAATCTTCATGTTTGCATGAACTCTCATGCATAATTTGAGGACTCAAATGTCCTCTTTTTATTTTATTGCCATTTGCAGTGTTTTTTCTGTTTTGTTCTGTTGAAGTGAGATAGTGCTGTTAAAGAAACAAGTCTCTCCTCCTCCTGTTTGATGTGAACTCTTGCCTTTAATTTAATAATCCACATATTTAAAAGTGTGTGTCTGTGCACATACATGTGGATGAACATAAATAACAATTTACAAAGAGAGAAAGAGGAAATGCTATGAGAGCTTTATGAACTTAAGTGCTGACTGCTCTTCAGAGTTATGATCCTTCTGTTCTAGGGTGAGCATTGCTGGAGGGTCATATTACTATTCTTTGTGCTGTATATATTTCCTTGACTTCTTGCAATAAAAAGAACCTCTGCTTTTACTGTAAGCATTTCCAATTTGTAACAGATCAGCAACCCAGTGTTGTTTCTTTGGCAGGGTAAGGCCATCAAGACCTGTCCTTTATGGATCTTTCCAGGTGATTTACTAGCTATGACTTTCCCTTCATATCACACTTGAAGTTTCATCAAAATAATTTGGAATGTACTGGGACCAAATAAATGGCAGAGGCTAAAGCATCTGTTTGCCAAGATAACCACACTACAACTTGCCAAACCAAACATTATTGTTAGAAACACGGCTTGACCATAATGCCTATCTCTGAACTGGAGTGGGAAAGGTTTCATGGGAAAAAGTTTACTCAACAATATATGGGCTCATAGAGCCTACGCTGGAAAAGAGACAGCATACTTACTTTAAGTAAGTTGAAGCTGCAGCCAGCACTATGGCTTGTGGCTGATCTTTATTATGTGCTATGTTTTCAAATTCTGGTTTTTTCGCTTTTAACATGGTATCTCAAAATAATTCCTTTTTTTAATCTTGCTTCCCCCATTGCTGTTGTTGAGGACTCATTAGAGAAAGCAAACTGTATCCTCAAAGATTCTTCTTTCATTTTCCTTTGAATTTTGTGACTGTTCTGCCTCAAGGAACAGGCATCTGATTCTTGACTTTACAGTGTTTGGGTAGTTTAGCTTGAAGCATCATTGCAGCATTGAAAGTTAGAAAAAAAAAAGTTTTCACAATGAGATTATTGGAAAGGAAGTGGAAAGAGATGGACTGGATGTTTGCATTCAGCTTTGCATTCAGTACTGGTGGGAGATTTCCCAAATTTAGTAGCATTACCTAAGAACGGCTCATTCCTCTTAAGTGGCTCAAGGGCTGAGGCTCTGAAAGGCAGATTCAACACTTTCATAACTTACCTGATGTTTGTACTACAGTTATGTCAGTTGTGGGTGGGAACAACAGAGCAGGATAGATTCCTCAGCACCCAAACCTTGCTAGCCCCACAGAGAAAAACCAGCACAGGTTGATGGAGCCAGCTGCAAATTTAGCTGAAAAGTCTTTTCCCTTGATTTTTGTCCATGGATCACTCAGGTGAGGCAGTGCTGTGAGGACAGTGCAGCAGCAAAGCCCTGTGAACAGTTTGTCATCCAGGGGCTGGACTGAGCTAGTGCAGGGGCAGAGCACCAGATTAACAGGATAAAAGGGGATTAAGTAATCAGGGTAAATTCTTTTTCCTGGAAAACTTGGAAACTTGGCAGTTGTTTCTCCTTGCTCTTTAGCTGAGCAGTTGTTTCTCCTTGCTCTTTAGCATTTCATGGCCAAGCAGAAATGCTGAGATTGTTTCTTGCCTGTACAGAGTTTGTTCCAGTAGGTTCTGAAGAGGGAGAAGGGATGATGGAGCACTCGACTGCTGTGCTTTCAGCTGGCCTTTCCCTTTCCCTTAGAAAGCTCTTCTATCAAGGATCATCCAGATATATGCCATCTTGCCTCGTGAATGTGTCTAGTGTTTCATTTTGACCTTGGTTCAAATTCTCAAGTGGTCTGAGTTTTGTTTTTTTTCCAAGCACCAATGCAGCTTATGTTTTGTTCTTCACATAGTTTCCATCACACTTTGACGAATTTTGTCTAATCCTTTCACCAGCTTTGTTGTCAGTTGTCTCTGTGTTACTGTTTCTCAGCTTGTCATTTAATAACTGAAATACTAGGACATATAAGAACATGGGAAATGCCATATATCACCCAGTTGTCATGTTTGGAATTGCAGCAGCTCTGTTGCACATGATACAGTTATAAATTAAAATTTTCCATTGACCTGGAGCTTAGAAGGATATTCTCAGAGCAGTATTTACTTAGTTTTGCTGATCTTGATATAATTATATCTATTTATCTTTTATGTATCTATTTGTATTTCTTTTTATATTCCTATTTCTTATTTCATTTTGCTATTCCTAGTAAAAATCCATTTCTCTGGCATGCCCTTGCCTCTAAGGAGTTGATGTTTGCAACCATTCCTGAGATGGAGTGAAAGGTTTTGATTGTATGTGGATTGGCAAAAATATACAAAATCCTGCATGTTTTATTGATGCAGGGAACTAGGAAAGTTGACTTTTTGTAATACCAAAGGAGAAAATGATGTCTTTCAAAAATGGCTGTCTCTGAAATAATTCAGGATAGGAAGGTTTTATGAGACCTGTCTTTATATATTCTGGAATTGATCCATTTGTCTCTTTAAAATTTAACTGCAGTCAAGAGAAAAATTAAAGATTGTGTGGTTTTGATAAAGTAGTACAGAACTATTTTTGGTAACTAAAAGAGCTTGTCAAAAGCACTTGCTTTCCACCAGGACTAGCACACATTGAAGCCAACATGAGACTTGAATACAACCCATTTTTGAGTCATGACAGGCCCAAGATGCCTTTAAAAATGTTGAGACGGCAAAAGCTGTCTGATTTGGTTCAGACTTTTCAGGTAAGTTCTGCCTTGGCACAAGGTCGTGAAATTCCCGATATGTGGGTGTTACTTTGCAGGAGTTGGGACTGTGTCACAATCAACTCTGGGAGGGAAGGCTGTTGCAGGTCCCTTCGGAGAGGCCATTGTCTCCTCAGGATAAAGTGAGATGTTTCAGAAGTGCTTTGAAGCCGTGCCAGCCTCCTCACAGGGCTGTGAAATCTGATACCTCCGCTTTTGAGCTGTTGGGGAAAGTACAAACTGTAGTACTTGTGGAATTCATTCACTGACTTCCAAACTCCAGTCTGGCCTGGAAATGGAAGAAAGAGTTTAAGAAGAAGGAGGAAAAAAAGACTTCAGTAGTATGTGGCAGTTAACTGTCAACTTTGGCATCTTTTCAGATTTGCAGCTTCATGCTTTCTAGAGATAAACTGTGACTTTTCCCTAAGGACTGGAGGATTTCATTTTCCTTCCCACTGAAGCTGCTAGGATTGTATGACTGTAGGAGCTAAGTGAAGTGCAGAACTACCAGCAGGATGCCTGCCATGCTCTTAGGTAGTTAATTTAAGGTTATAGAACATTTCTTGCAGCTTGTTCCTATTTACATTAGCTTCCAAGTATTTTCCATTTCTAAAGCAGATCAATAGGGTCCTTCTGTCTGTATTACTATGCCTTGTCGTGTTTCATCTGGCTTTCCCTGAAACTTTTTGTCTCATTAAGAGGTGGATTGAGGATTTTCTGTGGGCTCAGAGCATTCCTGTGCACTGTCTGTGACAGAGGATCTTGTGTAAAAGCAGAGAAGGAGCAACCAAATTTTCAGAGTCAGACTTTGTTACCCTTTTTGTTCTCAGTGGAGCTCAAATGCGAGCGGGCAGCGAGGCCTCAGTTTCTGCTGTGTCACCTGTTGCTTTTGTTTCATTTCAGCAGAGTTGAAGGGAAACATTCACTTCTGTCTCTCATGGTGCTCTCTGGGCTTGCCTTGGCCACGCAGGACCTGAGAGGTGTAAGTTGTGTTAGGAATGCAGAAGCCTTTCAGGTGGGGATGGTGCTGTTTGCACTGAAGCGAGTGTCTTGCCCGGTCAGCCAGGCCAGGCTGGAGCCAGCGCGGTTTGCCAGCTGCTAACGCGGCTATTCCGTGCAGTAACCCAATCCCTGGGTGCCATGCCAGGGGCAGCTTGCAGCTGCTCTTGGCTGACAGCCCCAGAGAGAGGGCAGGGGGAGACACGAGCGTGGCTCATCACACTGAGCAGGGCAGAAGAAGATGGCAAAGGTGTGTTTCTCCTCACAGGGGACTGGTGTGACAGATTGCAGGGACATGTAAGGGAGAGTCGGAAAGCTCAGGCTTAAACTGAACTGCAGCTGCTGAAGAAGGAAGAATAGCAAGAAAATACTTAAATAACCAAATTGGATGGAAATAGAAGTTTATTTCTTAATATGGAAATGAGAAAATTATAGGTCATTTATTTGATGTCTTTCTCCTTTCAAGCACCACAGAAAAGGTGAATTATGACCAGATGCTTAAACTGGTTAATTTTAATAAAAACAGGACTAAAAAGGAACAGGTCAGGTGTACTTGATAGATAAGAAAGATTATGAAAGTCAGCAGGACTCGATACAATATCCTGTAATGTGAAAAATTTGCAAATACTTACTTATCTGTCATTCTCTCTAAGAAATGTGGGGTCTCCTGATGATGTCAAAAAGACAAATGCACTACCTCTGTTTGAAAATGCAAGGGCAGCTGAGAGGGAGGAAGCCATAGAGAAGTTAGAGAAACTTAATGCTTATTCAGTATTAAAAATGAATGATGGCATAGAGCATTAGATGATACTTTAAAAATCTTTCTTGTCCTTACAAATGTGATAAATAATTATCATGTTGCCACTATGTACTTGTGCATGGTAGATTCGGTGGAAGCTTATTTCAAAGACAAGCTAGGACACAGTCCCACATGACATGCTTGAAGGCAAATTGTGCTGGGTTTATGTGGGAAGGTGGGCACACAACTGACTGAGGCACTTGTGGGTAAATGGTTATTTGGGGATTTAGAAAGGGGTAAATGGGGATTTAGAATTTCTCATGTGAAGACGGCCCAGGGAAGTCATGATGACTTTGCTGCTGGAGTATTTCAAAAAGAGTGTAGATATATGGTACTTGATTGTGCCTCAGAGGTGGGATATGGATGAGATGATTTCCTGTGATTCCTTTCACTTCTCTGTTCCTGGGACTCTGATGTGAGGCTGACTGGGGAGGTATTAACTCAAGTGCAAATAACTCAAGTTAACTGTGCACTGAAGACACAACCCTCAGCTTAATAGATGTCATTTTAAAACCTGGCTGGGAAAACATGGTTTCATATGTAGTAATAATGTTCCAAGAGGACATCCCTAGATGATTGGTAGATTTGAGAATGATCTGGGCTGATTGGAGAGGTTCTAAAGTGGGAATGATCAAACAACTAGGAAAAAAACCTAGAAGGCAGACTGAAACAATTTTTGTGTAGGGAATAAAAGACCAGAAGAAAAATGACAAAAATCTTCAAATACAGAAAAGGCTGCTGTAAAGAAGAGCAGTATGATGCTTACAGAGAGTCCTATCCCTGCAGAAGATGGAACAGGAATTAATAGAACTAAATTGCAGCAGAAGAGATTCAAAGAAGGCATTAAAAAAAAAGGAAAAAACCCAAAACTACAACTATCCAAAACAGGGATAGCAAGTACTGGAAAAGATTGCTTGGGTGAGTATGAAATCTGTGATGATGGTAAAGGGCAGGTTAGTGAAATACCTCTCAGAAAGGACATGGAGATGGTTGTTCTTACTTCAGGACCTGGGATGGACCAAATGTCCTTTCAATGTTCCTATCTGATTTCTTCAAAGATCTTTCTTCTCTTGAGAAGGAATGCTTTGCCTTGACATTTGAGGATTAAGTTTATTCATTTACTGCTCAAAATAGAATTGCTACTCTCTATTCCTACCAAAACTGTCTGCCTAGCAAGTAGGGAAAATAGCCAGCCCTGCATCTGAGGTTTTCACCTTTCTGTTCCCTTTTTCCTGTGACAAGGAATCCGTGGGAGCTGACCTTTACCCCTTTGCAGCTTGTGGATGGGGAGACAGAGATGCTGTTTCTTTGCAGGAGATGCTAGGGCTCTTCACAGAGAGGCCATACTGAATATCCAGACATGCCAGTGAAACTGCTGTGTGCAGTTCTGAATGCAGCTTCCTAATCAGCATTTGCAATGGTCCTTCAAGTAGCACTTTCACCTGTGTTCATAGCACATGTTTGAATTTTGTTTCAAGTAAAATCCTCACATAGCTAGAGTTTATGTCTAAATTTTTCTTTGTCTTTTGGGTATCAAGGTGGACAATGTGCTGTAAATTAAAAATAAACCTGGATGCAAAAGGCAGCTCCTACTTAGGCAGTGTCAGAGAGGTTTTCTGTTAAAAACTGTTAAACTGATCTCTTAAAAATTACCAACTGATCTGTCGTTTCTGTTTAGAAGTTCAGAAGGAAGCAGACAGTTTGGATCAGGCAACAGTCTGCAGTGATGTGTCCAAAACAAGAGCTTTTGTTCCAAGCGGGGCTGATGCAGGCCACCAAATATGCCAAGAATGCGGGGCCGTTTGTGGTGCTGCACAGATACCATCACCGGCGAGCTAAGCACCCACACTCCTGCTCAAATAACAGCGCTTGGGATAGAGGCAACTGAAACAAGGGAAATCCAAAGCACAAGGTTGCCACTGCCTACATGTACACTAATGTCAAATATAAAATGATCTCTGTTTTTCTTTGAAATCCACCGTTTTCTGATCCCTCCCACAAAGAGGCAATTAGCTGAAACCTCTCAGGGTCAAACGGTCAAGGTTAGTTACAAGAACGGGGTAAAGAATTTTTGAATCAGCGGCTGTGATTTCAGTGAAAAATCTGTGACGTCTGTGTCGTTTACATCAGGAAGTGATGTTTTTCCAGTTGACATAATTTCCAAAATCAAGCATAGCCATATATGTGAAAGCTCTGTGTGTAAACATGTATGAATTGGAGGAGTTGTTGCACTCCCTGGCTTATGAAAAGGCTCTACCAATTGCTCTGAGCAATTTTCATACCCATTTCAGTGGTATTTTTGTAATGCCATGACAATTAACTGCTACGATTATATTCATACTTTTAAAGTAAATTGGGGTTTATTTCTTGTTATCAGGTATGAAAATACTGGTTGACATAATGAAAATAAACAGTGTTCTTATGGAAAAGATTTATTTTTCTGGAAAATTGTAAAGAGATGCACTAAATCCTTTAGTAATTTAGAGAAGGTAAAAGAAATGTTCTTTGAATTTTACAAGTTCTGTGTGACATTTGAACTGTCAGGACATCATAGTGCTTGAAGCTTTAGGCAGGCATAGATTGCAATCCACTCCAATAGCTTGTCTACCTTGAAAATAATTTAAATGGACCACATTTCTAACATGACACCTCATTAATAGCGGCTAAAGGAGCTAAAGAATTAAAAAACCCCAAAACCACAGAGCACCAATTCTGCCATATGGCACATCTGAACTCTGGCACTGCCAGTTTTGTAATTACCTCCTTTGAGCACCTGGTAGAGTTCATCTTTAGTAAAGCAAATATTTTGCAACAGCAAGTTTACTTTCACCCCAGGATGTGGGGTGCAGCAGGGAGCTGTGCTTTGCAGGACCATGACTCTGAGAGGTTGCTCCGTGTCAGGATCACCATCTCCTGATGTGTGGTGTGCTGCAGGGGAGGTATGTCCATCATCCACAGCGGTGAGCTGAAGTAAATCTGCTTGCTGTGGGTAAGCCTTAACAAGCCCAGCTAAGCACATCTGGAGAACAGGCACTCATAGCCATGAAACACCATGGCCTCAGCTGGTTAAAAGCTCTCCTCCTGCTGCAGGGAGGCTGGAGGAGCCCTTGGCCTGAACAAAGCTGGCATTTCTGATGCTGCAAATCGGAGTGTAGCAGAAAAAGTGGCTTGGAAAATACTGATTGATAAGTAAAGCCAGGCTGCTACAGCAGCAGTGAGGGCTGACACCAGTGGTGAAATGGGAAGCAAAGCAGATTAAACTCACTCTGGAAAGATCAGTTGGTGAAGGCAATGATTTGGAACCCAACCTGCCAATTAACCCATCTAGAGGAGTGACTGTGGAGGATTCCCCCAGCCAATGTTTTAATGAAGTAGTTGAGTGGTATAAAATCACAAATCTAACACAACTGGTATTTTACTCTCTTTCATTACAACAATTTTCCAATTATGCTTCTTTTCATTAAGCTCATAATGCAGATTAATAGATTTCCCTGCCTTTTAAAAGGGAAACTGTGTGGTGATACTAAGTAAAAAATTTAGGGAAGAGGGACAATTTATCTTCTGTATCTTTATCATCTGTCAATGACAAGATGGATAATCAAATCTTCTCTGTCTTTGCAGAATGGAGTTTATGTTTAAATGGGTGGGGCTAGTCAAAGCTAAAAGGAAATTTCACAATGTATTTTTTGTAGAGAAGACTCCCAATGCTAATGAGCAGCCGAATCTGTCTCAGAGAAACAGTTTGTTACTAAAAATAAATTGCAGCCTAACTGTAACTAAAATCAGATTGCAGAAACCAAGCTACTCCGATTCCTGATTTCTGCTGCAGAAGGAGATGAATCTATTACAAACAACTCTGATTATTATATATTTTTAAATGTGGAAACTGAGCCTTGTTTTGAAATTAATCCACTTGTGAGTTTCTATCAAATATGCTTACAGCATTCTGCAGAGATTTTCTTCAGACTCTGCAAAGTCAGTGAGGAACCAGTTCATAGTTATGAGGCCAAAAGGAAAAACAGTGCACATGAGCTATTTATAGAATATGAAGCAAAACAATGTGATAAAGGGCAAATGAAAGCTTTCAACGAGAGGCTTTTCGTTCCCAGTCACATGGTCTTTACACGCAATTTCTTTTTTACTATACAATTTAGCAGGGAAATTAAATCACTTGACAGCAGCCTTTTTCTGGTTAGAAAAGAACTGTTCAGTGCTCCTTTACCATTTATAATACGCTCACTTGTGGCTGTTGCTGTTTGAGAGGGTTTGTTTGCAGAAGTTTCTGCAGCGCTGGTACTTTCCTGGCAGGTGGAAGCAGAAGTGGTGGCCAGAGGTTGCCCTGGGAAGATTTTGGTGTTGAGCACGGAAAACCACCCTGCTGCCAAACACAACCTGCAGAAGTTCTCAGTCATGAGCCCCAGATGTTTGGGAAAACAGGACAAGGATCCACCTCCTCTGAAACTCTGACAGTTAAAGGCAGTAGTAGAAGCAAGTAAAGGTAAATCCAACCTTTCTAATTGCTTTTGTGTCCCATCATCCACTGTATATAAATGTCCTTGTTGCATTCCTGCCTTTTTGTTCTCAATGCAAAGAGCAAAGGACATTTCTGTCCTGGGAGTTTATCAACCAGCTCATTCATTTTAAATATATTTCTTCCAGTGCTAGTTAGTTCAAGTCAAGTATCTGTGCTCCATCTCTGGGTGCTGCCTTTAAGCAACTCTTGAAAAAAACCCCAACCTGACCTGGGTGCCAGATTGTGGCTTAGCCTAACACCGTATTCAACTCTTTCAGAGATACAGGAGTTGCCAATTTTTTGACAATTACTAAAATTAGATATTCTACTGCCTTAGTGTGATGACTCCAAGAAGGGGAATGGTGCAGAGGCAAAATTGCATGAACTGTGTCCCAAAGGTCCAGGCTGATAAAAATAAATGGCTTCTCAGATAGATTTCTTTTTGTTATCTTTCCTTTTTCTTTGTGTCTATGATCAAGTTTGAGGGAGGCTAAAGAAACTGAATAGTTTATCTCTCAAATATAGAGGCTGATGCTGTCATTTCAGAATATTTTCACAGACAAGGTGATTCATGGCAGCAGCCTTTTTTCCTTGGACATTAGCAGCACGTTTGCAGGTTCACAGTGTGTGTGCCGCCTGAGCTTCTCACCACTCGGGCCATCACCCAAACTGTCATGTCTCATCTGTGCCAGATTCCTTCCTTAGTCCTGGGAGCTCCTGTGTTTGCTTAAAAATATTAATACTTCACAGACTCATTCTGCATTGTGACAAGTGAGCGAGTGGATAAAATGCCGAGGCTTTAGCAGCAGTGATGCTGTATGGGAGCCGAGTGCTGCAGCTGGGGAGCTGGGGAGCAAGGACCAACGAACGTGGTACATCTGTCTGTAGTCCCATATGTCAGTCTCTCAGACAATTTCACAGATTTGCTAATGGGAAAAAGGCTTTTTAGTGAAGCTTCTTCAGGCCCTTACAAAGATGTGAATGTACTCCAGAACCTTGATGAATGATAAGCAGAAGCACCGAAAGACAAATTTCCACTGCTGCTTCTCAGACAGATGAACTCCTTCAGAAGTCAGGAGTTACTGTGAATTTAAAGAAATCAATGCTGGCTTCCTCCCAGGATGTAAACTCTTTTTAAGAGCTCTGTTTTATGTGTATGTGTGTATGTGTGTATATACATACATAACATTGTTTTCAAATACCCAGTGGAAATTTAATGGACTTGCAGGAACAGCAGAATGGAGGAGAACAAAGTCTATATCCAGCACATAACCCAAACAGTGCTGCTGAGTCGATCCCCAAGAGGAAGGCAGAGCAGTAAAACAAAACTAGAGTTGAGAGGTTTGGGGCTGCTCAGTCCCATTGAACAGCGAGAAATCCCCACCTTCTCTGTTCCTCTAGTGTTCTTGCTGGACACTAAAACCAGCCTAAAAATAAAACCAAGCAAAACTGGAAGAAAAAAAGGTATTGGAAAGAGTGGAGGAAAAAAGAGTTATTTTCAGCAATGTATTCTGTGCTAGCTTTACTTTGCTGGGCAAGAATTAAAATGGCAATTTTGAGCCATCACGGCTCATTGCAGTTATTCAGAGACATGGTGCTCCCATTGCCCTCTACACCTGGAACTTCCCAGTCAGACTGACAGTATCTCTGGGGGACACTGCCATCCCATCCAACAGCTGCACTGGGGTGAGGCAGAGGAATGAGGAGGTGCTGTCACAGTGGGTAGGGAGCATGCAGGGTGGAGGGGTGTCCCCCTCTGTCACACACAGTGCAAAAGCAGTGGGGCCTAGGCAGCCCAGCTGCAAGGGCAGGTGACTGGAGCGCAGTGCATGGCTTTGGAGCTGCCTGAGCCTGGCTTTGCTTCCCTCAGGTGTTTCTGGGTGCATTATGAGGCCTCAGCTCATGTGTTCCTGTCTACTGTGGCATTGCTGATATTTTTTCACTTGTAGTCCCTTGTGTGTGAAGCCAGCACAGCTCTCTTCCGAAGCCAGGCTGTGACCACAGCTACAGTCCGTAGGTTTTAGATGGGAAACAAGACAAACCTCACATACAGGTTCTCTTACCAATGACCTGGAGCGAAGGTGAGTCCGAGAGAAGGGCCTTAAAGCCGTGGTGCTGGAGCACAACTGGACTCAAATCTGCCTCCCTGCACTGCCTGTCTCAGCCTGAGGCGCAGCCCCTGCAAGTGAGAAACAGGCTGATCCCATTCATTACTGTCGCCTTCAAATATAAACCTGCTGGAACAGAGAGCTCTTCTCAAAGCCATCCCATACTCCCACTATGTGCTAACAAACAAGACCATGCTTGTAAGAGCACACCATGAAGTGGCAGAGTGTTCTTTTTTTTTTTTAAAGTTCATCAAGAGGGACAAGAGACACAGGAGAGTGGCTTAAGGGTATTCAGATCACAAGACTTTTTGATGAAGAGAACATGCAGCTGGCTGCATATGCTATTCCAGAAAAATAAACACCACTTGTAAATATCTAGCCCTCTTGCCATCTCTGAAGAATTTCTGCCAGCTGATGTAAGCAGCTGAGGAAGAGGTTGGAAAGCTGTCACCCCTAGGCTGCCACCCTTGTGTGCTGGCAGGATGAAACAGGCAGCCTGCAAAATCTGGGGCAGGCAAAGATAAGCAGAAGGGACTGTCCTGCTCCTGGTTCTGCTGGATCAGGCATTGTGAGCCTGGCATTCTGCTGAAGCACACACAAGAAGAGTATGCACTGCAATTTACACTAAAGACTTAAAGGGTGAACCTTACTGGTCATAGGCCTTTTTAAGGGGTTGCTGAAATGATCTGCTAAAGTATGGGACTACATCACATGCTCTTGTGTGCTTTCAGCTGTCTAGAACTGGCTTTTATCCTGCCACTGCAGATGCAGGGAAGTCCTTTGGCACAGACAGGATCCTCCGGCATAGCCGAGGGGAGCTGAGCAGGCAGAGCAGGGGGCTGGCTGGAAGGGCACCCAGTCACAGAGGCTGAGCTGAGCTTTCAGCCCTAGGAACTCTGCACACGCTATGAAGTGAAGCAGCCCTTACTCAGAGAGACTCTTCTGGCACAAAGGCAGCACTGAAGCAGGATCTCCCATGTTTTGAAGGAAGCACTGATTTGTGAAGTATCATGTAAAGTGATAGGTCTCCTTCCTGAAGAGGGGCTGAGGCTTCAGAACAAAACATTGTGCCTTTTATGTATTTCTCTTTTCTTTGCTGTTACAGTTTGCCTCAACACAGTCACAGAGACTACTGCAAGAAGTTTTAGTTTGGGTATAAGAATTCATCTCCTTCTGCCCCTCTTTCCTCATATGAAGTCAGTGAAGTGAAAGTTCAGGTAGTATCTGGGTGTGCTCACTCAATTTCAAGACTGAAAGTTTCCAAAATATACCAGGATTGCTGGCTTTGGACTCCAGCCCACAGACACATGCGATTTTGATACAACATGTCTGATTCCCTGCATTGTTACCTCGTCTTTCAGCGTTTTACTTACACTGCAAGAAGATTAAATTAACTTTATTATGAGTCATACATGAGCACACATGCAGATCTGTATGTACATAGAAATGGAGAAGGGAANAAAGTTCATCAAGAGGGACAAGAGACACAGGAGAGTGGCTTAAGGGTATTCAGATCACAAGACTTTTTGATGAAGAGAACATGCAGCTGGCTGCATATGCTATTCCAGAAAAATAAACACCACTTGTAAATATCTAGCCCTCTTGCCATCTCTGAAGAATTTCTGCCAGCTGATGTAAGCAGCTGAGGAAGAGGTTGGAAAGCTGTCACCCCTAGGCTGCCACCCTTGTGTGCTGGCAGGATGAAACAGGCAGCCTGCAAAATCTGGGGCAGGCAAAGATAAGCAGAAGGGACTGTCCTGCTCCTGGTTCTGCTGGATCAGGCATTGTGAGCCTGGCATTCTGCTGAAGCACACACAAGAAGAGTATGCACTGCAATTTACACTAAAGACTTAAAGGGTGAACCTTACTGGTCATAGGCCTTTTTAAGGGGTTGCTGAAATGATCTGCTAAAGTATGGGACTACATCACATGCTCTTGTGTGCTTTCAGCTGTCTAGAACTGGCTTTTATCCTGCCACTGCAGATGCAGGGAAGTCCTTTGGCACAGACAGGATCCTCCGGCATAGCCGAGGGGAGCTGAGCAGGCAGAGCAGGGGGCTGGCTGGAAGGGCACCCAGTCACAGAGGCTGAGCTGAGCTTTCAGCCCTAGGAACTCTGCACACGCTATGAAGTGAAGCAGCCCTTACTCAGAGAGACTCTTCTGGCACAAAGGCAGCACTGAAGCAGGATCTCCCATGTTTTGAAGGAAGCACTGATTTGTGAAGTATCATGTAAAGTGATAGGTCTCCTTCCTGAAGAGGGGCTGAGGCTTCAGAACAAAACATTGTGCCTTTTATGTATTTCTCTTTTCTTTGCTGTTACAGTTTGCCTCAACACAGTCACAGAGACTACTGCAAGAAGTTTTAGTTTGGGTATAAGAATTCATCTCCTTCTGCCCCTCTTTCCTCATATGAAGTCAGTGAAGTGAAAGTTCAGGTAGTATCTGGGTGTGCTCACTCAATTTCAAGACTGAAAGTTTCCAAAATATACCAGGATTGCTGGCTTTGGACTCCAGCCCACAGACACATGCGATTTTGATACAACATGTCTGATTCCCTGCATTGTTACCTCGTCTTTCAGCGTTTTACTTACACTGCAAGAAGATTAAATTAACTTTATTATGAGTCATACATGAGCACACATGCAGATCTGTATGTACATAGAAATGGAGAAGGGAAATACACTATGAGAGTGCTTAATATCTATATATTTGCATAACAAAATCCAGCCTATTCTGTTTCCATTTTTACGCAGACTTGTCTGATTACTTAATCCAAAGCCACATCCTCCATTTGATGACTGCCAAAACGAGCCACAGGTGAGAGGTGAGCTGAGTTGTGTTTGGTCAGTCCCTGTGCAAGTTGTTCTTTCCTTTTTTCCTTCTCCTGCTCTGTGGTTTGCCTGCTCTTGGTTTTTTGCTTGCTTTTTTTTTTTCCCCAGATTTTTGTTTAGTTTTGGTTTTTTGTCATCATTTTACATATGATCCTCTTGGTATGGGATGTTACGTGTTTACATTGCACCTAATCTCATAGGGCTGTGATCCCAAATTTGGGTCTGTGTGCTACTGGAATATAAATAATAATGTCTTGTTGCTTTGGTATGCAGTCAGGTTGGAATCTGCAACTCTGCTTGTGGGCACTACCCATTGCAAGACTGCTTTCTTAATTTTTGCCTGAAAGTGATACTGTGTATAGTACAAATAACCCCCAGCACAGCAAAATAATGAACAGCAGCAGCACAGCAAAAAATTCAGCTGTGCCAATGGTGAAAGCATTTTCTTGCAATAGTGAAAATGTGCTGTAAGTACTTGTTGGTTTGTTAGAAATCTTGGGCTATTTAAATATAACTGATCCCATCTAGGTTATCATTAAGGGAGTTTATTGGTGAGTTCGAGGTTAAAAAGCCCCTAAGGCTCAAAGGATAAGGGAAACAGGTGCTTTCCCAGAGCCTTGGAAGCTATGCTACAATCAGCTTATTCCTTCCCTTTGGGCTTAATAATATACTAAAGTTGGTATGTTATAGCTATGGTAACATTTGTAATAAGAAAATATGCAAATACAGCAGCAACATAATTTTTCCAGACTGCTTAGCAAGCAAATGGTTGTGTACAGAGTAGCCTTCAATCCTGTGAGCATCTTTCTGTCACAGGCAGCTCCTGTTATTTATGACAGCAATAAAACTACTGATTATTATTGGACAAATTTCTCAGACATGAAAAAAAAACTTCAGACATTTTACTTCCCAATCTTTCAGTATGTAACAAAAGGTTTGGGGTTTCAGAAATTTAGTCCCTGAGGATAAACAAATAAAGTTGTAAAGAGCACACCTTGCTAATATGACTGTTCCTTATTAGCATAATAGTTTTCAAATAAACAACCTGCTAATGTCTCTAATAAGCAATTACTCTATGATGAAAACTGCAAATGGAGCCCACTGGTGGGTAACAGATAACAGTAAAATCTGTCAATAAAACAAATATTGTTCTGCCTGAGCAGCTCTCTTCTTCACTCCAAGAGAAGAACAGAGCTGCCTGGGTATTTTTATAGGCGGATGTTTGACAGTCAGATATGTTACAACACTGCTCCTCTGATGCTTTGCTGTGATGTTACATGGAGCCTTTACAGTGTTAGTGTTACAACAAAAAAAGGCAGAGATCTTTACTTAGTTGGAAGATACCTACTCTTGAGTCCAATAAAACCACAGTAGGGTGAATGTTTGCCCAGGAATAGGGATTCGACAGATTAATACAGTTTGCTTTCTTTCACAAAAGAAAAATGATAATTAAAAATGTGGAGTCCATCCTATCTCTGAAACACGCAAATGAATGGAAATAGCATCTCAGCACTCTTTTCTTCTTGCTCTTCTAAATAATTTGCAGTGGCGAAAAGGTGTTAAATGCATGCAATAATCTCACTTTCCCAAACATTGAAAAGTGTGAAAAAAAAGTCATAATTTTTCAAGCATAGGTGACAAACTATTTTCAAAACATTTGCAGTGTAATTTACACACTTGTTGCTCTACCATCGATTACAAAGCTGAGTTGTGCTTGCTTTGGTCCCTGTACTTCTGCACTCATTTTTTGAAAATAATTTTGCATTTAGTTTTCCAGAAATAAGGATATGGAATATGAGAAAATCACAAATCCCCAAGCCTGGTCCTTTCCAAATTCCATGGTGAGTATGAGGGTTTTATTTTATATATAGCTTTGTAGAAATGGGATCATTTGAAGGAAAATCTTGAGCAATTCTTATCTTTGTTCCATTCTGGACTGACATCATGGTACGAAAATGGAAGGAATGTACAGTAAAGCCTGGTGTGGGAAGAAGATCTTGACAGAGGGATGATTAATGGTGTCTGAAAGAGGGAAAACAGTTATGTAAGAAATACAGCCCATGAGATTGAAACTGAAGAAACCATCACAGGTGCAGACTGTAAACAGGCCCCAGGGGGAAGAATATTGGTCTTTTAAAGGTGGACTCTGTAAACAAACAGATGAGGCATAGGAAATATCCTTCCATATAAATTTTTATGGTACAAATAAGTACATGGAGCACATAAGCACTGTAAGTGTTTATAAACTCAAAGAACATCCATATTGCAGTAAAGCAGCACAAATAGTACCACAGTGTAAATTTATATAGCGTGAGGCAGATGTGTGGTCTGATGGCTCAGTTTGTTTTTTTTGACTTTAGCCAATGACATGATTTCTGTGTCTCTGGTTTTGTTTTGTTCCATTTAGCTGCTCTCAGCTACATAATTGTTCTTTCAGCTTGTAAATATTATGGTCAACCTCCAGCAAAGTTTAGATGAGGCCAATCAAACGTAAACAAGTGTGTCTGCACCAATGATGCGAGTAAGCAATGTCATCTCTGGTGATGTTTCCTCCCCCTTTTCTTACTCCCCTGGGACTGCATGAGCTTTGTGGAGCCTGCTGTGGTACTGCACAGCCAGGGGTTCAGTTTAACTGCCTGTCTGGGATTTTTTTCTTTTTTTTTCCTGGCTATTTGGTGTAGGATTTATCCAGTGAAATGAGAATAATGGACCGGGATCACCTCTGGGGAGCATCCTCATGTGTCCTTGTTTCTGCCCCTGCCCTAGACGTGGCTGCCTGCAATCTCAGCACAAAGTTAATACAGGTGTGAGGTGCAGTGCAGGGGACCAGAAGCAGTGCTGCAGTGCTGTGACACAGAGGGATGGCAGCGCTGCTGGGCAATGGTGTCAGACTCTCTGTGCAGTTTCCTAGCCCCCCTGGCTGCTGTGCCCTGCAGCAGGTGACAGCCAGCAGCACGGGGCTCTGGCCTGGTGGCTCTGGCAGAGCTGTCACTGTGCGAAGGCCCCAGGTGCTCGTACGCTGCAGTCACCAAACCCTCTGGGTGTAAGCCTTTGCATTAAAAATGTGCATGTGGCACACTGAATGGGATCTTTAGGGTTTCATTCCACATTGCTCTACTGTCACTGTGCAGCCCCTAACCTGCAGCACATACTGTCAACACAGTGAATGCATCCCATGGGCTTTCTGCTGCAAACACAAGAAAGCAGGTGGGTTTTCCCTGCATGCAACCTCCTCCCCTTGCTTTGGAGCCTCTCACTGTTGTGCACTGAACACAGGCCCTTCCTGCTCTCCTGCTTCTAATCTTTATCTGTCTCCCACTCCAGCTTTTTGTCTTCCAAGTGCTCAAATCCTGCTGAAGTTTTTTGCAGCTGTAGCAGTTCAACACTATTGGCGGCCTTACCTTCCACACCTCATGCTCCCATAAGCAGTGAACTACTGGGTCATGATTTTTGATTAGATATGAATTAACCTTTAAGGAAAAAGCCCACCAAAGTAGTGACTGCAATGCTATTGATCTCCTGGGAACAGAGCCTGGGAGGTGTCTGACATTTTGTATTGTTATCTATGGGAGAGGAAGGAGCTGGGCTGTTTTTTCCCACAAGAAATGTATCTATTTTTGAGACCAAAGTACTTTCTTTGCCATGGGACCCAAAACAGTTTTCATTCACTGACTCACAGTCTCTGGAGGCTTTTCCCCTGAGCTTAGGAGGCGAATGCTCAGTGGTTAGCAGCTGGAATAGTGATAGCCCAATTAGCTAAAACTGTTAATTTAAAGCTAAAGATGTTACCTGTTTACAACTATCTTGGCTTTGAGAACCAAACAGCCTCCATCACCCTCATTCCTCTGTTTTTACATACAGAGTTGCTATAGATTTGGTCATAATAACTATCGGGTGAGAATCTGAAAGCAATGTATTAACAGCATATGATTTATTCTGTGGTTCTTGTTCAGAAAGCCAAAATATGATTTCATGCTTTCCTGTTTCTCTTTTTGTCTTCTTACGGTATTAAAATAATTTATTAGTTATGTGCTATTAAATTTGTCCAATAGCCTATTTGCTTAATTATGGATGAATGCTTATTGATGAATCCTTCCCAAGAGACAATCTCTCCAAGACCCAGGCAGAAACTACAGGAGGTGTATGTGGACAATGTTCACATTGTATCTGTTCTTGTGGTGTATGGCAGAGCCAGGATGGGTCAGCTTGGCAGCACATGGCCTTAGGCTGATCCACAGGATCATCAACACCATGTGCTTTGCTTTCTATTCTTTGAAAGATGAGGAATGTCTATAGTAGCATTCATGGTCCAAACAGCTGAAAACTTTCTGCTGCATCTCTGCAGGGTCTGAGGCTGGACCCACATCTGCCTTGTCCACATGGAAGGACAGGGCTTGGTGGCAAAAGTACTCTGGGAGCTGCCGGTATCCACACAGCCTGGGAGTTTTGGCAGGTATGGGACACTGGCAGTTGGGACCAGACGTCTAAACACGCTTTTCTGTTTCATTCAGAGATTGCATGGGGACTGTTCAACCTTTAGACAAAGCCTTTCCAAATAAAATGCTTTATCAAAGGAACAAAATATCAAGGAAAGGGGTATAACAATATTTAGAATTCTTCCACATTGCAAAATCTGTGCAAGGAACTTCGGAAGAGCCACTACCAAATGCGCCCAGTAGCATTTCTTAATATTTGTAGTTGTTCTTAAATCTATGTACCTAATCAGCTTCTTAAACTGTGCTCCAGGCATAGTGAAGTGGAAAGAAATATTTAAAAAATTGCCTGAAGGGATGAAGTCTCTTGGTATTTATGGTAAATGCAGTGCTTTGCTCTTGTTGGGAGCTTTCATTAGTTTAAATTGTGTGTCTTAATGCAGCTTGTAAATTACTGACAGTAAAGGAGATTCCAAAATGGCATGTGTTACCATGGAATACTTTTACTGTTAATATATAATGAAGAGGTAACCCTCGTATATCCCAAAGTCAAAAAGCAACTTCAGATTTCTTATTTAGAAGATAATATCTTAATTGAGCTCACCTGAGAGATGACTGGGTAAAGTTCATGTGATGTTTTTGCTGAAGGTGTGTCTGTCAGGTGCAGTTGGTTGTTTTGAAAAACAAACCAAAGAATTTGAGTGCAGTGAAACCATTTTGCTATCTGTTCACCACAGCCCATGTTTTCTGTTAGCTTCCTGGAGCTTGGTGTGGCTGAGGCTGTGCCAAAGTAGGGCAGAAGGTCCATGAGCTTATGTATCTCGAGGCACAGGGGCAACAGAGCTACAGGACAACAGAGCTACAGGACAACAGACTGGAGTGGGATCCTGGCTGTGTTGTAGCCTACTTTATCAAACAACTGAGAGCACCTTGCTCTACATTATTGACACTGGTGGGCAGGGAATGGACTGACATACAATGGACTGAAAGTGTGGACAGAGCTGGCAGTCAGTACCTTGCACCTTTAGTGAAGGATTCCAGTCTGTAAAGGACCTGCTGCAGCTGATTTTCTCCTTTTTCCTCCTGTTCTTTTGAATCAACCTCATGTGCACAATCTCTGCTCAAACTCTTTCCTTACTATTTCATGGTCTCTTATTTCTGTTATTTGACAATTACTAAAAGGAGATCTTGTAACTGATGCAGCATTAAGAGCAGATCTTAGAACAATCAGTAGTTTCAGCAGCTCTTTCTATTCTCCCTGCTTTTGTGGCTTATTGTAAAAGTGTCAATCTCTCACTGCTATCTAACAAACAAACTTCTGCCCTGGATCCATTTCCTCTTGGGCAGTTTGCCAGGAATAACAAATTAAACTTCAGCTCTCAGTTTAAGAAGTTTCACTTCGCTGGGTAGAGTTCAAGTACAGTCTATTATCCTGACTAAGTGATAGAGGAGTCCTTTGATGTTTGCTTCTTGAGTGGTTTATACAAGCCAGGGCTTCCTGTAGGAAAAAGAACTGCAGCTGAAGGAAATACTTGATTGATCAGGTAACCTCTTCCTCTCACTCATACTTGAGAGTGTCTGAGTGTCCAATGACAGAATCATGCAGAGATACAAAGAGAGACCTGGTACAGTCTCCACCAGAAGAAGTCACACAGTTTGATGATGTTGTTCAATTTATCAGGTGGGAGGGACCAAACCTGCTCCTCCCACCTTCCTGATACCCACTGCTTTCCCCACACCAGCTCTGGTGATCCACCATGGCTTGTTCAACCTATTTAATTTGTTCACAACTGAAATTAAGTGTTCTGCCATGCCCACGAGCTGAATGGGATAATTAGTAGTGCTCCTGTCACAGAAAGGGTGAGGCTGCACAGGTGGCACCTGGAGCAGGAGGTGCAGGGGAGAGAGGAATGACATTATGCAGGAATAGAAGTCCTCCATCTGCACCTGCCAGCCAGCAGGTCACCTTGGCTGTGTCACTGAGCCATGCACTCAGGGCTCCTCCAGAGCCCTCTGACCTTCAGCTGGGTCCCACTCTGAACTCTTCTGGAAGATGCTGGTTTTCTCCTTTGATCACCAGGGACTGTGTTCATTTTATCACATAAAATGGTGCACTGCTGTGTTTTTTCTCTCTATAAGAAGGTATAGTGAGGCTCCCCTCCCAGTAATTCTGGCCTGGAAGTTTCAGGGAAAAGCAGAACTTGGCTAGAATATACAGAGGAAAAACAGGGACTGTGCAGTGCAAAGGGATCAGAGCATAGGGGTCAGCTAAGAACAAGGAGGAAAGGAAAGAGGTACCAGCAAACCTTGCATTTTCTGAGTTGTTTCAAGATGCCCACTGTTCTGTGGTCAGTGGTAGTGAACTGCTGTGCTTGATTTCTGAATCGGAGTATTTAAAAACTCCCTTTGTTAGCCTGCCACTCACAGATAATTGGGGTATTTTTTCTGTGCCAATAAATGTTTACGACCATTTTGCTTCTCCCTGATTCTTTAGAAGTGTGTCCACAACATGTGGTGGGTGCAGCATTGTTTTCCTGTCCACATTGGAGCACTGGGCACAGAAGTGACTTGCAGAACTCTTGCCTCTAACCAATGGGACAGCTGAACAGCTCGTGAGCAGCACTGCAGTGCCAGAAGCAGCTGTGCTAATAGCTCAATATTACAAGCAGGAGAGGTCTTGCTCCCCTTCTGAGCTCCTGGCCTTGCAACTCTGCTACTTTCCTTGACGTGGGTGATGACTGTCAGATGACTGTTGAGCTGATTCAACTCACTAACCCAAAAGAAAATCATCTCTATGTAACATTGTCACCGTTGGCTGGAAGGAGAGCATGAGGAGATTTGGAGGCAAACAGCATTTATTTTGCAATTAGATGTTGCAATACCTGTGGATATTGCATGCTCCACAGTGTTGCAAGAGTCCCTTGAGGAGAACTCATTGAATTTGGTTTGTAAAAGCTTGTCTGAAGTATGGTTATTGGAAGTTGTGAAATGACCCATTATTCAGTACATGCAAAGCAATCCTATACTATTTTATTACAACTTATTTTGGGTTGTGTAGAAGCAGCTTTTCCTTCAGCTATATCCATGCCTGAAACACTTTTAAATCCCAAACAGACTCTCCTGACCTCCCTTTTTATACAGAGAAACACTTTAATAAGATCTAATTACCTGTAGAAATGTACATGTTGGAGACCTCTGTGTTTCCTTGCTTTGGAGCCTGATGTAACAGGCAGTTTCAGAGTACTCTCTGGATGACTGAATAAACCTAGGAAGTGTCTTTTTTCCACAAGTGTTTTGCTGTCGCTATCCACCTTTCAAGATCTGGACTCCCATCACAGAGAACTTTGGAAGCTTTTTGTGTGTAGCCCCAGGAGTTTGTCCCACGTAATGTTTTCCAATCAGCAATGTTATTTTTAAGCTCTGCTATGTCACGTTATCTTATTGCTTCACAGACCCCGTGACTGCTTGTGCCTGCAGACAAATCTAGCACAGGCCATGGGGAGGGTAATGCCTCCTTTTTGGTCTGCCCCCTCCCCTCTCACATCCCAGAGGTCTATTTCTATCTGGGAGTGGAGGCTGGGAGGCCAGTTGGCTATATGTGGCTTTATGTGACAGTGCCTCTGTGAATTCAGGCAGCTTGGCTGCTGTCTCTGAATCCCTCCTGTAACCCACAGTGCTTCTTCTTCCCCCAGTGAGGCTTTTGCCTCTAAACAGTAAGTTTTCTTGGGAATAATTTCTAAAGCAGTTAAAATTTTCCTGTTGTACACCCAAAACGTGCTTTCTTTGAAACCCCCCTCTTCCTGCCTTCCCATAGAAATGCTGCTCATCAGCTAGTTCAACATTTGTGCATTCCTTTTCTTGTTCTGAGACTCCTTCCTCAGTCTGAGGATGGATAAAGGATGGTCCCTCACTAAATAGAAACATATTTTTCCTCTCAAGAGATTTGCTTTTATCCGAGTTGATTCTTGAAGAAAGACAAAAATGCCAGAAAGAGAGATGTGAGCTGAAGCAATTTGTTTGTCTTGCCTGCAGGCTCACCCTTACATCAAAGTCCAGTGGAGCTGTGTGGTCAGATTGTCAGGTGTGTGTCCTCAGTGTGAGGAAATGAAGTTTACAATGACTGCAAAGGGATAAGCTTTTAGAAAAGTTAAACTGGCCAAGTCTCAATCACCTTTCTCTTGGTTCCACTCATTAAAAGACATGTTCCTACTTTCTCATGAACTCTCTTCTGGATGGAGCATTAGAATTAATTCCATTATGCTCATCCCATGCAGGTAATAAATATTTCAGGACTCCTCTGGAAAAAGTAAGTGATAAAATTCTGCTGTCTTTGCCAAGATAGTAATTTTTGCATTCAACGAAACACATTCCAAGGTGGTGAAAAACAGAGTTTCTCATTTGTAGAAGATCTTATTGTTGGTGGTTTTTAATTTGGTTTTGAATTTCAATTTTCAGGATCATCAGCTTTGAAGTAGTAATCCAGGCTGGGTCCAGATTCTGACCTGCAGAAGGTTTGGAACAAGGTGTTACAAATGAACAGCATTTTCTTTGGATAAATTCTGACTATTTGAAATGTCTAATACTGCATACTGCTGGTCAACTGGATTTGTTGTGCAGAAGAACCACACTCTGTCCTAGCTGCCCAAAACCCTTGTATTGTCCCTGGGCGTGCTCAGGGAGACACAAGAGCAGGCACCTCAGCATCCCCTCTGGAAAGTCACCTCTGTGCAGGCTGTGGTATCACCCCTTGCACCTGCAGGGCTGGAACTGCAGCTTTTGTGACTGACTGCAGCTCTGAGGGTAAACATAAACCAGAAATACCCCGACTACTTGCACTGAGAGACAAAGCAGCCCTATGGCGATAGCACTCCTAACTGCAAGCATTTCTTGCCTGCCAATTTACTTCCGTAGTAATTGGGATAAGGCCTTGGGGGGAAAAAACCCATGACAACGAACATGGCAAAATATGAAGCCCCTTTTCTTTAGTAGCAACTGCTCTCTTCCCAAAACTGGCAATGAGGGAGAAGACATGAAGAGAGCCTGAAGCTCCTTTGTACCCAGTGTGTATCTTTGTGATTGATTTCTTTCGCTAGCAAAGGACACGAAAGAAATTCGTGCTCCAACAGATTGTTCCTGTTGCAGGGTTTTGAGCTGGCATGTCACAGAGCCAGTACACACTGCCCCACAAGCAGCTGTACCTGTGTCCCTGGCATGGTGAGCTGCTGGTGGAGTAGCCACGAGCATAAAGCCACACTCACAGCACACCTTGGGCAGCCAACGTAGCCCAAGGGAAGGGATCCTTCCCACCTGCTGGCCAAGCAGCACCACATGTCCTGTGTTGCTCTTGTTCATTGTTTTTGCAGGTGATTGCAGTCAGAATGCTGAAGGATTGGATGTTTCTCTTTATTGAGAGCAGAGAAGACTGTGACATAATCACTTGATTAAAAAATAAGCAAGGAAGGATAGGGGGAGGAGAAGCAAAGACTTGACATCTCTCCCCCAAGAATGAAAGAAGAAGGTGATGATAGGTCCTTTTTAGGAAAGCTTTGCTGCTTCCTTATGAGTCACTCCCATTCAGCTGCAGGGCCTTGTGGTGTCTTTTGCCCAGCATGGGAATAGCCAAAGCATCTCCCACAGAAATTGTAGGAGGCACAAGTCCATGTCCATTGAGTTCAGCTTTGGGAACTTCATGTTTGTTGTGCCAGAGGCTCAGTGTGCCTCCCTCTGTATGTGCTACTGATGAAGGCATTCATTGCAAATTGGTTTTGAGGCTGTTTGACTACTACTTTTGTGGTAAAACACCCCTCCTAAAACTTTGCAGAAAAGGAAAACTGAATGCAACTGACATTTTTACATCATTATTGAACTATTCTGATGAGAGAGAATCCTAAAAGTTTTTTAGTGATTTGAAACATTTCCATTTCTTTGGAAAAGTCTTTGCAGAAGCGGATTCTGGGTTTTTGGCTGGCATTTCCCAGCAGCTGTTGCCAGCTTTCCTACAGGTCTGCTAGGAAGTGCATAGGCTCTGGTGTGCTGCGAGACTGTGTGTTCCTGGATGTGTTTTGTCTCTGTGACAGTCCCCAGTTCTTATTTCAAAATTTAGAAGTCTGCACAACGATGAAGGCTTGAGCATCACACTGCACAAATGCAAATGGAAACTGCCTTTGCTTGACCCCCTAAGGCCCACCGTCTTTGCTAATAAAGATTCACTGTGTAACTCCCCATTAAAAGTGGCAGTTGGAGGCCAGGAAAAAATCAGTTATCCAGTGTTTGAAATATCCGTTTAGCTGCTGGGAGCCACCATTTGATCTTAAGCAGGATACTTAGATGTGTTCATTTTTAAGTGTCAGGTAGTTCAATGACTTCACTCAGCATTTGCATTTTATGGGGGTACATGTAACCTGAAGAACGAAAGGAAAGTTTGCTATTTCCTGTAAACATTTTTATATAAAAGTGTCACATGAAAGGCTGTTGGATGAAAAAATTACTGTATTGTGGAGTGCCTGGAAAAAATCACTTAGGCATTATTTTAATCCTTGGCAGTAACTATTCCAATGTATACTGTTTGTTTAAGAAGCCTAGAACACTGTTCCTGCAAATGACTTTCTTACGACTCTGGGTACAGAGCCAAGTGCAGGGAATCTGTGTATGGGCGAGCAGAGAGAGGCTGTCCCCTTCGGGACAGTAAGACCATGTAAGGATGCAGAAGGATTCTGACTGTTTTACCTGGAATCTCATTCAGACCACATTGGCTTAGCAGTGGCATAAGCCTGTAACTAAAGCAAGTAAGCCTAAAGGTCGACAGTCATTAGGTGATTTTCCTTATACCCCAACAAAACGTGTTGATAATGAGTTCTCTCTCTTCATCTTCTCAGGCTCTTTTGATTGGTTGAAAGGTGTTAAACATGCCATTCCTTTAGGGCTTTCATCTTTATGGCAACCGTGTTAAGTTGCTCTCCTTGAGTAATTATATGATAAAAAAGAACAGGGAAAGAAAGAACCTGGAAAAGCCTGAAGATACCCAAATGAGGCAAGTGGAAAATACATTTTGTGAGCATGAGGTGTAAATCAAAGATCTTAGAAATATTCAATAGGAAATTGTGTCCTTTCAAGTGCAAAAGTATTTTGGTGATTAATTTTATGTTTAGTCTTGTATCCCACCACAGAAATAGAAGTTTAAAAAGTGATCTCATGCCTGAGAACAGAAACAGATGGAGAATTTCAAGCCTTGATATGTCCCCAGCAAAAAAACAAGTGCCAGTAAGAAATAAACCCATCCCTTTAATAGAGAAATTGGTGGTGCAGGTCACCACCTACTTTGACAAGTCCTTTACTCTTGTGTCATTTGTTGGTTTTGCTGTTATCTGTAGGAATGATCAAGGAGACTGATATGTCATTGGAGAGCAGGAGAGAGGTCACACATGAAACTTGTCTCCTGTACTGTCTTTAATTGAACCTTCCCTGCTGTTTTTCCAGGCTGGTGGCTTTTCTGCACAGATTTAGCTGCAGGCAGTGCCTTCAGAGAAGCCAGGCTGACATGACAGCTTGGCCAGAGCAAAAGTCTTGAAAGATTGCAGAAGAACTGTAAACATTGATGGAGGAAGAATTTTTGGTAATGGTAGATGGTAAACAGATGCACATAAATAGAGGAAGGCAGCTGGAAAATGCAAATGGAGAAGGACAGGACACAGTCTTTCAATGTTTAAAGGACCTTCTTTATACATGTGGCAGTTCTGGACACATGAGGTGGTCTCATGCAGTCAGATACTTTTCCCAGGAAACCTTTTAAGTGATTTGAATGTTTCATATTTATTTTTTGGTGCTTAGGCAGCCTGTGAGTGATGGTATTAAGGAAATATGAACTGGCTGACAAAACTGCCAAACAGCAAACTGTATTGTGTTTATCAGGGCATAACCTGTCCAGCTCTGGTTTGAATTCAAGAATATTTAGTTACCAGTTGCTACAGTGAAGACACAGATCTGAGGAGGAATCAGCCTCTTTCTTTCTACCTCCTGGTGTCATTCTCTACCTCCTCATTGTCCTGAGGGAGGAGGGAGATACTACAGAGCCCCTTATTTCAAATATCCCTCTTCTGGGGCAGTCTTCTCCAAGAATTTTGTGCTCTTTGCTCTACCTGAATAGAGGTTTCTCTAGGAAGTCTTTGGAGGCTGTTTGTCTGTTGTCCCAGAGGAACTGGGGAAAAAGCTCCCTCAACCCTTCTCTCCGGCTCATCAGAAGTAGCCACCTGATACGTTACAAATTGTGTTCTCTTTGGAGGCAGGTCAGGTACATGATGTTGTCATAAATTTTCAGATAAAAGTGATGCTGAAAAAGGTGAACATGTTTAAGAGGTGAATTGGCCCCCAGGGGATACTTCCTCTGTTGTACTTTCCTTAAATGCTATGAATAAAATACTATGGGACACTTATTAAACGTATGGGAAAAGTTACATGACTTGAAGTTTTATGCTATTGAATTGAATTTAAAGACTTTTTTCTTGCTGTGTATTTCCAGCATGTTTGATGGGTTTTGTTTGGTTGGTTTGGCTGGTATTTTTGGTTTGGTTTTGTGGTTGGTTTTTTTGTTTTGTTTTGTTTTGTTTTTTCCCTGGAGGGGGTCTTCTTTTATTTTTTTCCAGTTTTGTTTGCTTTCCTGGTGTGTCCCTGAGCCTTCAGGAGGGATAAGAAGCAGCCCTTCTTCAGACCTTTATTGATAGCCAGAAGTAGCAAACCAGAAGCAGTCTTAACTACTGACTACTTAACTTCTCTGATTTTGCAGAGCAAAATCATTCCTGTGTTTGAAATTCAATTTTATGTAACCAGGACAAGAAAAAGCTTGTCTGAGTAGAAGATAAATATAAAATGATACTGAAATCAGATAAATGGCTGGGTTGTCAGAAGCTTGAAAAGTTTAAACAAGTTTAAAACTTGCTCAGTGGAAGCTTGATGTGAGCCCTGCTCTGGCCCCCCTGCCTTCCTGCAGTGTAACTTGCAGTACTTCCCTCTGAACTGCAGAACTGCCCTTGTCAGTCCCTTATCTGGGAAGGTAAAGGAGGAACCCTTAGTGCCAGCCATAGGAAAAGCCACAGAGGTTTCAGGACAGGTTATTTAGTCTCCTGGTGTTTCATTTTGTGCATTCAGGACAGAGCCAAAGTCATGGAGGCAGGTGGGTGAAAAGCAGTTCTAGGCTTTTCCCTGTCACAGCAACTTGTCACAGAATCTCTAAAGCTATTTTCATTCTTGCATTGCTTGAGTCAGATCCATTTGGTTCAAAATTGCTGCCCTGACATTTGAACCTTTCAGGCAGACTGCTCTGGCAGCACCTTATTTTTCTGTTGGAAAAGGAGGGGAAAAAAATCGTTGACATGTAATTAATGGAGCCAGAGAGAATCTGAATTCTGAACGACACCCATTATTGAATAATGAGATATAAATTCTTTGTTATAAATCACTTTAACATCACAATGGCATGGGAGGATTCAGAGGGGATGGTGACTTGTTTTGCTTAAGGACTGATCTTTTACACAGACAAATGCTCATGAGAGTTCTGTTAAAGACAAATCTCTACAGGGCAAACAAAATCATGGACCAAAATGGCAAAATGGAGAAGGTAGGAAGAGTGTAAGGAAAGGCAGAAGGAGATTAAGATCTTACTTGGCCTTTTTCAACCTGCTGAGTCCCTGTCTGGGTGTCTAATTTTTGTTTAGAATCAGGACTGTAGAGTTCTAGAGTTCTAGACAGGTGAACTCTGTCTTACATCTACTTTTCTGAAGTATCCATCCACAAATGTGTTTGTCTGTATAACTGTTGTCTCTCAGAATTCAAAATATTACTAATGCATAGCTTCTAATTGATTAGTAAGCTATAATTAATTGTTCTTTTTAACTAAGAGGGAGCTTCAATGCTTTAAGATCTTCTAATTTTGAAAGTAATTAATTGCAGATTAAATTAGAAGCCACTTGTTAGGTTTAACGAAACAAAATTAAAAATTTAAGAAATGGCTTTATGCTGTAGGGAGTAAATGTTACATGGAGCAAATAGTTATAATTATAATTTGAATTATCTTTTTATCAGTCCCAAAATGTAAAATATCTCTATTACATGAAACCTAGATAAGTTTTGAAAGCATATTACATAATACTGTGGGATTCAGCAGAGATAGGTAGAGGTGTCAGACTGACACTGGATAGAAGCAGATGTAGGTTAGCTGAAATTCTAGGGCACCTCAGAGATGCCTTAAGAAAATGTGATTCTACAGTGTTTTTAAGAAGACGAGAGAGAAAAAACAAACGTTTACCTGTTTTAATAATATAGTCTGTAAAGATTTTGACATCTGTTTTTAGTGGTAATTGAAAGCTGATGGATTTGGGGAAATTGAGCTGTCTGTGTGGGTAGAATCAGAGGAATGTTCTTTAATGCCACATCCCAGGATGTGAGCTGACAAAGCTGGTTTCTATGTAAAATGCATAAGACACAAGCTTTTTTATGCCGTATGTAAAAAATGACTGAACCACTGGCAAATGTTCCAAATGCCCCAAAAGTTCAAAGATTTGCTCCATTTAGGCCCCCTGCAATTCAGAAAACTATTGAAATTTTTCTTTGTTATCTCTGGACAAATCCCCTTGCCTGAATGCAGCCTGCCTCATGCTCTCTTGCTTTGGCTCGCTGCTGATCTCAATCAGCTCCACTCGAGCGCTCCTGTAGTGCTTGCAGGACCTCTGTCCGTCTGGCCTGGCAGGCTGCTGCCATGTATCAGGCATGCTCAGGGACTTTCCTCAGGATTAGAAAGGTACAAAATCTGCTCAGTGCCTCTGCCCGTGAGGAAGCCCATCAGCAAGCAAGATTTGGAGACAACCCAGTTAAGCATTACTGAGTCTGCTGAGACACAACTGCGTATTCCACAAACATCAGCAAAGGGATCCCCCCATACCTTTTGGAAAAGAAACAGCTGGGTGATTTTATGATGATATATATCCAGGTGGACCTGGCCTTGGAAAATGTGATTTGGTTTATGCTGTTGAGAAAAGTCAGGTTCCAAGATAATTTTATCCGTCCTGACATAATCTACCTACTGTCCTCCTTAGATCTTATTTTTACAGGTGCATTGGAGACCAAGAGATTAGAGCCTAACTCAACAAAGTAGGACATAGCACAATGCAGTGAGCTAGTGCCACAGAATATCGGAGTATCCCACATGTCCTGGGGACAGACCAGTACCAAGCTGGTTGGAGAAGCCCTTGTGTGCCTCAACTGGTGCAGTATGTGTCAGCTCACACAAGAGGCAAAGGAAAGCAGCTACAATGTAAAAGTTAACTTGTAGGAATAATTTCTGGAAGAGTCAATCAGTAAGAACTTTAAATGCAGTCTTTCTTTAATACCTGACAAATTAAAAATGCTCCTTCTTTTTCATATCCTTTTTATGTAAGCATGTAGTTTCCAATTGAAATGTTTTTATATCTGATGCAACCTCTTAATGGCAACGGGTTTTCTTCTAAAACAAGACAAGGCAAAAATGCCTAAAATAGTGCCTTTATTAGTACTTTGTCACTTAAAACATTGATCAGTAGCTCCATATACTTCTTGCAATTGCAAATGGTGTGCCCATGCTAATACTGCAAATGTTTTGGGTAGTACAGATTAAGAAGTGTGTCACCAATGAAATGTACATTAGACAGTTGTGTTGTGTTGTGACATTAGGCAATTGCAGTTTAATTCTGTTATCTGGTCAGTTGTAGTATTCTGATGGAACTGGGGAAGATAAGGTTACAGGAAGGGGCTGATATGAGACAACCTCATGTGCTGCATTAGATGGAGTGGGTCAAATGCATGGTGTAGATAGATAAAGAAGTCTGTTCTTGTTGGTTAGCAGCTACTTCTGTTAGGGAGCAGGGGAAAAGATAGTGCTGCTTCATCCCTGTTTCAATCCAGTAGGAGTCCATTCCTCATCTAAGCTTTAGTGATTGTTTATTCAATGTGACATGATGTCTTTGGGAGAGTGACATAAAAGAGAGGAAATGACGTTTGGAGAGGAAAATGCCACTTGACCTCAGAGGCTTGTCCCCCCTCAAGTTTTTCTTAACTCCCACTTTTCTGTTTTGTCACTAGATCCTTTAATCCCTTCTCTCTCCATAAAAGTGCCAAGATGTCTCCAAACCACTTAGACTGTAGTGTTTCTATGTTCTTAGCTGGCAACTAATTCCATGAGTTCATTATTCTGACCCTGAGTGAAACAGTTTGAATTTCCGGTATACACAATTATTTTGGGTTATGACTTCTGACTTTTGAACCCCTCACCAGAATGCACCATTTAAATCTCTTCATCAGCTCTGAGTGCTGTCACTGGGTCAGCTTGGTGTCAATATTCCTTTAACAGCATTATGCTACTCAGAATTTCTTCCTACGTCTTCTCTTGGAACAACTGCAGCAAAATCTGGAATCTTCTGGTCAGAAGGCGTGATTCTTTCACTATTATTCATGTTTTCCAGGAGTCTTGGGATTGTTTACAGCGTATGGGACAGTTAGGTGCTTTTGGAAAAGTAAATTGGAGTCAGTAACTAATAGTCCTTGTGTATTTCATCCTCTCTGCAGCTGTGCTGGGCTGCATTCTGCTCTCATCTGCAGCAATACAAGCAGTAAGCAGCACAAGCAATTTTATGATAAAACATGATCTGAGTGCAAAAAGAGGTATAACTTCAGAAGGCTGATCTGCTGGCATTCCTCTGTGTAGCACATATATTCTATATGCATTTTGTTTTCAGTTTTTAAAACATCTTCAATTTCAAAAATATAATTAAAAATTAGCAGATATTAAATACTGAGTCACTGCATGTGGAAAAAGATCATCTGATTTATCTTACTGTTTCTTTCACATATTTTGCTCTGTAGCTGTAGGAAGTAGTATAATATTGAAGAGTAATTTTCCTTACAGTTGCTTCATCCATTTATTGTATTGATATTGTCAAGTACTCCAGTAAAATAAACTAGCAACCCAGGCTCACTTAATTCAGCCAAATACTAATCTACCAGTGTATGTCTTTACTGAAGCCTGATTTGGTGGAAGGGAGTTCAATTGAGGGTGCAAAATGGACATACAGATGGATTCCCAGATGGAACTGTTTTGAAGTTTGTGTAAAAGCAGATAATAATCTCCTGAAATGCACTCTCAGCCAAAAAAGAGCAGAAAAGGACTTACACCACTGAAGTGGTATTTACTATTTTTTATTTCCTTCCTTAGCTTACTATCAGCCATGGGAATTTACAAGCTTTCCAACAAGACTGAAGAAATCCAGGAAACCACAATGACAGATCCACTTGAAGCAACCATTTCACGAGAGTGAGCTGAAAAAATACAAAATATTTTTTATCAGTGGCTGAAGATGTCTATTGAAAACATCACTAATACTACAAAGTTCAGTGTGATTAAAGGAGTGTTTCTCATGCACAGCTGGCAGGCATTTGTTGGCATCAGTATTTTTTTTAAGTGAAGGCCACTGTAAGCAATCCCCTACTCTCAGAAATGAGTGTAAGATTAAAAGTTTTGGGCACATTCTTTAAATAAGTGATTTGTTTTTCTCTTTAAACATTCATTCATAAACAAGAGATCTGCTAAGAAAATAAGACCTTGTTTCCACTGGGCATACACCTTCCTTTTTCAATAATCCAGTATCCCATCTTTGTATTGTAAATTTGCTGAAACTCAGGATGGTGACATTTCTACTACTTATTAATTCTATAGGCAGTGTTCAGAGCCTGGCTTTGAGAAACAGTGTGGTATTCACTTCTCCATTTGATTCTGATACAAAATTCTGGGGCAGAGAACCTGTCAGTGTGGTAGTCCAGTGCAGAGATGTGTCTTTATTTGTCCCACAAACTGTTATTATGGGTTGAGATGGAGAAAGATATTTGTCAGAGTGAATCTCAGATTGCAAGCTGAGCTTCCGAAGAAAGCAAAATAAAATGTGCACAATTTATGTGTAAATCAGTGAGATACAAGCAGTGTGGAATCTCAAGTGTAATACTGGTGGGAATAGGCAAACTACTCTAGTCAGTGAGGTACTACTGGGTATCTGAGCATGTGGGTTTTAGATTGCTTTTGGAAAATACTCTTTGTCAGCTATGCTATCCTTTTTTTTTTTTTTTTTTTT
>VZTH01005196.1:302150-419915 GCA_013397815.1 Aleadryas rufinucha
TTTTTTTTTTTTTAATTCTTTGCTGAGTCTTCTACTTAGTCTACTTTAGGTCTCATGAGTGGAAGTTTCCTTGACTGCTGTCTGCAGGTGATAACAGTATCACACAAAGCCGACACAGTGATGCCCATCCTAAGCATGTTTTTTGGAGAAGAGCTTCATTTAGAACAAGTTTTTGGTGCAAACGAAGGCATATAGGCCCACACTCCCTGGCTTTTTCAAGAGGCTTTTTTCTGGTTTCCACATCATGGTTTGTAGTATGTTCACCACCAAGAGCTATTAATTCAATAGGATTGAGATTGTTTCCTATAACACAGTACTCCATTGCTTCCTTGTTTAAAATAATCGTGTGGGTTTTTCGTAGGTTACAAGCAGTCCTCGGAATTTTGTAATTTCATTGGAAGATGCCTATAATTATCAGACTTAATTGGCTTATTAGCTTGTCTTCTAACTCTGCCTGCCCTTTAAAGTTTCAGCTTTTTTCCCAGATGTTGCTCAGCAGAATGTCACTTTGTACTTATTTCAATTTTGTGGATGCTTGATGATAAATTCTTCTTGGTTTTGAATCTAGTTTAAATAACTATGCCTATATAGACTCTACTCTGCCCTGTATAAGATATTGTACTGGCACCAATGTAAACAGAGCTGAAATGGCTAGCAGGCCACAGCATAATAAATCAGAATGATTAGTCAGCCTCCTGGGACACAGATGAGTCAGCTCAGGTCAAGACACTTCTGGGAAAACTAGATAGCTGGTAAATGTATTACCAGCTGACTATCAAAGTCCCTGTGCCATACCAGGAAATATCCCTGCCTTGGGCAATTCTTCCTTTTCTGCAATGACAGAAGCAAACAATTGTTAAGAATGCTCTCCTTCTCTCTATTCCTTGCTACCTATTCTGGCAAGTCAAACAAATTGCTTCTCCATGCCATCCTCTATATTTGTGGGCTAACAACACAGCTTTTTATTAGATGCAGTTCTATTTTGCACTGTAACATGCAGCCTTTTAATCTTCTAGTAGACAAGAGGTAGAGTTACCTCACGATCTTTTAAAATTTGTTTATTTAATCATGTTTTCCTCTTTTATCAAATGGAGTCCAGACTGTGATATCAGAATAATGCAGGAATGTCTTCTTTTACTGCACCACATTCTACTATGATGTACAGAATTAAAGCCTGTGCTCCCACCTGAGTAAGAATTGCATCGTTTGCTCCATAATGGGTTGTGAAACCAAACCCCCATCTGTTCTCATCATTATCTCTTCCTTTTCATACTGGCAATTAAGGGGACACTTGAAATGCCCTGTTGGGGCTGAACACTGATGCCTGAAGGTAAAGATGTTTCTTAAACTCAGCTGGAAAAACCCACAGCTCCTTTATATTTGACAGGCAGAGCTGATCAGCAGATCCACAAGGCCCTTTGCCTGTTCATTTTGTTTTTGTAACTACTCTCCAAATAAAACATAAACTCTTTCAATCTTAGTCTTTCTCATATCATCTTATTTTAGATGTCTCTAGATATGCCACAAACAGGGAGGGCCTTGGTGATTTGTCCATGACCTCACCAGGGATGAATTTACTAAGGAGTCTGTTAGTTACCTCTTCTCCTTCCCCTCCCTTTGCTTTTGCCTATTATCACTTCTCAGCAGAACCTGTCAGCCAGGATCTGTTGAACATCATAGGTGGATCCAAGTCTCATCTAATCATCTGCATCCATTTTTTATGCCCCTGAAGCTTTGGATAGTAACCTCATTCCAACATGTTCTCTTTATCTTGTGTGTACCTGTGTGTCAGAAGTGCAGCATCGTCCAGAGATTTGGGACGAATGGAGGTGATGGGAGTGGAACTGTCTGGAAATGTTCCAGTGATGCCAAGGTCTGCAAACACAGATCTGTTGAGGCTGAAATATTTGGAATTACTTGCATTTTTGCTGAATTGCTGCAGCCTTGTTAGAGAATATAATCTTGCATCTGGCATATGGCTGCCTTGGGAACATGATCCCAATGCCTCTTGGAGTCTCAGATCTCAGGCTGACCGATAAGTGGCCTGCCCTGCATCAGGAGTCTTTGAGAACTCCACAGAGGAGCAGCCCACCCAGGCAATGTGCTCTGGAAGGGATTCCTTGTGTTTGCTGCCCTTTCCAGCTTTGGAGACAGAGATCTCAGAATCCAGATACTCAGCCTTGTGTGTGAGTATATTCTTTGTCAAAGCCCTAAACACAGAACTGAACACATTTCTATTCCTACAGGGCATTACCTTCTTTGTGTTTGCTTCTTCAAATTCCACCAAGACAGACATTTATATAAAGAGTAATTGTGACCTGGAATTTTACCAGTGAATACATATATTCCAGAATTTGCGTTCTGTGAGCCATATTAGTCTTAATGCTTGCTTTTGAATGAAAGGCTTAACCTACCAACCCAATGTGAGTGTACCCTTTGTCTCTTACAGTGAAGAAGTTGCAGCCGAAGACAAATATCTGATAATAATTTTGACTTCTTGCTGTTTGAGATGTAGGCCTATAAGGTGTTTCATGATACTTATGAGAATTTTGCAATGTGTGGACAACAGCAAACATGGAAAAAAAAAAGTCAAATGATTTGGTTAGAGACGGTCTTTACATGCCAGTGATGTTCAGCTAATAAATAACTTAGTGCAAATAGATAAAATTATCTACAAAGCAATATATTTGTATATATAGCCCCTCATTGCTGTTTTGGTCACTTATCTGCCTTGGCCAGAACCACATTTTCTAAACCTATGAAAAACTTGAATTTGTTTTAGAAGAGAAAAAAAGGTTTTATTACAGGAGAGTTTGTTTATTTCACTCTGGTAGACATCATGAAGGATTTGATATTGCTGGATCAGATAAGTGTGATTCTTAGGTTTTTCTGGCTAATCTTTTTGAAGCTCAATATTTAGAGAGCTTGGCAATGGGTATTTAACAAACTTTAAGGTAAGATAAAGTTCTGTGGCCTGTCCAAGTTTCTCTTTCCTAGGCTGGATGGGATTCTAAACCTTCAGACAGATAAATCATGTATATGGCTCCTAGGAGATTCAGATGTTAAACTGATCCTCTCCTGACGATAAAACTCAGTTAAGAATCCCTTAAAGATTTTAAAATATAGGCCTCAGTCCTACAGGCACATCGATTCACTGGCTTCTGCTAGGGATTTACGTGAAAACAGGTGTCCTCTTGTATGTAAAAAGGGCAGGATTGAAACAGATTCCACCTTATTTTGTTTTCTGGGAAGCTTTTACCTGAGAGTAGGGAAAACTGGTGTTACAGCCATATGGATACTGTTCTCAATGGCATAAAATCCCAGTGGTCTACAGAAACTATCCGACTGGTACTTTTGTCTGACTGAACAGACCCAGTTATCACCTACCATTACTGGGTTTTTTTCTATTGCAGCAGCTGTGAATGGGACTTTAGAAATACAGGCAATAATGTCAATGCCACAGAGTACATGCCTGAAATTGAAATGCTCTCTTGGTCCTGCAGATTTTAATTTGTAACCTGGATCTTAACTCTATTAAAAATCCAGGTAGAAGTATTCTTCTGGCTTCACGCTTCTCTTTTGGACTCATTTCTTGCAAACAGGACTGCTCTATTAGAAGGCCCTTCCACAGAGAACTCTTTGTAGGATTAGGACTGTAAGCAAGCTGTGACAGAAATGCCAGCTGTGACATAGGATTGTGTGTCAGTGCTGTGGGAAGATGGCAGAAGAGCCTAGTTCCTGTGCAGCACTTCTCATTCATAGATTTTTTGAGTGTCATTTTACAGCAATATCCCAAGGTTACTCAGCAGATAAGTGACACAGCTGGAAATGAAGTCCAGGTGTCCTGAGCCCTAGTCCAGTGCTCCGTCCATCCCGCCTCCAAAGAAGCAATGTTTGCAAAGAGCTGTAGGAAATGCCCGATTTGCCTTGTGTTTCACCCCTGCAAAGGAATGCTAGGTCAGCAGTACTTATTTTCTTATCTTGATCTCCCTAATTTTTACTTTTTAAAGAGCTCTCTCTGTAACGGAGCTTCTTGCAAACTCAAAACATGTTGCTGGTAGAGCCTGCAAAATTTCTTGCAAATTATTGATGCTTGTAAAATGGTGATTCCCAAACTTCGATGTGGAGCCTGGAAAATGGTAGTGGGAGGAAGTGATCTCCTGGCAGCATGTCAGCTGTGGTCCCGTGTGCTGTTCTGATCCCACAGGTGACTGGATTTGAGAGTAAAGCATGGCTGGTCCTGCCTCTGCCCTGTGTTGGATTTCACCCCTCTGTCCCTGATCTGAAGGGAATGGTTTAGAGGTACGAACTCACTGTCTGTTTCCTGGTCTGGAGCTGAACAAATTGCGGGACTTAAAAGCCCCACCATCTATTGCTACAAATCTATTAAACATCTCCAGTTAGCCACACAGCCTCCTGCTTCAGCAGCTGAGTGTGTAAATTCCTGTGACCGAAGAACTGCACAGTTAACTGCTTTCATGTGTGCTCCCACCGTGCCCATCTCAAAAGGCAAAATCCTAGCCTGGCTTCGCCCCATGGGCAGCTGGACAGTGACCAGGACGCGGCTCTTTGGGAGGCTCGATGGGGCACCCTGCAGCCTTACCACTGCCTGGGCATGGGCAGAGGGTGTGTGGGCAAAGGCAGCCTGGTGACAGCAGCACTTCTGGCTGTCCCTCGTCTTCCTCTCCCCCGACCCTGTAAGAGCCAGTGGCTGCTGTGGGAGGATTTCCCAGGGTCTGATCCCGATGGAGCTGGGCAGTAGGGCTCACGGTGGCTCCCCTGGCATGGCCCGGTGTGTTTTGGGGTGCTCCCCCACACAGCCCCACCACACCTGTGCGAGAGGAAACTGCTTTTATTTTCCTGCCTCCGAGGCTGCGGGCAGGGTTTGTTCCAAGCGGAACAATGCTCTGAGGGGCGAGCAGTTTCCCCCGGCTGCCCCTGCCCGGGCTGGCACGAAGGGGCTGTGAGGAGCCGGCCGCGCTCGGCGCAGAAGGGCCGCGTCCCCCCGGGCCGGGACCCCGCGGCCGAGGCGGCGCAGGCGGAGCGTGTTTGCCTTGGCCGCCGCCGCGAGCGGGCCGCTGGCCGCCGGCCAGGCCCTGATGTTTCCTCTCGCCCTTGTTCGCAGAGGCATTCAGGAAAACAATCGGGAGCGATGAGGGCTTTCCCGTTCCGGCGGCTCCGGCCAGCGCAGCCCGGCCTGGGGACTTGCCACCACCCCCCTCCGCGCTGGGGCTGGGGGCCGGGCGGGGTTCAGTGAATTGCTTTGAAATAAAAAAGCCCCTCACCGGGGCGGTGCGATGGGTGTAAAGTCTGTGCATGAAGCAGGCCGCAGGCTGCCCAAGATGTCAAGGCAAAGGAAAAGGAAATCTTATGGAACACAAACTAATAAGGACAAAAATGCTCAAATTACCTGCCGTTTGCTTTACCTGGGGCACGGCAGCAATAAACGTGAACACAAGGAAACCTGGCAAGCCCCTCCTAGTACAGATACAACCACACCGATTGTATTGGAGCCAGCCAGGTGCTGGGAATGCCCCTTCACAGCTCTGGGACTGCCCGAGACCTTGCAGGATCCTGATTTCCTTTGCAGATCCGAGCCTGTGGGCCGAACTGGGCACAAACAGGCACTGACATGTTCCTGATGCCAGGGGGATTCCGTGTGAGCCAGGACAGACTCCGGAGGAGTTCACCAGCCCTCGCTAATGGCACTTACAGAGAAGTGCCCACTTTGAGTCACTACAGCCCAGAGAAGATGGGCAGCTGGGAAAGAAGCAGCTGCCAGGGCTGGTATATAATAGTAAAAAAGGAATCAGAGCCTTGGCTGCAGAGTGTTTGCTGGCCTCTTGGTACTTCCCCTCACCACAGCTTGTACCTGCTCTCCTGCTCTCAGGAGAGAGCTGGTTGTTGGGTGAAGCCTTGCATGTGCAGATGAGGCACTTTCAGTGTTGCAGCTTCAGTTCTTAAGTTTTGGGGTCAAATTTAAAGGTGTTCCTTGTTCAGGAGGCAGGAATGCTAAAACTAACGTTGAATTTTTAAGTGATGTCTCTCATCAGAAGCCTGTACACATATGACCATTGTTACTAGAACAAGCTTTTTCTTTTCAAGTAACGATCCCCTGACATCTCACTACTGGAATCTGTGTTGGAAGAACTATCGCCTCAATGGCAGGTGCACTGGTTAGACAGGAGCACATCCATTTTTCCAGTGTAGATGCAAAAGCTTTTGACGTATTGCAGCCTAAACAAATTTTTATTTTTATTTCAATGACATTTGAAAAGCACCTGAATTATTTTGAAATGGGTTTCTTTCTAAAATAGTCTCAAGAGCACAAGCTGCAATTTTCAGGTGCACTCTTCTTCTTCCACATCAGAAGGAAGTTGCAGGTAGAAGCTACCTTGAGCTAAAAAATTGCACAGTTCTTGTTGCTGTTCAGGCTGGAGAGGGATGTACTACATGTTTCTCTTTAGTGCTGAACAGTTGTATCTCATATCCAGCAACACCAACAGGGAGTTTTAAAAAGCAGTCTATCCTGAGTGTCATGCCTTTTCATGCTTGAAGAAACGCTAGGAACTCTGTCTCAGTTCCAGTGAGTTTGTAATGTTCCTTTATCTCTTATGTTTTTCTAGAAATTGTGGCAGCCCATGAAATGGACTTCATTTTGGAATTATAAACTTTGAATTCAAATTTTATCACTTCTTGGAGCTTAACAGAGCACTAGGTTTGCAATTTTTATTCACAAAGCTATGGATCATTGCAAATTGCTTCCTACTATTTGACAGCTTCCTTTTTAGAAATTTCAACACTCTAGCTATCTGCCTTCAGCAGTGTATGATTCTAATCACTGATATGATTTCATAATCCTCCTTTAATTCAGCAAACATTCCAGATTATCAACATATGCGATTTGTATTTTGAGAGGGCACAGTGCAGCAAAATTTTCCTGTTGTCAGGCTTTGGGCTTTGTAGCTTAAAGGTACATATTGTTAACCAGGGGTAATTTCTTAGATGTAGTTTATAAATATGTGTAACTGTTTTGGGTTGTAGAGATGACATTCCCTTCAATGAATGTAAGACATAAAGCTGCAGAGTTTAAAGCCAAATTCAGCAGGAAGAAAGAAAATTACTTCCATATATCTTCTGTATGTCATTAAATGGAAAATGAGATAATTCTCCCATACATCTGAAAACGAAATAAAAAGGTCCATTCTCCTCAGTTTCTGCGGATAACTTCAGCTAATTTTTGTGGCAGTTATGCACGTTGATGGGAGAAAAGATGCCTCAAGTAGGATGATACGGTATACATATATTACTAAATAAACCACTCATTTTGCTTAGGATAATCCATCTTTGTTCCAGATATATGTAGGCATTCTTCTTAAAGCAAGTGTTTCAGTTGTCAGGATGACTTGATACATTTGTTCTTTGATGTCAAATTCAGTTGCATCACTGTGGAATGGTTGCTACAGAAACCCCAGCCCAGTTTTTAAATGTATTGAGTTCACTCCTTATTGCTTAGAAAAGCTGGACTTGATGTCTTTCCTGTAAAAAAGTTCATAATAAAATGGGTGAAACCTCTAAAACTGCAGCAATAAGCGTGGAAAAAGTACCCAGATAGTGAGATCAGAGACAATAAGGAAAAAAAGCAATTTAGAGTCCAACAAACAAAATCTATCTCTTGATAAAATGCTCCACGTTGTAATTGAAACCAGAGCTAAATTAGATCAATACCAAAATATTAAAGTGTGCCAAACCTGTTTTCTGTAGGCTTTGCCATAATTGGATTCTGATGCAAGAGATAGCTTAAGTAGGCAAAGTCTGTTGACTCAAGACCATGATTATTCACAGAAAAAGAGCTTCCTGCTAAGGTATACAGTACATTTATCTGGTGTTTCTTGAAGAATTAATACATTTCTATCCTTCCCTTCCATGCTGATGCATTTGAAGTCTGTATCTTGCCTACAGTAAATCTGTGTCTTGCTTAACAAGAAACTATTTCACTGTATAAGCGAGGCATATTGACAACAGATTTAACCCAGACAACTCAGCTTTATTCAATCAGAAGAATGCTGGCCTGGTTTCAGGTTTCTGGGATACAGGCAGAAATGGACATGTCCCAAGTAGAATCCAGTTGTTTTCCCATGAATGCACCTAGTAGGAGGTCAAATAAAAAGAAATATTTTGGCTCTTCAGAGCAAGATAGATTTCTGGAGTGTTTGTGATTCAGACTGGAAATGTGATTACAACAAGCAGAGGTAGCATCTGAAATATGTTCTGTTGAGAGTGGAAAAAAAAGCATTGCTTTTTCTCTCTCTCTCTGTTTTAAGCTGTGGTTATGCCTTGTCTTTACTAATCAGGTTTATGAGAATAACTACATATATCTTTATGTGGATCAGCTCTTTGTAGAAGCTCAGGAGTTAAGGAAAAATAGCCATTTGTGTAGTCTTTTAGGATTTTTTTTTTTAATGTCGGTATAACTTATGCTAAAGAGTAGTTTATTGACTTCCCCTGTGATAGTAAGAATAAATCAATTTAGATCCAGTATACTAGGGGCCCCGGATTCTCTGTGGAGTTCCACCAAACAATGGAATAAATTGTGCAAGGGCAATTTGTCCCTAATGTTTTTGGCTATTTGATTTTGTTGAGGTTTTGCCGGTATTATTTAGATATTCACTGTAATTTATATTGCCGTGTAAAAAAACCCTGCATATTTGCCTGCAGGGGAGTGAGTGCTCTCTGAAACAGTCCTTTGAACATAATAAAAGTGAAATCCCCAGGTAATTAAAAAAAAACCCCTGGCTTTTATGAATAATGCATTTGTGGAACAGGGGGGAGAGGAAGTGCTTTTTAGATTTATTCCCCCCCTCTGCTCCCCACTCAACCTGTTGGCAGAAATAAAGTCTAGCTTGGGATTGGGTTCTTACATTGTGAATGTGCTCTCAGGCACTTTTTTTAAGGTCCTGGCCTAAGTGCTGCAACACAACCAGACACTAAATAGTGGTAATTCTGATTTATTTGTTTGTTTGTTTTTAAAGTCTGTGGGTGTCTTCCCCTGTGTATTGACCATCTGGTTGTGGGTTAGGCTGTTTGGGATATGCCTGGCATGCTGAAAAGCAACACAAAATTGCAAAGTGATTGGAGGCCCCATTGAGGATGGTTTGTTTGGGGTCCTCAGTGAGCTTTGACAGAGAGCAGGTGTTGTGATGATAAATTCAGAATGGGGTTGAGGATTTTTCTCTTCAGCTGGTAAGTGTGTGGGAAATGCTGGAGGCGCGCTGTAAAAATAAATGATTCTTATTCAGGAGATGCTGAAATGGAAACACTTTTGTGTCACAATTTCAATGGGAAAGCTGTTGGAGAATTTTAATGGATTTCACCCCATAGCAGTGGTTTGGGTTCAGCACAGGAAGGTCCAGACTCAGAGCTGAATTATGGCTGTTGAGCCTAAGTGAGACTTAAAACCAGAGTTTTAGTAGGGTTCCCATGAACAAGTGTCCCAGCCATGAACATTGCCACAATACCTATTGCTGGATCTTTGGGTTTTGAAATAAAGCTGGCAGTTTCCAAAGTGAGGATATTGGAGGAAATTTTCATAAGGTGTGAGGGGTGTACACCAGGCAGTAGAGAATCAGTTCTCTCTGGTTTCTGAGAGTTTCAGTGGATGTGGTGCTCTTACAGGCAGTTAAACTTTGAATAATCCTTTTAGGAATAAAATATATTTTCTGTGACTACGATTGTGCCAAATCATTTTAACTTGCCAAAAAGCTGCTTTGGAAGGACTTGAGGAAACCACAGCTGGGAATTGTGTCACAGATATAAAATGAGATTTATTTACTCTTCTACATCCAACACTGAAATAATAAGGAAGTCAGGAACAGATGAAAGAAATACTTGCTTTTTAGATTTTTTTTTTTTTTGGTAATTTGATTTACTTTTTATAGAGTTTCTGTAGCAAATCTGAATTTTCAACAGAGACTTAACGCTCTTGTCACTGAGGTCATTGCCCAAATGAATACTAGCAATGAGTCTGTTTTGGGGGTAGGGAGTAGAGTGCATGTGCTTCACGCCTCAGCAGCATCTTGAGGATTTCAAAGCACCATGCTCAGTCTGCAGAGCCTGTTTCCAGGCCCATGTTCACTGATGCTCTTCTCTGCACACTTGTTTTGCCTGTGGACCCTGCTTATCTTACTGCTCAACGTCAGAATTCCAGTGGTGCTCAGGGACTGACTTATACTTCCACAAATAAAAGCATTTATCACTATGATTTTTAAATGCTATAAAATGCTTCTGCATTTTGTGGGTTGCAAGGATCCTTGCTTATGCTAGGAACATTTGTGGACTACTTCAATTTCAGCCTTCTCTCTTGGACATTGTATGGGAACTGTAGCCATATAGAAAACTTGCAGGTTTTGCCTGGACATATATATACAAATATAGACTGACCCCTGCAGATCTGTCTCCATGAATCCTGATTTTTTTCAGGGTAAATTAAAGAGACCTGCTGATGATAATTCTTCCAAAGTCTTTACTTTTTGGTGTTGCTTGTATTTGCATAACTGAGCAAGTTACAGAGTGAGGGGTAAATGTTATACTCTGTTCTTCTTTTCCATATTTAATTTACTGAGAGATACATTAGCAAGAAATCTGTCTTTTAGCCTGGTGCAGACAGGGACTTTCATGTATCAGAGATGATAAGGACTATTGTAATAATGGGAATCTGAAAATACAATACAGCTGAGTACATGTGTGTGTATGTACATCTTATCTCATTGTATTTGTGTTTCTAAAAGTATTAGGCCAGTAAATTCTGTGTTCTGTTGATATGAATTATTTATTAAAATGCTCTTGCTTTGCATCAAATGAAACATATCAGAATGCAATGATATTTTTCCCTCAAATGAATGCCCATTAAAAAATAGCATTTAATTTATTTTTGGGTAACTGATTTAATCATTGGACAGGTGTCTACTTTGTAAGCAGCAACTGGCAGGGGACTAAAGGATGAGGCAGAGCAGAGACAAGCAGAAACTGCTAATTGTTACAGGTTCCACACCACTGGCAGAGGAGTAGAGAGAGCAGTTTCCTACTGGAATGTAGAGAGAGCAGTAGCATGGTAAAGAAGCTGGGATTTGAGGAAAGGTGTTTTAAACAATGAAAACATTTTGAAGAACTTCTTAAGAAGCAGTAGAATTCTTGCAGCATACAGCATGGAGTCCTTTGTAGGGTCAAGGCTTTAGGATTGTATAGTTTGAAACACCAAGATTGGGATTTGAAGAACATCTTACTGAAAAGGCTTGTTTGTGTTCTACAGGTGTTAGAAAATGCCTAAATTTGGCAAATTTGAGAGAAAGGAGCCAAAATTGGGCAGGGGAAGATTGGCATGATTGAAATTACCTAGTTTGCCTTGTATCTTTACAATCCATTCAGATGTTTATGGTAGGATTTTGTGAGCAAATGTATAAACCCCAAGGCAAAACGTGCTGTAAGTGCTGTGTAAGATGCACTTGCCACTGTTTCAGTTAAGTTCCATCTGCTTCTACTTGGGGTGATTTTGTACTGTTTTGTGAACAGCTACTCCAATAGTTCTGAATGAGCTTATTGGGGATGTAGGTGGTGTTATCAACACTTTTATTGAACTCTTTTAAGAAAAAAAAATTCACTCACAGGAAAGCATTTTTTTCACATTACTGTGCTGCAGGCTCATGTGTTTTCAAGGCTCAACTGTCCAGTCCATCTTCCTGGAATGGATGCATGTTTACTCCAGTTCAGCTGATTCTCTCACATGGAAAAGGTGTCTATGTAGCCTCAACATTAGAAAAGCAAGTTAATCTGTGGTTTTAATTCATACTGCACATACAGCACCTTTAGGCACTGCGGGATTTGGGACTCTCACTGAGCATTTACACTGAGTGTTCAACTTTTCCTTGGTTTTGTACAACTTTGAGTGTGCCTGAATGCTTCTGTATTATTGGGAGGTGGATGGAGCACTTTCTATCAAAGTCATTTTTTCAACCAAATATCAATTCTTAGAATATTTAGTGTTTTTTTAAGCATCTGATCCTCATGGACGGTCCTGCTTTAGCTTTGGAAAACAGAACATTAGAAGAATAGAGACTAAACTATGATGCTGCTCTTCTGGGAAAAAGGGCCAGTGTTTCCTCAGAAGGTTTACTACAAGGCCAGGTTTGTGGTTTGCAATCCGTGCATTATGCCCGCTGAAATTGTTAAGAAATGCCTCGTATTTTCTTTGAGAGAAATGCAGGTTAAAGTCTTGAACTATTAATAGTTCAAGTTAATAGTCTTGAACTATTTTATTGCTACTTTGCCAATCTCAGCAGACCCCATTTAACACCTTGCTGTTTAGCACATGCTTGCAGTGGAGATTTAGCTCTTTTGTAAACCTCATAGTAGATTTTCTTGTTGTGATTTTATAAATCGGTTTTTCGGTACAGTTCTGAACTTCATTGTATTAATGACTTTACAAGATGCCAAAGAGAGCAGTCCTCCAAACTGAAGCTTTAGATGTAAAATAGTAACAAATTTCTTGACCTAACACATTTCCTGACAGAGTAATACTCCATGTTCCTATTCCTTGTGGTACTGAGTTAAAAGATCTCAGATAAATAACTTGTCTGCTGTTGTCATATTTTAAATTAACTCCTTCTTAGTATAATCAACTGCATCTCCTCTTGTAGTTTTGGAGCCTTGTATCATTGGCTTTTGTGACTTAAAGTTCCCTTGGAAAATGCTTTTTCCTTTGATGCTGTTTTCTTTCCTCTCACTGAGCAGGTCTGCAAATAGTCCACTGAATTGGCCTTTTTGTGGAGTTGATGATAGGAATCAGTTGCTTTCACTTGCTCTTCATTTGCTTTTCTCTTCTCTGAAATTACCTCTCTGAATCCTTCAACCAAGAGCAATTACAGCACGTTAGTCTTTTATATTGAGATATCTCCTGAAAAATAAGAGACTTCGAGTTCTGTAGTACCAACTGTTGGTGTCCTAGGAAATGCTGGAAGAACCACTGAGACTCAGATACTGGAGTAGAGTTTCTACTAGGTTTGTACAGCTTCTGTGAATAAATTCAGAGGCAAAGTTGATTTTCTTGTGCAGTGCTATTGATATTTGTGGAAGAGACATTATTGTTTTGAAATACTATGTAAAAAATCTCTTTCATACATGCAAAAAGTGTGAAAAATAAAAACAAATCCCATTGTATCCAAGACTAAATACTTGTCAGTTTTTAGGTTTTGGAATAAAACAAATTTTGTTGCTAAGAAAGCATGCCAAAAACATTGAAACTACTAGCTTCCACTCTTTATTTGATGTATCTGCATTATGAATCAGTGTTACTTGGCAATTTTTAGAATAAAACATTTGCATCTACACTAGCAATTTGACATGATGCTTCAGCTGAGTATGTCTTAAATCGTGAGCTAATAAAGTGGTTTTAAATGGAAATTGAAATTATGTCTTTAAATAAAATTATAGTGATTATTTCTAATACTTTAGTCAGTCAAATAAATACTTGCTTAGGGAAATATGTACAGGATGGAAGAACTTTCTAAACAGTTTTAGAAATACCTGTCTGCCTTGCAACACATTCAGAAGGGGGTTGGATAGTTTCTTATCACATAGAATATTTAGCCTTACTCAGAGGCCCAAAACAGGTCAGTATCCCAAAAGAAAACATTGTCCAGGAACGAGCAACAGTCCTCGTGATGATATGAAGAGAAACTGTCCTGGAGAGTGAAAAAACTGGCAGAAAAATTGTGATTTCTAAGCTCTGGAACCCTGATTATTGTAGAGTTACTTGCAAAGGAAATGCTGTCATTTAAAAACAAAGAAGTCCCAATGGAGCTTAATGTGACATTTTGTAAATCATCTGTACAACTGTATTTATGTTATGTATTTATTCAAGTATAGAAACTGTGGAATGCTCTGATATGTTGTTATTTTGTAAGGGTGAGAGATCATGGCCAGCCGTTTTCAGGGGTTTTTCTCTATGGCCATAGAGTCTGTTTGCTTAAAGGCTGGGAAAGCGCTCAGAAAGCACTGCAAGTCTCTTCAAAAGACACCTAATCAAACTTGTTATTAAGGGTCTTTTCCAGCTGAAATGGTTCTATGATTCTGTGATTCATTACCAAAACAGAAACTGCACACTGCTCTTCCTGAGGCCCTTCTGTGCCATTATCTGTGGAGGTGCCATCCTCAGTTTGCAGTAGCAGCTTGTGCCAGGGTCTGTGTTGGTGTGAAGTCTGTGTGGAATAGCAGTGGTCAGAGGTACTTTCCACCCCACTTGCTGGCACGTAGCTGGTATGCGACTGCAGTGAGGTAGCCAGCAAAACAGTGAAGGGTCACAAAGGGTGGGATGTGTCAGTTCTGAAACTGCAGCTTACAGCACATTTTCATGGAGGAAATATGCCAGAGGTGTGGAGGCCTTTGTCCTGGGGGGATGCTGTTTGCCACCTCTGTAGTGCTGACATCAGGAGCTTTTCTCACTGCTCTCAGGCTGCAACAACATTGTGCCTTTTCTCTGGAAACTGTGCCGAGGTGTTGAATTTTTTAGCTTTTTTTTTGCAAAACTTAAGTGATTTGCATAATTTTAACTGAAGTCAAATCCTGGTTATAAATGGCCACCATGACCTGAGGAGGCCTCTTGACTGAGAGGATCATTAGGGCAGAATCACAGCCAGCAAAGGCTCTCTCTCTCTAGTGTCCTAAAACTGACCTGACCTGCCTCTTTGGCTTTTGGGGAAAGTGAGTCTGAAAGCTTGTCTGTGATATGACAGCCCAGTGACAGGTTAGGCAGTGTCCCAAGTGAACAAAGTTGTGCCCAGATTAACACAGGGCTGTTTTATATAGAAATGTTGTGGATGGAGAAATGTTTTCCCTCATATGGTAGCAAAAGTCAAAAGGTACATAGTGTGAAAGGGGAATTCCTCTGTCTGATGTACTTACAGGGACAAGGAAACCCAGAGCTTGGGTACTCTGGAATACAACAGGAGCAATGCTGTGTTCCAGGGAGGAGGGAGACTTCTGGATGGAGGGGCAGGGAGAGACAGAAGCAGGGGTGGGGGTTAAATGAAGATGCAGGTTGGTACGCAGGGGATTCTGGAAGTGTCCCGTGTGGGAGGGCTTAGGAGAGGCATATAAATGGATGGAGAAGGAAATCACAGTATAATGAGGAAGAGGTGCATGCACAACATTTTGTATTGATTACAACTTCAGCACATATTTTCAGTGTTTCAGCTTTGTTTCTTTGAATTAAAAACTGTTTGTGGCCTGATTGCTGACCTGTTCTGCAATTTTTTTCTTGCAAGCAAGGGAGAAATTGCAGATGTGACTGCAGCATGCTGTGGAAATATTTGATCTTCCTAAATGCTAGCTTACTCAGGTCCTAGAATCAATCTTTCCACAAGAGTTTGAAGATCAACCCAGTTCAATTTGTTTAACAGGGAGGTTGTTAGTGTTTTGCAGCTTTTGTGTAGGGCTTTGTGCTGCGGTGGTCAGCCAGCTGAACTGGGTGGTTAGATTTAACTGCCTGACAGTCATGGCTTTGCAGAAGTGTCCTGAGTGGAGTATCTTGTGCAGAGCCAGGTTCTGTGTAAGGGAATGAGGACCTGCTTTGGCAGTAAGACTGAAGAAGTTGAGGAGCAGAGGAGTAAGACTTCCAAAAATATTTTTAGAGTTGAACAGATTCCAAGGAATCTTCTTGGCCAACATTAATATATTGTGGCAACCCTGAGTCCAAAGCAGGGGCACCCTCATTCTGGTTCTGATACCATGTCTAGCATCAAGAGATTTGTATTTCATTGAGTCTTTGGCATCAGTTTAAGAAAATCACGGTGATTTGTAGCTTAATATTCAGGCATGAATTTCAAGACTACCAGCTGCTGCTTATAGAATAACTGTGGTGGGTGTGCTGGTTGATACATGCTCTATTTGGGCAGCAGGAGAAGGTGAAATACTCCCTTCCCCTGCCACTTCTCAGAAGGCTCAAGTATAGAAAGGATCCTTGGGAAACTCTGCAGTGGCAGTAGGGAATTGTGAACCTGGAGAAACTGAAGTCATGCCGGGGAATGCTTGTGCTGCCGTCATCCGTGGTTCCCTCGCACGTTGGGTGCAGGCAGCACCCTGGCCAACCCTCCTCTGCCCTGCTCCCACCTGCCAGGGCTCTGCTGGCCGTGCTGGAGAGGAGACCCTGGTCCCAGCAAGGGGCTTGGATACCCTGTGTGTCTGGCACAGGTGTGTGAGTGTGTGGGATGGAGTGGGAAGGTGGGGATGGAAGGTGCTCACCTTGGTATTCCTTCTCCCTTGTCTACAGCACTGTTGAGCCTGTTAATTCTTACACCTAATAAAACTTGCAGGGATAAGATCAGCTGATTATACTTGCAAACATTGGAATTTATAGTAAGTAGTGAGCTTATTTAACCAAGCAGGAAACAACTGGCTCATAAGAGTGTGCAGTACATCAGCTATAGGAGAGCTGGAAAATCCTGGTTGTGGAAAACCTCCATACTTCCAAATAAACAGTGAGACTGGTGAATTCCTGTGCTCCTGCAGAACGTAGGCTCTACAGAAAATTTGTAGCTGAGGTTTCCCATTTACTTCTGCATCTAATTGACCTGTCTGATCTTGCTTACTCTCCTCCCATTGTGCAGCTGTTAATGTGGCTCCCGGTTCCCAAAAGAGTGCACAAAGGGCACTTCTCTTTTTGTACACTCAGCTTTCTGGACACATGCTTTACAACATGAACACCTGTGTATACTGGAGTGCTGTCTTCCCTCTCCTGCAAGCACAGATGTCACGCTCAGAAAGTGCACTTGCTGACTTTGTGCTGCAGAACAGCATGGAACCAAATGAAGGCAGCTTTTGAGAAGCTTGATGCAAGAGTATCTCCCTGCAGCTTTGACACGCCTTGGAAAGTGGATAGAGTTGTCCACTGTATTGCTGAGGGCCCATTGTGCCCAACTTGATGAAATCATTGGCAGTTTTTTGCTGGCCTTACCAGACTGGATATCCTTCTTGCTCCTGTCCCTCACTTTGGTCTCCCTGTAAGTGAGGGGAGATAGCCAAGGTCCTGTGTGTGATGTCATGTGAGTTCCTGTTGCAGCCTCTGTCTGTGCCAACATTGTGTCCGCCCATCAGAGTTCTGGGAAACAGATAACACAAAACTGCTCCCAAACTTCCAGAACATGGGGAAGTGCAAAAGTAAGGCCTTGCTCTTCAGAGGGTATCTCTTGTCTCCATGTTAGAAATAGGACGTATTTATTTCTCAGACCTCTGCTTTTCTGGCAAAGTTGGTTAAAATTGGCCAATGGCTTCAGAAGTTACTGGAGGAGAGGGAATTTATAATCAGACACAGACAAGCTGGCTTTATGTGACTGTGTGAGCCTCATTTTTTAGGAAACCATGGTAAAATATGTGGATAAAGTTGCAGTAATATTAAGGTTAGAGTTCATGCTGGCCTGTATTTCTCTCTCAATTTTTCTAGCATGACGGTGTTAGTCAGCTTGAGCTTTTGGAAACTTTTTATTCCATATGCTGAAATTTTTTGAACCTAGATTCTCTATCTTCTCTCATTTTTCCTTGCCGAGTTTAATCATTAGGTGGGAAAAGTGAACGCTTTAAAAATAGAGGAGCCAGTGTAGAAATGTTGCTGGCTAGATTTATTTATTTTCTTTTGTAAAAAACTCAGTGTTGGCAGAACATTTTGATTCATTATGGTCCTAAACCAGCATTAAAGCCTTCTGGCTAGATAGATTCCCTCGTGGCCTGCCAGGAGTCCCAATCACCATGATGATCTTTCTTGAGAAAGAAAACATGCTCTGCATCTGGAGCAGGGCTGTGTCCTGTTAAGCATGGTCAGGGAGAGTGTTAACTGAGTGTTCTCTCAATCTTATTTTTTCACTTGAACCCAGTCTGTTGAATTATAAGGTGGCTATAAGAACTATAAAGACTTAAACATAAGAGAAAGACATGGAAGTATTTCAAGGTGGAGTATTGCCTGAGATTGGTAGATTTTGTTTGCAAGGCTGGAAAAGGTAGAACTGCCCATACAGGAATCAGTTCCCAGCTTTTTGCTTGCCACAGCATATCAGATGGGTACAGAAGGGATGAATGGAAGAGGTACCTATCTGGTCATGATTTTCTCATCAGGTTCAGTGTGTGTGGGAAAAGGCAATCCTGTTGGGTGAAGTGTAACCTTTAGCAGCTTATTGAATAAGGGGATGATAGCAGATGTGGCAGGAGACATTCAGGCTTATTTGCTCCTACAAATGAAACAGCTCTCACAGGGAAAAAAACCCCAACCCTTAAGAGAATTAGCTAAAACAAATGTGTCAGACAAAATTGTGCTTTGAATGCATTATAAGTGCTTACTCTCTTGCAGTGAGAAAAGACAGTCAGGTGTTGATAGCATGTAGGAGGCAAGAGCTGTTATTAGTGAGTGGGAAGAAACACATTGAGTGTGGTGTGGGAGTAGGGCAGATGGGAATGAATCTAGAGGCTCTTTTGGAATCACTCATTCTGAATCATCTTACTCTCAAAGCCTCCAGTGCAGAACACCGTCACCCTCCAAGGTCCCACGGCGTTGCCTTGCTGAGTGTGGCATTGAGAGGGATGTTGAGTCAGCTCTGTGCAGTTGTAGTAGGAGATGTTCAGTGAGGAGCTTAGGTAACTACTTCAGCCAAGTAGATTATGACTATAATACAAAGGTGGGATGCATATTCATTTATTCAAGCCCTCTGTGAGATGAAAAACTGTTAGGATATTGTTATCGAGGTAGTTCGGTGTGTCTGTGCAGAGCCATTAATGAGACAATCTCCACGCTCATTCACTTGTGAATGCAAGGGCTTTGTTGCCAAGAGCCTGGCTCTGCAGGATACTTGGTGGGAACCACAAGAGCATGTCCAAATGGCCTGAGAGCAGCCTGGAAATGTCTAACGAGAGAGCTCTTCCTTGGACTTGACATCGATGCTATGTGCTCTGACTGGAGACATATGGTGATGGTGTTAGAATTCTGGTCCTGGCCCTGCCGACCATGGTGTTGCCTACACAGTGTTTTGAGAGGCAAGCTGTCTGTCCAGGCTCCCAACAGCCACTAAATGAGGGAGGCAACAACAGATGGACTCTGTCCAGCAAGTTTGGTACTGGAGGTGTGGGCATCCCCACAGCGACAAAAATATGAGCATGCCATAGTCTAGGAGTGAGCGCCCTGTGAAAAGTGGCAGAGCTGTGAGACAAAGGCTTGTGCCTCTGACCATTTGGTGACAATTTGATGGCTCAGCAGCTTGGAAAAAACAGGAGCAGTAGGACTCCCCCAGGACTCTGTCCTCCAGGCCTGTGCTGGGTGTTTGTACACCGGAGGCATCTGGTGGTTTATCACAGAGGCACAGGGTCCTGTGAGGTGAGGACCTCTTGGACTGCTGCTCTGGCAGTATCTTTTACCAGTTGCCACCTTAACATGCCACCCCACAACAGGAACGTTGCAGAAGGAGACTTGTTTAGACACAGATCTGTAGAGCAATGCCTTTCACCAATTACACTGTGCTTTGTATGCTCAGCTGTGTCTTAAGACATGTCTTGCAGACTGGAGAAAACAGTAAAAGCTGTGAGGATGTGTTTGCTGTCTCTTTTCCTGGCTTCTTAAGGAAGAGCACTAATAGTTGCTGGGTTAATGCCTGATTTCTGGCACTACATTGGGGCTGCACTGGGCCAGCTAGAGTCTCCCTTTGGATATTGAAGATAGGCACATTCCTGGAGAATAGAAAATACCAGCAGAAGCAAATTGATAGAGAGCTTAACACAATGAAGCCTGTTCTCTGGGATTGTCACAAATCCATTAACTTATTCACTAATGGATTTTAATTCCGAACTTTTTTATTATATTTGAAAAGAAAAGAATACATAATTTTACCAGACTGTTGCTTGCAACATGCACCTCCCTGTTTGTTGCCTTTATTTGTTGCTGAATGTGCTTGTAGCTGTATTTTTACTTCTCCTGCTTTTGTCTGCTAATCTAGTTTACTCCCAAAGGACAAAAGAAGATTTATTTTACAAATTTACACTTGAACTTCCTAGCACTAAGTGGTGGTTTTGCTCTCAGGTTTCAGGAGTGGTGATGAAAGGTATTTCCCACAACACTTGTGAAATTTAAATGAAAATGAGTTTCTACATTAAATTTTTATTATACTTCAGATGTATTACTACAATAATTGGACACTCTTTCTGAGGCTTATTATGGTGGCATTGTGTGGTATTTCTTGACCTTTGTCATTAATTTTGCCTCAGATTCACACACTTACGTAATGTTTATCTGTATACATGGATGGGTAGCTAGCTAGCCAAATATTAATATATTCATAGTCTGTTTCTGGACAGTTGTTGTCCTATCTGAATAGTCATGAAAGAAAAAAAAAAGAAGGAAAGATAACAGGAAAATATATTTTCAATTCCAAACTCTCCTGTGGCTGAGAAGTGGGGACAGGAGACAGGAGGCAGAAAGGAAGGAAGGAATCAGTGAATAGTCATAACAGAGAGGTGAAAACACACATCTTAAAAAAACCAGTAAAAGCTGTAGCTTCCTTCTGTGTTTTTCTGAAGCCTTGAAACAATTTAAAATAGGAAAAACTTAGAAAAATTGAGAACATTATATTGATTGGCCCCGATTTTCTTTCTTTCTTTGTTTTCAATCCAGCCTCTCTTATTATAGCCTTTTAAAATAAATAAATAAAACCTCTTTCTATAAATATCTGAAAGAGTCATTCTTATATAATAGCCCTTTCTTGCAGCAAAATTTATCATTATAACAATACTGTAGTAGTTTTGCTGGCAGAATCACAGCCAATCAAAGCTATTACAATAATGGAACATTTCATGGTTTGGAAAATTAAATGTGTAACCATGGAACTGAAATGTCTCTTAAATCATATTTGGAGATGTATTTTTCACCAAGTGATTTGCACATTATCTCATTCCATCTGAATTCTATTTTCATCAATATTTCACCGTTGATTTTTTTCTTTTTTTTGTTTCTGCAGTAATTTTGCAATAAAACTTCCCATCTGCTTTCACTTTTTGCAAGCTTGATCATATTTGTCCAGGAAGCAGATCTAAACCTTCTTTTATCACGAGGCATAATTTAACAGCTGACTAATGGTCAAGCTGTAAATTGTGCTGTAAATAACTAGCATGCTCAGTTTCAGGAGTGAGTAATACTGTTCTCAAAATTAGTAGCTGTATTTGTTTCTGTACATAAGAAAATGGCTGATGCAGTCGTTGTTCTAAAACCTGAAATCAGCTCAGGGCACATGAATCCTCAGGAATTTTACCTGTTGGAGAATCATGGGAGCCAGGTACTTTTGAGTAGCTAAGGTAGAAATCTGCAGGTGTTTGTTCTCTATACATACACCAAGTGTTTCCTGAGGTGTTTTTATGCACCTGGAGCCATTTTTGGAACTGAACTAACAAGCAATCTCCTCTTTCCTAGGAACAGTGTCTGTTTCCTGTTCACAGGAACTTCATAAGGTTTGTTAGTAAAACTCTCTGGACAACTGGAAGGAGAGATAAAATAGAAACTGAAAACCACAGAGAAAATAAAAATATGCAGAGAAGATATAAACATATCTGTGGCATGGCCACGGACTACATTTTAACTTGCAGAGCTCAGATGGGACATCTTTCCATTGCAGAACAGAGTGTTGGTATAACCAGTGCCTCTGAAGTGTTCACATGAATATATGGGTTTCAACAAAATGTTGAATGAGGAAATGAAGTAAAACCTCATCTTGGTTTTCTTTTTCAGTCATGAGAAAATGTTTTCTTCAGCTTTATATTTTTTGTTTATGTGGATTTGAATGAATTTTTTGTGGATTAGGGAATATATGAATATAATTTGCATTTTAGTTACATCTCCAAATGAAGTGACAAAATTTAAACAGAACCATTAGTGATACTAAGATGTGTGGATTTTTCTGGACCTATAGATCACCCGTGACAATGGCAGTGGCCTGGGTGTGATTTGGGTACAGACACACTCAAGGTAGTTCCTCCTGGAAGGTGCAGAGACACTAGACAGGGTTGGTGTGAGTCCGTTTTGTGAAAATGGTCCAGGTACATCAGAAGAGCAGGTGGGTTTATTAATTTGGGTGCAGAATGAAGTTCTCTGTGCTGGTGCATCCACAGACTGCTTGTGTGAGGTCAGGCAGACTCACTGTCCAGGGTCACTGTTAGCCTGGGATTCCTTCACCTTTGGTGTAGGGATTGGAGTGCTATTCCAGGACACTGGCCTAGTGACAGGATTGTTGGCTGCTCTTGGGATGGGATTTCTCTGATCAGAAATGCCATCTTGTACCCAAGAAAATGTTCCAGACAAACTTAGTGTGTATATTCCTGCCAAAAGCTTTGGTTTCAACTAATTGGCATTTTCTTTTGAAAAACAACTTAGAAAATGACCAACCAGCTCTGGTTTCACACCCTCTGATCTGTCATCTCTGACCTGCTTAATGAAATCAGGGTTCCAGTAGTTCTTGCTGCTGGGCTTTTAAAAATCTTTTAAGCTGCCTTCTGCTTTTGTCTACATTTCTCTCTTACTTGACTCATCTGCAGCTATTTTCCTCTCCTTAGGGAGAACTCTGATCCTGTTTCAGTCTCTTTCACAAAGGCTGCCTGCTGGTTTGTTGGCTTTTCTGTCTGCTCTTTTTTCACCAGAAGTGCCCATAACTAAAGTGTAATGGGAAAGGAATCATCCCAACCTATTTGCAAACTCGAATCAGGATTATGCTGATATTTGGCAAAGGTTCAGATCATGTTTTCATATGATGTGGATATGAGTCCTAAATCCTGCATCCTCTGTCTGGTTGGTTCTTGCAGTACTGTACTCACAAGCAGTTCTAGCAAGCAAGTCAGTCATTAATCTGACTCATCACAGGCTAAGATTTTGCACATTGTGATTGTTATTATTTTTCTTTTTGAGGGGCTAACTTATCTTGCTTTTAAAATTAATAAAAAATTAGTAACTTTTACCCTGGTTGTCACAGCATTCTATTCCCACAGATAGCCAGATACTTGTATTCTAGACTCTGGTGTTTGTAACTGCCAAAGGTAATATCTTTATATGGTATTTCATGCTGAAAAGGAATAACTCCACATGATGAGAAGGGAAATACAGGGGTCGTTCAGGATGTGTTGTGCTTCAGTGAACAAAAGCATTTGCAAATCTCCTTGCTGTGATATAGTAGATTGCAAGAACGCTTTACACATATCTTTCTCAATGTGCCCATAAGTTACACAGGGTAAAAAAAACCTCGTCTAACTAAAACTGGCAAGTGTTCAGGAGCCACAACTATTCAGCGTATTGCCTGACCATTTTTGAAATGTATTTTGCACTTTTGGTAGATGTTGTAATGCATTCAGCACAGTGTGAAGTCTTGGCATAGATGCTGGATTCTAAAATAAGATGAGGTCTGCCTTTTAAAAAAGAAATGTTTGCCTGTGAAATACCTTTGCTATTAAGGGTTTTTGGGAAGAGGGACAGGAAATGATGATGATGCTGTTACCACCAAGAAAACAGATTTATTTTGAATTTTGACAAATAATCACAGCAATGGGCAAAGCCCTTCTCAGTGAATGCTGTGTGGGCAGAATTTTGTCCTTTTTATCTGTTAGTCTCCTTCCCCAAAAACCTCTTAACAGTCAAATGTGCTCTTGTATTGTGCATATGAAGGTGGCACGTGATTTGGTAGAGTGGGCAGAGGTCTGTCCCACAACATACTGTGTTTCTGAAATTGCTTCCTCCTCTGCAAATTGCACATCAGTAGCTCCTTTCATGGGGACTGGCTTAGACACTGGCTGGGGAAGCCTTCAGAAATGCTGGTGGGTTGGCTGACTCTGTCAGACTCCGTTCAGTGAGCACAGGCCCAGATAAAGGGGCAGAGCATCAGAAGCTGTGGCTGACAGCAGTTGGATTTGCTCACCTTCAGCAGGGCTGCAGCCCTGGAGCTGTGTAGCAATGTAGGCAGTGTGGTTATTGGGTGGGTGACACACCTGAAAGGTGCAGTGCAGTGTGCTGGCTCCTGTCCTTAGTGTCCTTAGTGTCTGCACAGAATATAAAGGCTATACAGATGCTAAACTTTTGTTAAAGGTGGGAAGGTAGTAGGAGATAGATAGGAAAGAGGGGCATTAAGTATGCCCACACAAAACCTGCAATGAGCTCCAAATAGGTGGAATTCATGCTATGGCAGTGTGAAGAAAATATTTTAAGACAACTGAAGAGGACTGAGCAATTTGTCATACAGATGGGAACTCTTTCCAACTTGTGCCAAGCTGGAGATCTATTCCTCCCTCACAGGTTCTCCTGTGATGTGTTTTGTACTTTAGGTTTAGTTGTCCTTGAAAGTGCCAGTGGAACAACCTCATCTTCTCTAGGGAAATGAACAGTCAAGTAGGGTCTTTATGAAAGCCCTGGGGTGGCCGCCCTCCAGACTCTGCCAGTGCTGCAGCGCAGGAGGAACAGGTGGGCATTTTATAGCTGTGATGTGAGGTGCTGGTTCTTGCTGGTGCACACTGCAGTGACTATTACAGGATTTTTTCACCCAAGGAAAAGCGTATGTTAGCCCTGCTCTGCTTTAGATGTAAAATGCAGTGTTCCGGAAGTACTCCCATGACAAAGAGAGAATCTGGGGAGTCGTTGTAGCCTCTTCTGCAACAGAGAGACTAGTTGCAACAAGTAACTTGGCCTCAGCCACTTTACTGTGCTGAGAATAATGTGGTTAGTGAAATTAGGGCTAAAGTGAGGGCAGAGTTACAGGGTGTCTTTATTGTCTTACAGTCAGCATTGACTTGGAGATTCTCTTTTTGGCTTAAAGTAGTATCTCCGTTATGTGCCATGAAAACAAAACAAAATGACTGCAGTGCTTCTGGTGGTCCTGAAGGGCCTCAGGAGTTGCCAGGGCTCACTGCAGCAGGCACTGGGTCTGGCTGGCTCTGCCTGGGAGCAGGTGGGTCGCCTTGAAGTGCCGTGGGATGTGGTGTAGTGGCTGCTGTTCCTGCCCGCTCTGGGCAGTGCCATATTCTGTGCACTCCTGCCTTCTTGCTGTGCTTCAGGGTGGCCTCCTCATTCACATGGTTTGACCCTGTTACCCGTGTTGTTCGCTTCCATGTATGACCCCTCACGTGTGCTCCATCATGATTACGAGTGCAGGGCTGGCTCTGGGAGCCAGGGAACTTTGCAGAGCACCTTTGTCACTGCAGCCAAGCTGTGGTGGGAGGGGGATGCTGCACCCCCGGTGCCGAGTCCCTTTTGCTCCTGTCAGCCCTGCAGTGTGCTGCCGCTTCTGCAGCTGCGCCGTGGAGCAGAATAAACCTAAATTGGTTTGTTTATTAGGGCTCCAGGGAGCTGTTCTGCAGCCCTGGAAGCTCGTCTCGTGTGTTTCCCTTGCAAGTGCCGTCCCTGTCTCACAGGGTATGCCTCTGAAGTGCTTGCAGCTGCTGGCTGCAGCTCTGAAGTGTCCTGCTGGGAACCTGCAGCGCATCCCTGGGTAGCACGGCAGGCAGCAGCCACTGCTGCTCCGGGAGCTCAGGTTATTGTCCTCCCTTGGCACAGCCTGTCTGCCTCTGCTGTGGCTCGGTGCTTTTGCCTGGAGGCAGGACTGGCTCTGGAGATTTAGCCGGAGAGCGGCTGCCTGCAGCATGCAAGGATGTCAGCGCTTCCGAGGGGATGACTGTGGCCCTCGGGTGTGCTAAGCGCTGCAGTAAGGGTGGAGGTGCTCTGACACAGGGCCATACAATAGAGGGAACATTTGCCCCCGCTGCCATCCCCGCCTGTGGGAGAGGGAGAGCTGAGCCCCTGGCCCGGCTGGGAGCTGCTGGGGCTGCCAGAGCTCCACACACTCCCCTGGGCACTGCGCTGAGGCTGGCCCCTGCCCAGGTGTGGTGGGGAGGGGAAGAGGGCTCCATCTGGCCTCTTCTTTGTCTTGTGCACCCCTGGGAAAGGAAAGCATGATTTAGCTCCAAAGCATTAAACAAAAAAACCCTGAAAGACTATCTCTCCAGAATTGTCTAACCCTTTATGGCTTAATATAAGCATGCCTGAGGATTGATGAGGAAAGGATGTTGCTCCTGTTGGTAATTACAAGTTTGCTCCTTCCAGTGTTTTTTGTTCTGATTGTTCCATTTCAGCATTTAGCCTTTGTCTTAGGTGTGTGCAAATGCATTCTGCTGTGTCAGGAGCTTTACTTAGCTATTCATGTGCTCATACCCTTGGTAAGATACTTATCCTTTCAGGCAGATCAAAGACATATGTTTGGTCGTTTGGAATAGGTAAGCAGGAAGAAAGAAATCTCTTAAGAGTGATGACATGGTATAACTGCTAAGTAACAAATACAGTTACATGCATATATGTGCATGTTCCTCTAATCATTACTGTTGCCCATGACACAGAAATACATTGCAGTTGAAATCTTTTAGTTAATTGCAGTGGCTGTCAGTCAACCTGTCTTGCCAATGACGTTTTTTTCTATTTCAGTGATCTACTCCCTTCTATTCAAGAGATGAGCTTCTGCCAAGAGAGAGAGAATATGCAAGTTTTGGTTTAAGAAGCAATATTTAGACCTGGGTGATGAAACTAAAATGCAGAATTTTTGCCTCTCCACACAAAACTGAAGGCAAAAGACCTAACAGATGAATACTGAGATTCATTCAAAACTCCATGTTTGAGTCACAATATGAGCACGTGATATTGTCAGTATTGAATAGGAAATGTGGCGAGATGCAGGTGCTCTGTTTATTTGTAGATTGCAATGTGTGGATAGATAAATAAGTTTCAGTTTAGGAGCAGACATTTTTGCATACTGGAGTGTTTAGAATTCAGACAGGCACGGCACTCAAACAGCAGTGGGTCTGCAGGAGCAGGCCTGTGATGTGTGGAACAGATAACATTCAGTGGTGCAGAGACAAGCGTGCTCTGTGCAGTGAGGGGCTGTGTGAGCTGCAGAGAAGCTAGTTCTGGATCAAAGCAGTATAATGCAGAGCTAGCCTGAGCTCATTAGCCTGGGCGTAATGCCATGCTAATATATCTATACTACTCCCAGGACCCAAGCTAATGGCTCAGCATGGTGCTATGCTGGGTACTCACACCAGCTGGTGTGGGGATTTCTGCATTGTATAGTGTAGACATGCCATAAGGTTTTCACACCAGCTCTGTAAGCAAAGAAAAATGGATTAAGGGAAAGATATAGCCCAAGACTGTAAAAAGCAGGGATGTTTAAATTTGGGTTCCTGAATCCTTGTTCATACTCTTCATGAGGAATCCAGTGTAAATGTTATGGAAGTCAAGGACAGTCTTTGGATCAAACTCAAGAACTCCAAACTCCAAAGTACCTAGTAATTCCTACTGATGTGATTTTTCAACACCATTTAATTGTATCTCTGGAAAACAGGCTTGAGCTAGTCAGTCAGATGCTGTGCTGCGTTTTGAATTTATCAGGAATGAAAAGTGACTCCAAGCATCCACCCTTGTTCAGGGAATGTTTATATGAAATGTAAAAATAATACCCTGTTGTGTTACCCTTAAAAACAAGGAACTAGTAGTACATGAACAAGAAGTCGTTGGGCTAGCTGATATTAGTTAATAATGATCTAACTGCCCATCTCTGGCTGAAGCTTTTTTTTTCTTTACAAAAAGGAAAAAAAAAAAGGAGGGCTAATGTTTGAGTTATATTTTTATTGATATTTTCACTGACTTGATTATTTGCCCCAACTTGTACTTACTAAGGCTGTAACTCTAGGTGTAAAAAAAAACCCCAAACCAAACTCGAACCAGAAAAGAGATAGTTCATGATATAAGTGTGGCCCAGATGCACTTAGGAAATACAGGAAATTTCAGAACTGAACCTGCTGTCCTACCCAGTAGAGCCTTAGATTGCGCAGTGAAGAGTTTAGGCCCAGCAGACAGAGTGCACTATTAATTGCCAACATGGGAGCTGGTATCAACCAACTGACGTACATAGGAAATGCAAAATCTTCCAGTGGGAGTTTTGCCCAGAAACTACAAGTTCTGGCCTAAAAAGAGCAGGAGGTAGACAGTTCACGTCTGAAAAGCAGTTATATATTATTTCAGAAAATGCCATACAGACACTAGAACTCCAGTACAGGAGATTGTTGTCACTGGGTGACAATAATTAAATGTTTATAATGTCCAGTTGAAATATAAACTGTTCTAAAATGTAATCTGGCAGGATTTCAATGAATGAGTAAGGAGACAGAAGTGTGAGGGCCAGAACTGGGTAGAGCTATCTGTCCGGGAGAGAGGAATTAAATAGTTTTTCTTTGCTAAAACTCATGACATTTTCCTTTTTTTAGCATTACTGAGCACATTCTGGTGATAGATAAGAAATTAAATACCTATTATGCCAGCTTCACATCTGAGGAAGCTGAGGGAGAGAGATTAAATTTGGATTTTCCATGTAAGTAACTTGTGTCCCACAGAAAGTCTAACCTGGGATTGTTGTGTATGTAGTAATGCCTCAGTACTGCTCTTCTCTGTCATCAAGGTCATTGGTACTGCAGTGATGAAAACCCCACTAAAAAGCAAGGCTGATGTGTTCGCAATTCCCACTCCTCTCACTCCAGCAGTAGTATACTTGACTTTAATATCTGCTTTTTGATTCCTTGGATGCTTTTCTATTCCTTGAAAATTATTGTATATGTTTGTGCTTTGAACTAAATGAAAACATATAATACTATAATATTCACTGACCTCTTAACTACACTGATTTAAGATTGACAGATATATCTCCCAATAGCATTTCTATGATTTTGGAAACATAGCAAGGTAAATTTCTCTTAGAAAAGTCAGTTCTGTAACACTGTTCATGACTGAAGCAGCATGTGTGGAAATAGTACCTGCTGCAGAATGTCATGAGGTCCTAAGGTCAAACCCCTCTTGGGAAATGGTAATAAATGGTAGCTCAGCTGCTGTGTTCTGAATATATTTGTCAGATAAAACTGTTACCTACCCAAGAAAGATTAGAATCTTCTGTGGCACAGATGGGAGCATGCAACTGTCTGATTTAACATGGGAGTAAGTATGTGCCAGTACCCAGAAATCTGTAGCCTTAAAATGCAGCTCATGCAGCATCAACAAAATTGTATTTGCAGTCTAAACAGGGAACTGTAAAGTGGTGTTGTAACACTGGTAAATGCTCGTGCTCTAGTGTGCCCCAAAGGTTGTCAGGACGTGTGCTAGGGGGCTGTAAAAAGGATTAGAGAACATGGAAAGATGTTTTTGTCAAAACAGGATTCACAATAAATATTAATCTTCCGTGTGATTCTAAACTGCATTTCTGGTGTAATCTTGGTGATGGCTCTCTGGTGCTTTGGAGCTCACAAGAAGTACTTACTGAGTGTAATATTTTTTTGAAGTCCCTGGCTGCTTGGACAATTTCTTTGTATTCCTTCCACGCCACTGGTCCTTGTTTCCACCCTCTGTAGAGTTCCTTTGTGTGTTTGAGTTTGTCCAGGAGCTTCTTGTTTGTCCACACAGACCTGGCATTTTTACCTGACTTCCTCTTTCTTGGGATGCCTCCCTCCTCAGTTTGGAAGAGGTGATTCTTGAATATTAACCAGCTTCCTTGGGCCTCTCTTCCCTTCAGGGCTTTTTTCTATGGTATTCTTACTAGGCAGATTCTTGAAGAGTGCAAAGTTTGCTCTCCTGAAGTCCAGGACAGGGAGCTTGCTGTGTGCCCTCCTCACTTCCCCAGGGATCCTGAACTCCACCATTTCGTGGTCACTTCAATTCGTTTTATTTAAATTTTTCAATATAATTTAATTTCCTTAATGCTTTATTTTGTTTCCCACTTGCATGAATTTGTGGTGGGACTGGTGGGGGAAGGTGACTCCTGCCTCAATGGATGAGGCCTCTGGGGTTCACCATGTGCCCAGGCAGCCTGAAGCCCTTTTGTAACACAAGATGACACCTTGTAAAGCCACAGTTATCCCAGCAAAGAAACTGAGAGAGTGCTGCTGCTGCCCCTCTGAGAGGCACCATTGCCTCATTGCTCCCAGTCTGAGGGGTTTTGACCATCTGGCTGAGATGGCCAAAGGGTTGTGTTGTTCAAGTACCTCAAGCAAAGCTGAGTCCCGTTAGTCAGTCCTGTGGACTGACTCCTTAGGGGCTTAGGGGCAGAGCAGTCCTTCAGTGTCCTGGAAAGTCACGTGCAGTGACCTCCCTTCATCTGCCATACGTCATTCCTGTGTGTGACAAGAGAGCCAGCAGCAGAGACCTGTGGGCTTGGCTAGCAAAGGGCAGAAAGGGCAGGATCTGTTTCTGGGAAAGGGGGAATGGCATCCTTTTGCCTCCTGCTTCTACCTCTTTGCTGAGAGGTGCGTAAACAGTTACTTCTTTTTGCTCTTCAGTAGCTTTGTTTAGTATTAAGAGCATTGTTTACTGCTAACAGAAGGTGTCCTTTGGAAAGGACACGTGCCTCCTTCTCCTTTGTTTGATTCTAAACAACATGGAGAAGAAAGAGGTTTTGTACTGAGTTTTGCTGACTCAGTGTGTTCACGCTCACAGAATTAGCATCACTGCTGTTTCTGCTTGTGAAAAATTTGCTGAGGTTTGGGAGAAGGTTAGCAGGGGAATGGTGAGAACAGGGGATGCAGATATTTATCCTCCTTTCAATCATGGTTTTTCATTTAAAAATTACTAAGCAGATAGTGGTTTGGTATTTCCTTTATTTTGCTTATTGGCACGTGAGTCTCAACAGTCATGGACCAATCCTGTGAGAAGATCTCTCATATGTATCTGAGATGAGCTATACTGCATGACATACTCCACAGAGCAATGGATCTTAGGGGCAATGGCTTTTGTTTGCTGTTTAGGTAACCAATTTAGAAATAATAAAAGAAAAGACTGTGTCTGAATCATTTTTACTCCAGAATGACTGCTTTCAGAATGGCTTTAGAAGCATAGCAAGATTAGTAAAGAAAGAATCCCCTAGATGGCCCATCTGAAAAGCAACAGTAAAGGAATGAGATGCAGAAGAAAACAAAAGGAAGCTGCTGGTGTTGTGAGGGGTGCCAGCACGTAAACCTGTGGCAGATGTGTGTGGGATTTTTATAGCGTGAGAGCAGTGGCGTCTTTCTAAATATTAGACAATTTCTGAACTGGATCTTTCCTAGGCTAGCAGGACATCATGTAAGCCATGATCAAGCCTTGGTAATTCCTGTTGTGCTCTTAGCTGGTGTAGTCCCTTGTCCCCCTGGCTATGGGAAGGCCACCAAAAGAATGAACTTAATGAGCGACACTGTAAAAACACACCACTTAAAAAAATTAATATTTCATTTTTCTTCTGAAAGACAAGCAATTCCTTAAATAACATAAAACTTGATACTGATACCAGTGCAGTGAGTGTCCTGGCACCGAAAAAAGAGCTTTCGGGGTCATATGACCAGAAACAATGCTCACCATTTGGAGATGATGGCACTAGTTCATGTTTTTCCCCTGCCATTGGGAACTGTTACTGTAGAGGAAGCTGGCAACTATGTTTTGTTTCCTATCCATTCTGCTGGATCACATCTATTCAACATCAGCTGTATTTGTGTAAATATGTATATATACATTTGCATACATTTGAATCTCTTTATCCTGTATGCTATTCTTAGATGTCTGAATGAATTAAAGAGAAAGAACTAATACAGAATTACGAAGGAGTTTTAAGATTGTTTTATATATGTATATTTAAACCATGAAGAATTGAAAAATTGCTTACTTGAAAGTTTCCAGTTCTAAGGTGTGCAGAGATTATTGTAAGCTATGGATGTGTCTCTGCTGGTGTAACAATGTGGATGAGGTAACACATGTGATGAGGGACATTAAAAGAATTTATAGCACAAGTAGCATTATAACATATTCTTTGAAAATCTGAAGACCTTAACAGGAAAAAGAGTCTGGTTTTCATACTCTAAACTTCTTAACTTCCTTACTGATATTTTTAAAGTCTGATTTTTTTTTTAAGTTTAACATGTTTGGAGTTTTTATGAATGTGATCCCTTTTCCTTCCTAGTGTTGTCTTCTGTTCAAAATGATTTCTTTTTATGCCCACAACTAGTTAGCAGCAGAATCTGGAGACTTAGGCCTCTGTTTCATAGTTCTCAGTGAGAAAGAATGGGCAATGGTAATTTAAAAAAAAAAAAGAATCAAGTGTTTTTAGTTTGGGTGCTTGGAAAATCATTAGCATTGTGGCAGTACTGAAGGATTTTATACTGGCTGAGCTTTCACTGAGATTTTCTTTAGATATCCAAAGTACTAAAAAAGAATATGTCTGCAATGAGAGTTAACCCCAAAATGTTTCTATTTTGGCATTTTTGCACATGGAGTTTGGAAATTTCCACTTTCTTCCCCCTAACAAGAGTATTTCAGCTACATTCCCATGAACTGCAAAGACTTTGTTTCTATGCACTTCAGATAAAGACGCCCTTTATCTTAACAGTTTTCTTCTCACTTCCTTAAATGCCATACCTGTAGATCTGCTAAGTTACTGTATGAGTATGAGAAATCAAATCCTCAAAGGCAGAGACTTGCACAAATTCTGGACCCTCACTTGCACCGACTTCTGGACAGAAGTCAGCAGGGCCCTGCTGCTACAGTAGGATCTGCTGTTAGTAAAAGGAAAGACAAATTGGATCTGGTTTGTGCTCAGCTCACTAAAGGAAGGCTCTAGAACTGGAAATAAAATTTGAGTTTTATTCTTTTTCTGAGCTCAAAGTTTAGGGTTATTTGGATTCAAAGGGCTTGGCTTGGCTGCTCCCAGGCTTTATAAACAATGTTAGCATCTCTGTTTGGTTGCTTCCCCAGAGGCCATTGATACCCTCAAAAGGAGAATTAGCAGAGGCAGCAATTGTTATTTTGGCAGTAGTTAATGGTCAGCAGGCAACGTTTACCTGTGCTTAAAATATAAAGTTTATGTTGGGGATTTCGGAGGGGTCTAAATGAGTTAGCCAATAAATGAAATTTGATGAGAGCTTTGTGCCAGTGCTCCTTATGCTTCCTTGAAAGTTCCAGATTAGTTTACATCATTCTGGCCTCCTGGGCCAGCATGGTGATGAATCACTGTGAGAAACCAGACAGAGTTGCTGATAGGATTTCCACAGAAACCCATGTTGAGGAAATATATGCATAGTTTCATTGGCCAGCCCTCTCTGTGGCTGTGTTGCCTACTTTTTAGGAAGAAAAAAATCTGGGGCACATTTCTCCTTGACGGGGAGCATATGCTGGCATGGTTGGAGATGTTTTTATGTCTATGATGCTAAATAAAGATGCTCACTTGAGCATTTTGTTTTGGCTGAGTCTGCCCTTTCAGGATGCATGTGTAACCTCTTTCTGAATTACTGAAATAAAGGAATTGCCTAATGCAAAAGAGAAATTCCACAAATATGAAACCCTTGGAATGTGTTCTACATCAGCCATTTCCTTTTTTGCTTGTGCAATGTGTATGGATTGTCAGCATGATGTGGTGTGTGGCAACCAATGTGTGCAGGAGGCTATTAATCTTCTCGTTACAGTCCTGTGTTCGTATGAGATTTGGGAGAGCAGTGGAATTCTGTTCAAACACTCTCAGCTTGTACTTATCTGCCCATATGGATCTTTTGCATGCACTCTCAAATGTGAATCTACTTTCTGTATGTGTCAGCATGTTCATCCTTCTCTTACACTCTGGGTAATCAGTCAGCTCATGGATCTTGATAGTCTTTATTGATCTATTCCCTTTATGGGGAAGGGGATTCATATTGTCCCGAGTGTGCTCAGCGTAAAGAGTATGGTGGCAACAATTAGGTCCGACTTACCACCTATGGGATTTAAAAGCCTGAGAGCATGTGCTGTACTTTTAGATATGTAGATTTTGAGTTAATTTATAGATCAAGATTTCATTCTCCAACAACTTGCCAGACAGTGAAGCTTGCAGCATAAAGATTTGTTATACTGCAGTTGAAGTTTAAATAAGGGCTTAGCTGAAAATGAGAGAACTCTTAAAGGCAAAAACATTGGAGGAAAAGTGATTTATTAAACTTTTTATTTCCACTGTCTTTGCAATTATAAACTATCACATTGTATAGAGTTTTTTCCCTACAATGCTAATACTCCCTCTGGTATATGTAGGGTATTTTTTTTCTATGGTGTTTAAAGTCTGAGGCTTTTAGCAGTTTAATCCAAACCAAAGCATCTATATCATGGGACTTGCCTTTAATTCTCTCTTAGATGCTTTTTTCCCTGTATGCAAAATTAGATATCATTCTGAAGGCATTCTTAATTAACATTTTTTTAATCAATGGCTAGATTCTCTGGAGGATTTTTTTTTCTATGCATCATTATTTTTCTCTTTCCACTGCAACTTCACAAGCAAATTAAGTAAACAGAAAGAAACACTTTGTGGATTTTTCTTGTGACAGCCTGCAAACCTGTGAACTTTTTTTTTTTTATTTTTAAGTTGAAGCTGCTAATTGTAGAACTGTATAATTAATGCATTATCCACGACAACAAGGTTACACGGTTTGTGTTTAGCAAACATGCTTATTCTGGAGGGTGGAAAAATACATAGTGAAAACTTATGGAAACACTAGGCTGTTTTTTGTCACTTTGCATGACAGCCAGTCTCTCAGCCATCATTAGAGCTGTGTGCCTAACCAGACTCTGAAAAGATACCCTGAAAATTGGTTGGAGCCCTGGTATCAGTGTCTGAGTCCACGGCTCAAACCTGGCGGTTTAACCTTCCAAGACAGGCCATTGCAGGCAGATATTCTCAGAACTGGAATGTTTGCTCTGCTAATTGGCACATTCCTACTTAGATTTGGTAGGACATGCTGATTTGTAACATGACTCAAGAATTTACTTCTTAGTGGGTAATTGCCTCAGCTTTCCCAAATCTTTCTGTTTACCAGCCTCCTTTCTTTATTGTGCCTGTCTACTGCTCTTTCAGCATTCGTAATCTTCTTTTATTAGCTAGACATCCTTCCGATTATTTCACATGTTTTCCACTGGTTTGAGAATTTCTTTGCTCCCTGGCCTTTTCATAAATCAAGTGTGCGTTGGTGTGTACTGGAAGTGATGGAACGATTTCCTTATAGCTTGCAGCAAACGATGCTATATCAATGCTGACTTTGTTACTGCAGTCGTAGAAACATTTTTAACAAATTGAATGATGCTTTCTGTATTCAGAACTCAAATGCAGTATGTCTAGGGACTTCTCTGCAAACTGAATGCTTGAGAGACCCAGAAGTGTGACCTCTTCCACTATGAAAATTAGAAGCTTGCTCATGACTTATACAAGTCTTAATGCATTTCCCAGTTCAAAAAATTATTGTAAATACCATCGATTTCACTGATTTGGTCTTTTTGGCAACTTCTGTTCATGTAATTTTTTTCTCTTTACACCTGATTATTTAATTATCTTGATTTTAAAGCTGTAGTGAAAGGAAAACCATATTGCAGTTCTTGGATGAGTTTTGCAGTTATTGCCATTGTCCTTACATGGTTATTGATGTCTGAGGGTTTATTGGTGAAACTTTTATGTCACTATTCCAGATTGAAATACCTGCAGGAAAACACTTGTGCTCTCAGGCAAAGTTTGCACTGGATTTGCTCTTCCCATGCCTCTGTGAAAGTGCAGAAAATTCTACAGGTGGCTTTGAGAGCAGTGAGGTTTTTTTCTTACCCTGACAGTTTTCTAATACTTAATTTGATGGGCTTTTCCCAGAATGACTTACCTGGTGTGTCTGTGTTCATCAGCACTTAGAGTGTGTGCAGGGAGCCACTGAGCAGCACTGTGGGAGAAGGGAAAGCTTGCTCTGCTCCTTGCATAGGATTGTGTGTCTATAATTCATTGCCTTTGAAAAGTGTCTTATCACAGCATCGACTCCTTAGCGCTTTAATACAGGATAAGCTTATTAGAGATAATCTGTTTACTGAACGTCCTTAGCACAAAGCAGTCTAGTTAACAGCATCTTTTGAAGCTTTGTCTTCTGGATATATCTTTTAAACTCATCCCTGATTATTTATCTATATCTGTATCTTTAGATCCTTTTCTTTAGACTTGTATCTGCTTTGGCATGAAATTGCGGTGTCTGGTGAATACACTGATAAACTAAATACTCTTATGGGGAAATGAGGCAAATCAACACCAAAACAAGATACTCAAGGCAAATAATTCAATCTGTTCATGATTCTTTAGACTTCAAAATATTTTTCAGTATTAATAGGGTAGGACCTTTCTAAAGAGCTACACTCCCACCAGATGTTGCCACAATCTCCACAGTGCTCCTCACACAGCAGTTTGTATGTCCAGATATTTCCCATCCAACATGCTATCCTTCTTGAAGTCTGGACCACTGCTTAAGCTGTGCAGAAGAGGAAAGGAAACCTGGCAATTCATCCTCAAATGGCTAGGTATTGTTGTAAATACTTACCAGCCATTTTATTAAAAAAGACAAGATGAGGAAAGAGCATTACAAAAGAAGTGCTGAAGAATGAAGGGTGAAAGCTGTGAGAAATGTTATATAGTGAACCCACTTTACTTTTGGATCTTCCTGACCATTGGAAACTGCTCAATACAATTCTGCCTTGATAGTTCAAAATACTTTACAGGTCTCTCCTGACACAAGAGCAACTGCACCAGTTACTGATGAATATGTTGATGGGAATGGTGCATGGACTCTTTGTGCTCACTCCTTTCTCATGGAATTAAGACATGTTAAAAACAGAATTACAAATTATCAAGTGGCCTTTTCCCTTCATAGGAAAGAGAATCTCAAACTTACCAATAAAAAAAGTGTCAGAGCATCTAAAGAAATTGTTTTCTACAGAAAGCCCCAAGTTTGAGACATAAAGATAACTAATGGCAGTTTTCCTGTGATGAATTTTTAAAGTGAAGTGACTCTTTTAAAACCTGTATTGTACACTCCATACATCTTGCTTAACTGATCCTTTCATTGTTGAGGAGGCCTGGATGCCAAGGATAAAACCAACCTGTCTGAAACCTCCTGAGGCAATCACAGATTTTTATGTTGCACTCAGGCTAATTTTGCTTCAGTGATTATTGTATCTGGCCAGGTCTTAGCATGTGATAAGCAATGAAAGTGTTGCAGTTGGAGGAAATTGCATCTCACTTGCAAGACATACTAGATAATGCAAACTTGAATAGTGTCTTGTAGGCAAAAATCTTGTAGTGTCTTGACAAGTCAAAACAAGCACCTTGCAAAGACAATTTTTATTTTGGATCTTCCGTAATCTTCTTTCCTTTTTCTTGGCATTATTAGATATATGCACAAAAGCAGGTGCAAGAGAGATTAGGCTGGAGTCAATACTTGTGCCCCAATGCGGTATTATTTCAGATAGTCTTCAAAAGCTGAACAGTAAAGGCTTTCAATGGGAGTGACTTTGTAGCATCATAGGCAAATTCCACAAAGTTCATTCTTTGTAGTGAAAATATAATCATTGCAGGGGTGTAAAAACTTTAGTGTACATCAAGAGGAAAAAAAAAAGAAAATAAACACTTCCTTGCCAATGTTTTCAGAAATGTAATACCCATTCTTGCTGGTGTGGACTGAACATTGCTACCCCAATTAGAGTATGGTTGCTACGTGCTGCAGGAAAGTGGAGAAGTGTTTCCTTGCAAGCACTTTAAAGCTACTATTGAATTTCTGTAAGTCCAGAGAAATCTAGTACCTCCAGCCTGTAAAACAAGCTTCTCTGTTTGGCCTCATTAATGTTTAGTCTGTTTTTTCTTGGCAAAATGACTTCAGTGACGGTCTCCACCAGATTGACACTAAAGTGTTTTCTTTACTTGCCATCTGTCTGGACTGATTGGAAAAAGCAAAGTGGGGCTTGTTTAGAAAAATATATAAGCAGTTCATTTGGCACAAAGTTTGTTATAGATGTATGAAAAGCAGCTGGGTCCAGCTCAGGATGTTTAAAAAAATGTTTTATTGCAGAGGGATGACTTTCCATGTACAAGTTCATGCACTAGATGTGTTCTTTCATTTAGGTTGCAAGAAGTAACTAAATAAATTAGCTATGGCATTTAATTAGTTTTATTTGTGTTTTACCAGGTGACTTATAATATTAGATGTGAATAGGGATCTGATGTTTCAAATGCCAGTCAGTTGCAAGTACAACATTTGAAAGTAGCAGAATAGAGCTGAAAGCTTCATAAACACTATCTTCCACCTTAATTCAGCAAAGCACTTGAATACATCAAAGTTTGCTCTTTTACTGGATTGATTCTGGTTTTTTACAGGTTACTCTGACAGATTTGCAGCTTTCTGGCTGGGTGGTGGGGTTTTTTTGGTTTTGTTTTGTTTCTTTTTTTTTTTTTTTTTAATATGTATTGAGAAAATTTGGCTAAAGATGGCTTGGAACAGTAATGAAAGCCTGTTCACATGAATGCTTTCTGTAAAGATGTTGGTATGTGTGCCTATAAGTACATGTATGTGGAGAGAGCATAAACATGGTCACATGATGCTGTTTTCTCCAGCTGTGTGCATAGCTTAGCTTCGCCCTTATTAGTATTCCAAATCCATTTCGGTTAGAGGTCAGAATCAGTATTTAAACTTGCTGTGTTTGGCCCTGCCTTTTTCCCCCTCCTGCTCTGAGCCATCCATAGTTGTCTTTTGCTGTGTTCTTACTTTGAGACTTACTGTCTGCATTTATTGGCTGAGCCTCTGCCATGCTGAAGGTAAAGCTGAGCAAAAGCCATTTTTCTATGGTTTCTGAAAAAGAGAGGAAGGCTGATTTCTAATAGCAGAAAAAATAGGAAATAAAAAATTCCTTCTGCTTTCTGAGGAACATTAATTCCTGGTGGGAATTGTCTGCTGGGTATGTTCTGCTTCTGCTTGATCAAAACTCCCTCATTATTGTTTCTTTTAAAAATTAATCAGTTTTAGGAAGGAAATTATTTTTCAGGCTCTCTGGTAGGAGGGGTCAGACCTCAGTCGTCTATATTTCTCTTTGTAGGGACTTTGTTATTTGTAGTTTAGGATACATAGTCATTACAGCAGAATTATAAAAATGAGAATTTATTTCCCCTCAGATTAAAATTCTAGTGTTGCATCAGTGCTAAAGGCTAGTCCACTTTCTGGTTCCAGAAACAAAAGAAACTGAGATATGCCCTGCTGAACTTCAATTTTGCTTCCCCTGTTTTTCATAATCGTAGACAACTATAGGTTATAGATAACTCTAATCATCCAAATGCGTTTCTAAATTTCAGACCCTCTGAAATTTCATATTTACATATACACTTTTTAACATTTTTAACTGAACTGGGAATATTTTGTACTGTTCTAATGCTTTTCTCTTCTGAGATTCCATTTTTGGAGGCATTACTCATGTTGAGTGGTAATTCTTGACTTAAATACGCACTACTCAGGCCTCATGGATTAGGTCTCATCTGTTACTGGACAAGAATTTTCCCTTGGTTGGGCATGTTTAACATTGCTAACCTCTTCTAAGACATGATGATTGAAGACTGACCGTGGTCTAGGCAGCTAACTTTGGTTTTCTTTATTAGGAAGTATAGAGTGGTAAGGTGAAATATCACTCCCCTTCTGATACAAAGTTTGGCAGCAAATGATATACCTGGAAATTATTTATGAGTAGGTGAATGTTTTCATTCATGAATTCAGATACTCAACTGTGTTAGACACTATCAGTCAGCAAGCTAGAGATATCTGTGTAGGAGGTATTGGCATAGGCTGTACCTGAGTCTCCTCTGTGGCTGGATTTGCAGGTGGGCTTTTTGCAAATTCTGTTGTTCAAAACCAGATGCAGCTGTTTTGATACTTGCCAATATATTGATTTTTTTTTTCTCTTGAGGCTTTGATTAGCATATAATTATTTTTGCCATTGTGCTTGTTTTGCAGCATCTGTTCTACATGACATGTTTACTTTGTCTCATCTCGGTCTCTGTGGCATGTACCCACTCAGTATTTGCCAAATATTTTTTACTGGGTTGGATGATTCATGTTTTTGCTGGACTTTATTGGCTCAATTTACTGCTTTTACTACTGTTTGTTTTCAGTTCTAATGTAAAGACTTAGTCCTCCTTTCTTCATTAAAATTATTACTTTCAGTACATAATGTCTTTACAGATGAGTCAGTTATCTTGTCTAGATGGAGAGGCTAATTTTCATTGAAATTTCATGTGTCCATATGGCTCTTGATTTGTCTTTGTTATGCTTGTTTTCTGCTGTCGTAGTTCTACTAATGGCAGCAGAAATATATTTATATAAAATTTATATAATAGACCTTTAGTACTGATGGCACATATTACAGCACCTTTTACACATGTAGTAGGACAGGGAGGTGTATATAGAAAACTGATGCTAAAAACCGCCATACTATGAACTGGAATAATTTCAGCAGACTTACTCTGACTTACCAATTCAAAAGATCTTACCACTGTACTTTCATGTTTGTAAATCTAACTAGTTTCATGGTGGAATTTGTAGGAATCTGCACCTCATTCACTCCATGTTACTGGTCACTGAGCAGTAATAACATTGCTGCCTCTTTACACAAGCTATTGATTGTTTTGTGCATTGATGAACTGGTTTTGACTACACATAGGAGTCTGAATTCTTTATAATAAGAAGAATATCATGCAAACACAAACCATACCAAACTAGATAAATACAAGAGGCATGATTGATTAGACTGGTAATCATGTGTGCTTTCATTTCAGAGCAGAGACAAATGAGTTTCTTCCCACACATAACTTTGAAGAAAGAACTCAGTTTCCCATTGTAAATCTGCCAAAAGGTGAGGGACATTTTTGGTGGCTTTCCTCCTTCTAGTATAAATAATTGTGTATAAACATAAACTTATGGGATAATAGTATTTTTCACAGATGTAGTGTGGGCAGAGGTGTTACAATTGTTCTTCATAGTGGACTGCTATTGAGTTCCAGGCTGGTCAACAACAATGTTGAATTAAACTTAAAAGTCCTTTTGGTAGAGAGGGCAATTTTTGCTAGGTTTTCACATGATAGTTAATGAACTGAACAGAGAAAGATTAGAGATTTTGTCCGGTTCAGCCTTATAATTGTGTATTTCTGTGAAAAATTAATCCTAGTCTCTTACAGGATGCAGTACAAAAGGTAGCAAAGTAACCCGGGAAAAGGAGTCACTGGCATGTGGTTAAGGAGACTACTGAGCACGTGGCACCAACCTACCTCTCACTGTATGGCATTAGATGGTTCAGTAGTGATAGGAAACACCCTGCAGATGAACTCAGATTATGTGCACTGTACTGCTTTAACTCACACGAGGGCTGTCAGGAAGGACATGAGGTATGGATTTGCCAGGTTTCCTTATACTGCTCTAACCAAAGTTTTCTTTGCTCTAATCAAGCAAGTGTGGGCTTAGAAAAGATTGGCTGAATCAAGACTATTTTGGAGCTGGGGAAGTCAAGGAAAAATTCTCTTTTCTGAAATACTTTTGCAAGCAAGGAGCATCTCTTTTGGGCGGTAAATTTGCCTTTCTCAGTTCTGGCATAGAATTCTCATTTCCTGAAAAATATTTTGGCACCTATGTTCAGCTGTGAAAGACCAGGAGCAGGAACTCAAGAAGCAGACTGGAGGCAGTGGATGGTATGGCCCTGTGCCTTTATCTCATAAAGTTAATCTTGGTCAAAATTATTTTCTATTCTAGTTTTTTAGCCCTGGAAAATAGAGAGTGGAGAAATCTCCCTTTGGCTTACAGAAAGTTGTTCTGGTTTTCTTCCCATGTAGCTTTGAAAATCCAGCTGCAATTTCTTGCAGCTCATCTAGATCTCACTGTGTAATTTGTGTCATGACAAAAACCCTGCAGCTGGTTTTGTGTACTGATGCCAGCCGAGATGGTTGGTAGACACCTCGTCCGTAGCGAGTGATGAACGAGCAGGAATGGGTGCTGAAACTCAGTACAAAATTGACCCTGGGGTTTAGGTTCTGGTGAGGGTTGTGGTTGCTGTAGCTGTTTAGTCATTAGGGAAACTAAATGTGGCTTCTCATCTCCTCTAAACCAGCCTGTCGGTGTTATACCAACCTAGCACAGTGGTGCTTAAATGTGCACCAGGAGTGATTCCAAATGAGGTACTCCGCTCACAGCCCAGCTACCACTTATATCAGTGCTCCTGTGCTGGATGGAGAGAAAGGAAACGGTCCATTGCGTCGTTTGCCAGGTTTTCATTCTCCTATTTACTTCACATTTAACACCGGAATATTACCACCATGCTACAGACTTCTGACAGACCTTCCATGAGTTTAGGAAGTGTTTTGCTTATTCCTCATCAAATGAGAATGATGATATTTTTTATTCTATAAATATTTGAACTGTGGTGCATGAGCTGATGCTTTTAGGGTGCAAGGCATTTTGAACTTTCTGGTATCCTTTTCCCCCAAATTTTTGCATGCCCCATGGTTGAAATCTGAGACTCATAAAAAAGACTAAGAGGGAAAAAAGAAGCCAAATTCCCATAAATACATTTGATAGATTGGGAAACAAAGGCACAGGAGACCACAGAGTAGTTTGATGTCCAAGCCAGGAGAAGCTTCAGATGATCCATCTCGTGCTTTAGTTATGAGAAAACACTACCTTCCTCCTCAATTCCTAAGCTGGTTAAAGCTCTACCTCTGTCCTGGAGTGAGATTTCCACGTACAGAGCTTCTGAGAATCACCACTCTGGGGATTGCTGTTAACTCCAAAATGTGTTATTTGCACACTGAAGTACTTAACTAAAGAGCTTTTCTATTTCCAGTTGCAGTCACTGGAGGCTTGATGGTAATAGAGCTGTCTTCTGCTCTCTGCCAAGTTTATTTTCCAAAAGAAATATCTGAATGAGGAAACAATGACTAAAGAGGACATGTGAACTGTCTAGCATACTGCAAAGGTCGAGATTTTAAGAAGAGAGAGGACTTTTGGATGGCTGAAGGGTGCATTATTATGACTAAATTCATCCTTTATGAAATTGAGAAAAAAAAATTAGCTATCAGGAAACACTTTGAGAAGGGATTTGGTGAAAGTCTCATGACCTGAATGATTCCAAAGGACAGAAGAGTTTTGGGAACAGCTCTCCATTTATGTGGGATGCGCTTTATAAAAAAAGAGGTATTTTCCATCTCCCCACTTTTTTTTTTTAACTGATTCTATGTTCAGCATCAAATTCATGTGTTAGTGTCAGGCTTAAAACAACACCTGCAAAATTGGGCATAATTGCAAGGCTGTTGGAATAAAGAGGCAAAAAATGTTTTAAAACTGGGGGTGGTGGGAAGCTCTGAGGGGAGAGCTGAAAGGGGCTCAGCCCGTGTTTCACAGCTGCTTTCTGGTAACAGTTTGCAAAGGGCAGGGCCTGAGAGCCTTGATTGCCCTGATGAGCCCCACCTGGGGCCTCCCCCACATGCCCTGGGCTCAGGACCCCACTTAAATCCAACGCAGAGTCTTCTTTCTCTTCCCAGGCAGTGCCTCTGCAGTGCCTTGCCTGCTCCATCCCTGTGCTGCTGCCTGTTGCTGGGGCAGGAAACAACCTTTTTGTGAGGAGAATATTAATGGTGAGTCAGCTTTAGTGCTGTTTTCATATCACACTTGTAGTTTGAAATTTTATGTTTGTTTTCATAATTTATCTTGCTGGATCAGTTCATGTCCATACAACAGAAGTCATCTTTAGGCCAAATTGTTTGAATGCTGAGGCAAAAATGGGATACCTCACAGAGGCGAGAAAGAAACTTGTGTTATCTGCCAAGTTTCAGGCTCAGATGGAGAGTTAAAATGTCAGCCAAGTGGGCCAAAACACAACCTGTGATAAACTCCTCTGGCCTTTCTGTAGGCTTGCTCTGTTTTGCTTAGTTTGGTATGAAATCACCTTGCAGTAGCTTAGAATTAATTAATTTATTATTAATTATTAATTAATTAATTTTCCTCTGTGTAATGCTTACTACACCTTGAGACTTGGAAGTTTTTGTTTTGATTGAACAATATGCAGAATGAAAAAGAGCACTCTAAAGAGAAGATGTGAGTGTTCTTCCTTGTTCCTTCAAGAACCTTTCCCAGTCCTTACTACTTTTAACAGCCATCTCTAGGGCCAGTGGCAGTGTTTGAAAGCCACACAGGTTGTAATGTTTGAAATAGTTTTGCTGTGGTGTCACAAGCTCCACCTGTGTTATAATTTGGGGATTGAAAGCAGCTGTGAGAGCTGGTCAGGTGTGCTGCAGCCCGGGGGGCTGGAGGAGCTTGACTCTGAGAGCTGCTGTGGAAAAGAGATGCTTTCAAAACTGTGTTGGAACTTGGGCATTGCTTTACAAGGTAATGGTTTTTCCTGGGTCAAATTACACTAAACACACGTTGTACTGTAGGAGACTGTGCTGTACATAATACACACACTTCTAACAGCAGTGGCAAAGGTGTTGAACCATTTGTTGGGATTTTGGTTTGTTATTCACAGATATGACTTGGTTAATTTAATAGCCTTTGCAAGTTGTCGAAGTCAGTTGGAGGTTTCGCAGATTTCCATGAAATTTTCTGTCAACAAAGGTACCAGAACCTCGTCCTTGGCCACTCTTTTACAAGGATTAGAGCAATAAAAATGAAAGGAATCCTGTTAATCTGCCTAAACAGTTACTGCAGATATTTGAGTCATGAGGAATAGAAGTGGATTTATTTGTTAGTTGTTTTCGAGAGAGAAATATTTGAGAAAAAGCACTTTTGTATTCTATGCAGCTTGTTGCAAATCTTGATTATGTAATATTTCTACAGTACTCCAGTAAGAAAATGTTGATAGAATATACTGACAATTTCCAGTGGAGAAGTTCACTGACCACAGGGAGGTAAGAATGACTATTACAACATGTAAAAGGAAGATTGAGAAATGGAATGAATTAGTGCAAATATGGCCTGGTAATTTTTTGGGGGAGAGGCAGTGGATTAACTGCATCATGCAAAGAGGACCACATGCATCTGCAAGCCCCAGGAAATTAATGGAGTCTTACCAGGTCAAGACCCACCTAGAACAAATGCATTTGAAGTCTTTGAACACACAAGGGTTTTTTCTGCCATCTTAACTATTTCTTCTATTAGTATCAGCATAACTGGAATTCCTGGTACTATTTGTTCAGTGCTCATGTCATCCTTTAATAAAAGGATCTGTCTTTCCAAAGATAAGCTTATTTTTCCACCCCAAAGAGAAAAGCAAGAATGCTTGACAGCTCCTTTCTTTCTTTCCTCTACTCACTATGCAGCAAATAATCAATCTTGGCTGAATGACATTTTAGAGAAATTACAGTCGTAAATGTGTCAGTACTTAAGAAAAGTGTAAAATGCCCCTTGCATTTGCATGGGTGGGAAATCAGAATTTAGCTAAATATACATGTGGCTGAAGAAAGCATAGAAGTAAAAATGATCTTGTAAGAAGAAAATTACAAGGCAGCTTTTTGAAGAAAATTGCATGAATGGTCACCCCTATGAAAATTTAAATGGGTGGCTCCCAAATAAATCCTTGAGAAGAGCAAGGGTGCCTAATTCTGGGTGGTGCTGAGTGCCCTTGGTATCAGAGCCGTTCTTAGCAAAGGTTCTCCTTGTGCTCATTTTGACTGCTGCTACAAGATCAGACATCACGTACCAAATGTAATTCCTCTTCTGCTGGTTGGTCTGCAACTGTTTTTCTCTTCCTTTCTCCTAATTTTTTTTGTACAAAGTATTTACCATTATTTCAATAATAATGTAATAACATGCATTGATCCTTTAAACACATACAGTTTAATGCTTTTTCCCAGTGGCACTTTGGCAGGCTTTGCAAACAGTGATCAATCAATAACCTTCACAAAGCCCTCTGCATCCCTCTCTTAGTTACACAGTTAGGGAATTGAAGGATAAGGGTGTTGAAAGACTTGGCCAAGGTCACACAAGGAGTTGGTAGCTGACTTTTTTTTTCAATCTCAGACTCCTATTTCAGACATCAGACCACACGTCCTCCACATAAGCATGTTTATATTTCGGGCAGGGTATAGGGATCAGTCTTGCCACAGTGACTTTCCAGGTCAGTGACTATTCCTTTATAAATTCTAAGCTTTCCAAAGCCAAATGTCTGAAAAGGAAAAATATGAGGGATACTTCAAGAGTGAGAAAGCTGATGTTGCAAGGATGTAGATTTCTCACCAAGGGAAACCACTGGTGTGTTCCAACATAATTTGGTTTGCCACCAACCAACAAGCTGGTGATGGTGACACTGACTTGCAGTCAGCCTGTGTGAGATGTTGGTTAATGTTGCTATAACAGGTATTCATTATAAACTACAGTTACCCACAGTTTACTCTGTTTATGCAACCATTTAGTGGTTATTTATTAAAAATAAAATTTATGTACGGTTATTGGATGTGTATTTTGGCAGGGAAGTGACCTTGGCAGAAACATGTCTGGATCAACACTCCGCTAGCAGTCACTCTTTATGTTGTCATATAAAACCTTGTTAAATAATATTTTGTTTCTATCTTCAATTACTGTTATATAAGACCAGTAATGAAAGTCTCCCAAAGGATTGGTAAATGGAGTGAGTTTTTCTGTACATTTTCTGTATAAAATAAAGAGCTAAGCCAATGAGTGTCAACATTATTGCCTAGCTGAAGTACTTGCTATAAACTCTGATAGTAAATTGTTTACTTTTAGATTTTTGCAGGTTTAAAAGTTCTCTACATTTAAGTACAATTTGAATGGCTTTTGGAGAACTAAGGATAATTCACATTCAGAAAGCATTTAACTTTCATTTCAGTGAGACTACTCACATGCTTAGAGTTAAGTGGTTGGTTGAATTGTTTAATAGTCAGAGAAGACACTAAAAATAAAGCCAGGGAGAAACTGTGGCTTCAGATGAAAAACCAGTGCCAAAACTGATTGTAGCTGTGGTATTTTAAAAAGATATTTAATGTCAATGTACAATGTCATTGTGTTTTACTAATTTTCATTTACTTGATGTCGTTTCAATATAGCTTCAATTTCACCGTATTTTTTCCTTGTTTTTTGTGATTTTTGACCGTTTAAAACAAAACCTTTGGATGAAAGTCAGTGGATGGAAAGCTGCTATAAAGCTAAGAAGGAATGTTGATTCCTGCATGGATTATATTTAAATATACTGGTACAAGTTATTGGTGGCTTGAATGTAGAGGAAGGCTAGTTGTGGAGTCAGTTTATCTTCATCAACAAGGTCTGAGGGGTGCATTTGTCCTTCTAGAGACAGAGGCATTACATGGAGAGAAAGAAATGGCTCATCAGCTTATGGACTGCTGAAAGCAGGAGTGGTGGAGAGACCTCCTGTTCCTCGTGGCTGTTGGCTGTGATCACAGGACAGGGACAGCAGAGCTGCAGCCATGCAGCTGCACTGGCTGGCTGCAAGGACTCTCTGGGGAGCACCTAGAAAGGTTCCTCGTGTACCTAAGGGTTTGGACCGTTGATAAGGTGAAGAACAGACAAGAAGGGGTCTCTGCCACTGCTAGCTACTCTGACAAATGAGGGTAAATTCTACCTCAAAGGTTTTCCAAAACCGGGGGATAGCTCCCTCTGGGACACACCTGAAGCTGTCTCTCTTCACTGAAGTAAATAAATAGTTTGTTTCTTGAGTCAGGAAGACCTGTCACAGAGCTTTCATTGTCAAGGGAATGCAAAACAAAGCTGCCCTTGGCTTCCAGAACAAAAGGAGTGCAGTCCCTAGTTGTCAGGGGAGAACAGATAAATCAAGAAAAACCTCAGGTTCTTGCTTTGGGGTAAAAACAAATTAAGCCCTCTTTTCTCTGGGCTGGCTGTGGTGGTCACCATTTGAAAAAGTTAGACTTCACCCACACTTACCACATAGCAAGAATTATTTTCCCTGTGGTCACAGGGATATCTCTGCCTACCAGGTGGGAAAAGTGGCTACACAGTGACTTCTGAATTGTGACCAACACTGCCGTGTATGCCTCAGCCCAGCACAAGCTGTGGTCCTTTCTGATTGTTTGGTGTTAGGAGGCCAGCACAGATTCAGTTTCTCACTCCTAGGGGGGGAAAAATAGAAAAGGAGAAGGCAAAGCTGTTTTAATGAGGTTTCTTTTGGGAGAGACTATGCCTGGCTTTTGCAGGACTCTGTGTATTTTTTAGACAAAATACCTCGCCTACCTGAGTGGGCTAGTAACACCAGTTTCCATTATTAATTTGCTCTATCTCCTGTCTTTGAGCTGAGATCTTCTTTCTCATTGCTGAAGTGGGCTCATCTGGCAAACAGAATAGTTTATGTAGTCCTAACAGAGTTATTTCAAAAATGACTTTTGCCTCCTGGCCACTCAGCACTCCTCAAGAGGTGCTTCCTCTGAGTCCTTGCTCAGGGCTCTCCCATGACACTGCTCATGTGGGCACTGTGGAAGGAGGATCTGGCTGCATGGCCTCAGTCTGTTGTAGCACCTGGCTGTGTGTGTGCTGAAAGCCAGCCCTGTTAAGTGTGGCATTTAATCTTTCCACAGTGGCAGCACATCTACTCCTACCCCATCTTTTCTCTTTGCAATGGAGAAGCATCTTTGTCCCTCAGAGCAAATGTACGGGGAGGTGGTTTTGGGTGGTTCAGTGTGTGAGAAGGACTCCAGATCACTTCTGTTGCTTTCCCTGTCACAACATTTTTGTGAGAATCCATAGTACTTCCAGTCACTCTGTAAGAATGTCTTGGGAAGGTCTTTCAGCATTGTAATGCAAAGGAATCATCAATACAGGTAAAGGATATAATGCAGTGAAGAGAAAGTCTTTACTTTGATAAGTAACTTTGAGGGCTGGAATTTGATGCCTTTCAGAAAGCTCTTACGAAATTGCAATTACTTTTGCATTTATAGCTGTTCTTTTGTCATCTGTTCTCTCTGTACCTCATACAATGTTGTACAGGATGTTTCTTATAGTTAAGGAGAGAACTCTATGCCATGCTGTGAATAGAGTGGTGAAATGGCCTTTATCCACGGGCCACCAGGAGCCATCAAGTGAGCACTGCTCTTCACAGCTAAACAAGGCATGCAGTTAGGAGTTAGAATCCAGAGCCACACTTCTCATTTGTTTAGCTTCAAGGGATCCTAAAGATCTAATATGAGAGAAGAATATATCAAACTAAATACAAGGGAGAAAAAAGATATAACAATAAAGGGGTCATTTCATATGAGTAGGGACATTGTTTCTACTACACAAGAATGGCTCTATTTTTGGTGTCTGGGTGTTTATCTACCAGAGCCTAAACATGCACTTCTCCCACCCTTTCATAGCCTTTTTTTCTCTAGCGTAGAACAACTTAGGAGCTGAGTAAGCTGTATCCTGGAAAAACACATTGCAGGAAATGGTATTTACCCTTTGATCTTTAGATCCTTCCTCTGCTGTGATATACAGTAACTTGCTTTGTCTTTGCTCAGTGAACAGTCTTTCTCAGTTTAGATTTATGGCAGTGGCTCATTGCTGTTAGAGGAGGCTTTACTGCCTTTCATAAAATAAGGGAAGAAAGCCTGTGTTTTCCACCTATCTTACAACTTTCCATACTGTCTGGAGACTAAGGAATTTTGAGTTATATGTTTGTTTGATTGCAAGGTATTCATTGCACTGAATTGGCTGCTACTGTCCTGACTTTGAAGTGTCACTCTGTGCACAGCCTCATTAAACTCAAAAGAACCCTTTGTAAAGTAAGTTGGCCAAATCAAAATAAAAGTTTGCAGCACTTATTCTAGAATAGAGTATTTATATACCCAGTTAAATGTTTGGAGAGCAATGTAGTGACCACTGAGGCTGCATATTCACCTCCAGATGCATTACACAGAATTCTTTTTATTGACATAGCCAGAGATGCTGTTCAGTATCAGCAAAGGGATCAGAATCTGGACTGGATATATTATTGCATGGTGATAAAGGGGAAGAGCTGAAATCAGTGTGGGGAGTTGATACATGCCTCTAGCACATGCTTGAAGCCTTTCTATTTAACTGTAAGAAAGAGAGGTCCACTTCCCATTTCTCTATGTACATTTCACTGAATCCTTTTAGGGGTGCTGCCAGGGTAGGATTTGCTTTCTCTGCCTTTGCTCTGTGTTTCTTTAACTCCACCTGCCTTTTATGTTGGAGGCATGCACTGATTGAGTTACAACCTCAGTATCTTCCTGGCAGGGTCCAAATTCTATCCCAAACTGCTTCTGTTACCTTGAAAATGCCAGATCATTGTGCTGAGATACTTGATTGTTGGCAGTGGCCTTATGGACATCAAAACTGTCTCACTATAATGTATATCCTATGGGTTAGTGGTTGAAACTGTGTGAATATATATGGTATGCGTGCACACCACCCAGGCACTCAAGGGAGAAGGGCCTTCAACAGTAAAGTGGGAATTGATAGGGGAAGCATAATTTGCTTTCAGTTCTTTTTCAACCCTTACTAACAAAATTAACGGAAAAGTAAAATTCCTGAGTGGAAAATTGCAGAAGGAGAAATCCAAAGATTTTGAGTGAAGTTCGTGGAAAAATTCTGAATTTCATCTATATACAGTTAAAAAGCCTTTTTATTTGTTATATTTAAAGACATTTATACACTTTTAGCATGGTACTGTTTTTGGAATATAAAGGTTACAATAATGAAGGCAAGACTGACAAGATGTAGAGGTAGATTTTTTGCCCAAACCGACTCTGTTATAAAAGCTGTAGGCAAGCATATGTTTGAGACTTTCCTACTGGTTTACTATTTTATAATGCCACTTAAAAATACAATGGATTAATTTTTATTTCTGATCCAGAATTATATGAATATGTAAATATAACTTTTGTACAGAAAGAAACAAGTAACAAATCAGTAAAAATGTCTCTTTCCATAAATTTTCTGTGTTTTGATTGCTTTATGTGCTAGCCCTGATGATCTTTAATCTCCAAGATCTACAGTCATGCAACTGCTTTCTTTTTTAATAACTTATACTTGAATTTTTCTAAGGAAAAAAGGCTCTTTATACAGCTGTATGCTTTCATGAGGAATTAATGACTTGATAAACATTAGACTGTTATTGTTTATGCAAATGCAGTCAGCTCCCTGAAAGGAAGGCCAGGTCGCATAGTGTGTGCATGATTTAGTGCAAGAAAGGGAAAATATTTTTTTGTAGGAAAACAAAGAGTAGGATCCACATCATAAACACCAGTAATTTCATACATGGAAAAATTCTCCTCTCTTACAGAACTCCCTGCTCCTCAATCACAGTTCTCTTTTCTCTTGGCAAAGAACCAAGTCCCACGTAGTTGAGTGCAGCTTTCTGTAGCTGTTCATGGGTCTCTAATCAATTAACAAATTATGTCTATTAAAAGATACTGAAATAGCAGTAAAGGCTAATAGAAATGGTCATGCCTTGGCTACTGAAGTTACTTTTGTTTTCAAAGACTATACCTGATTGTCACCTTTTATTTTGTGTGGGGATCTTGAGGAGGCAAGGAAAGAAGGGCTTTAGCCATGAGGCAGTAAAGCACTTAATGTGAACAACTTTGTTGATTCCCTGTGGAATAGTAATAGAGCCTTTTTTTTCCTAAGAGTTCAGAAGGTGATTCTGAAATTCACATTTGCAGGAATGTCTTTATGAGGAGTCATGATAGAAACAAAATTACAGCCAAGGATTGCAAATGTTTTCCTTAAGGTTGTTTGTGAAAGCCTCTACTAGGCCCCCAAGTTTTGGTATAGGTTTTATTTATGTGGGCTGCTGTCTAGGGATGTGGTGTGCAGTGTTCCGTGCCCTACAAATTACTACTTCTTGCCAAATTTCAAATGTTGCCATTTTAGCTCTAAGTGCCTAAGCCTTTGGGTAGCACAGGTGCACATTTTAACATTTTGCACCCAGTAGTTAACATACACCTAGGAAAGGGCTGACTCCAGGCTGCTGAATGTTGCATAGGGTGCATTGCCTCAGGAGTGGAATTTTCTCTAAGGGTCAAAACCTGTCAGTTCTATCTGACCCTGTGGAATTAGGGGAGAGCTGCTGTCTGTGGGGAGCAGGTGAAGCAATGGGAATATAGGGGTAGGTGCCTTTGGAATCCCTCAGGCTGGTTTACTGCTGCAACATCTCCCAGGGAAGCAGCAGAAGGGTGAAGATGGAAGCAGGCACAGAGCAATAACATCAGCGGCATCTTTGCGTCTTATCACACAGCGATGTTTTCTGTTGTTAGTGTGACTTTGCCAACCTCAGGAAGCCACTGTCTACTTTGTGGCTACAGCTGATGTTAGGAGATGCTGCCATCTCAGTCTGGGATTTATAGTTTTATAGAGCCAGAACTGAGGTTATCCCAGAATGAAGCTGGGTTGGAAGGGACCATAACAGGTCACCTGGGCCACCCACTCTGCTCAGGCAGGGCTGTCCTAGAGCCTATGGCACAGGCTTGCATCCAGACAGTTCTGGAATATCTCCAGTGAGGGACACTGTATAGTTTCTCTGAGCAATCTGTTCCAGTGCTTGGTCCTCTGTTCCTCTTTATGCAAACCTTGCAATAGTAATTATCCTATAATAAGCTGTGTTACTAAGTCATTCTAGCATCAGTTACTGTAGTTAAGTAATGGGCCTAACTGGAGTGGATAATTCTGTTGTATATTATAGAAATGGAAGATGTTGGTCTGCAGTCTTGTACCAGCAAAATTATTTTAACTTTGACCTAGAACAGGTTGTCAGGAGTTGACTCTAAAATGTAACGCAAAGCTCACACCAACTGAAAGTTTGCCGATGACTTCAGTGGTCAGTAGGTCTTGACAAAGATCTGTATCTTCTTCCACAGTTGCCAATGATGGAATTTCTATCGTGTTGGAGAAAGCTAGAGTGGTCCTCCAGCATGAATAATGCTTAAACAATAGGGATGCTTACAGTCACCTTTTTTTTTGGCTGTGTGAGAGTAAAACACAATTGTCTTCTTCAGACAATTCCAGTTATTGTTGTCGTCATCTTCCACTTTGAAAATAAGCAGCATAAGAAACAGCTTGAAGTATCAAATATACATAGAACTGATTTTTCCCAAGAAAACTTCCCAAGCCTGAAGTCTTGATTATGGACATGACTGAGCAGCAGTACGGTTGAAAAGTCAAACTTATAATTTTGAGAGGCAAGGGCATGTGATTTTATTTTTTTTTGGTCATAGTCATGTTTGGCAATGTTGGCTGGCATAGATCTATGTTCTTTTACGGAAGCTTTCATGTCAGAGTGCAGGATCAAGCTCCATACAATGATGAAGAATGCTAAACTTTTGATTAGTCTGAATACTAATAAATATGTTAATGGGTAGGAATTGATATAGAGGAATATACAATTTTATATATGGCCACTTTGATTTAGAAGATCATAGAGTAAAGCAGCTTGCACTAGACAGTTACAGGGCAATTGTTGAGAGTTTTCTGCTTGTCATATTGAATTACATGTAGTGTTTTATAGTGTAGCCCCTGTTTAGGCCTCCTTACCCAGAATAATATTTTACTGAAATTAAATATTCTGTAGTAGATGTATGTCTAACAATAAATAATCAGTAACAGCCTGAAGTATTTGCTGAGGTATAGCTGTGAAATGTCAACAAGATGTTGTAAGTGCACTTGCCAGAAATTATGCATGGGAAGTGTCTTAAATCCTGGCTTTGAAGATGGGATTTGATTAAAAAAAAGCACAAGCAAAAAAGCCCTACCTGTCATGGTTTTTGTTTTCTATGTGCTTTTTACATTTTCTCGCTTATGCTCCATAAATAATATAAGGTTTGAGGCTGTGCTTCCATTGTATCAAAGCTAGACACCTAAAATGCTTCCTACTGACCCATGTTTCTTAAACTCAGCATATTTATGGCTGGATTCCACCAATTTTAGCTGAGGTGCCAGAAAATGTCCAGTCACAGCAGGACTGAGTTTAGCACTGGCGAATTTTCCTGGCCTCCTGGCCACTCGTTAATTTACTCTGGGCATGAACTCTGTGCTAATGCCCACACTGACACATTTCTGCAGCTCTCCTTGATTATGCACAGTAAAATATTGCTGTGATACCCTGCACTACAATGATGCCATTGTAAGGACATAAACATAGGAATAGTTACAGAGTTTCAGACTGAAGGTTCACCTTGCCTACTTATTGTCTGCAGCAGTGACCAGAAGTGGATGCCTAAAGAATTTACAAAAAGGGCAAGTACACGGGAATACTTTGTCTAAACTCTCTTGATAGCTTTGCAATCGTTTGCGGCTCAGAGACTGTCAAAGCTGAGATGGCTTCTACTATTTATAGTTACCTTTTGGGGTTTCTCTTTCATGAAGTTGTGTGGTCTCCCCTCAAACTTACATCAACTTTGGCATCTGCTGCATCCTTTGTCAGGGTCCTCACATTTTGGGCCCTTATGAGTCTAACCCATGACTAATGTTTCTTTGGTTGGAAAAAACTGGGTATGGAGTCAATTCATGCTTATTATTGGTTTGTACATTTTTGGTCTCCTTAACTGTGATTTATTTGCACATTAATTATAGCTGTTATCAATTAATGATGTTCAAATGCATTCAATACATTCAGAAACGTGTGCTCTGTTTTTTCTTCCTGTTCAAGTACATCCTGTTGGCCAATGGCAGCATTGGAAAGCAAGGAAATTAAATAGAAAACAAATGCAACTTGATTTACCTAGGCATTATTTAGTTTCTTGATATACAGGGGCCAGAGCCTTTTCACTTTTCTGTTTAAGAGGGAAATTATGGTTAATATTTTAAATGAAAATTCAAAAAAAGTGAAAGATTTGTAATTGCTGAATGAAAGCACCTGAAGTTCTGTCTGGTAGTAGTTGGAATGATGCAATGGGAGAAAGGAGAGTTTGTGGCTAAGCACAGCTCAAATAAGCTTGAGCAAGCAGATTTCTTTTTTTTTTTTCACATCTGAAAGAGAGTGAGACTGTTATTCTGGGTGTAAATCATGGAAGAAAGCCAAGAAACCTACTGCTACTGTCAAAACCAATTGTGTGTGTTATTGTGGGCACTGTATTGGCAAAATAAATATATTTACACATATAATGGAGAATATGATTGTGAGTCAGCATCAGGAGAACTATGTCAAGAATTTCTCAGCACAACTTTTTATTCAGTACTTTTGTGCTGGTGTTTGTGACAGTTTCTCATTAGTCTGGCTCCACTTTATTTTCTGGATGCCTACCATTATGATTCTAGCTGTAATCAGTGTGAAAAGTATCCAGTAATCAATAACCAAATAACAGTTCTGTGCTTCTGATGAAAAAAGCTGTGATCAAAATGTCCACAGGCCAGTTACATTTTTGCATTCACAGGGTTTATTCCTGACTATGTCTCTCAAAGCTGTTGAGGTATCAGAGCACAGAATTCCACCTGCACACATGAAGCTGTCCTGAAGAGTAATCACTTTTATAACTTTGTAAATCTGATGAAAGGGGATGGGTTGTGTCCCATATCAATCTCTTTTTCGTTTTTAATTCCAGAATGAATGTGTAAATGTAAAAACAATTAAAGTAGAAGAATGTTCCCTAGGTTTTATGTTGCAACTTAGTTCATACCTGGCTAAACACTGGAGCATAGAATCATGGAACGGTTTGTGTTGGAAGGAGCCTTAAAGACCACCTGGCTTCAATCCCCCTGCCATGGACCTTTCACAAGGACAGGTTGCTTAAGGCCCCATCCAACACAGCCTTGGATATGTATCAATAATGAGGTGGTATAAAAGGATTTCTGGGATCTATTTGAATTTCTCACTCCAGGTATATTTTCTATGAGCAATTCACCCATGAGTATTCTTGAGAGTCTTCTAGAACTCCAAGAGAGTTTCTATATGCTGATTAGCTCAAAATTACTGCTCTGATGGGATGGTTTGGGTTGTTTTTCTGCTACTAGATGCCTTTTTTTATCCTACTCCCTGATGCGTTATTTCACATTGAGCTGTGTAGAAGGGCTGCAGCAAATTCTGGGATGCAAAGTGTAGTGAAATGGAAGATATTTTTGCAGGGGTTCCATGACATGTTTGACTGTATGCCCAAAGCTTGACTGGTTCTGTGGGCTTGAGCTATGAACTCCATGAGAAAGGAAAGCTGGGGGGGGAACAAAAATGATCAAAAATGTTGTATATTGGGTGAAGAACAATGGGTAACTGGCTTATCTGTCATATCACAGCACCGAGTATTTTGAATGTCATCTGAATTCGTTTTGTAGAGTACTGAGCATTATGAAATCTGAAGGTATTTTTTTCTGCAGTATCAGAAGAGCAAAGGTCAACTTGAGTGCACATCAAGATGAATGTGTAGTGAGTGGCATAGCATGAGCTAAACACTTAAATATGCAAATTGCTAAGGATGAGCTCAGTTTGACGTGCTGTTTGCCAGGTGCAGTTCAGAGTGCCAGGATGTCTCCTTGGGTGGGCGTGAGATCATGGTGGAGATTTTCCCCTTTATTCCCTTCAGGCTTGGGAAGGGGCAAGGGATATCAATAAAGGGGCCACAGACACCTAAATTCTGATTAGGGAAGGATTTTTCTAGTACCAGCAGTGTGAAATGCCTGTTTAAACATTCATAGGACAGCTTCATAGGAGACATTGAAGCATTCACCTGAAAGATGTAGATCCAAATCTATTCAGGCAGTAGAGGTTGTTCCACAGATGGGTTCAAGACTCTGACTAATGTGCAGCCTCATGAGGAAGTTGGGGGAAGTAACAGTATCATGGCAATATGGCCAGATTATCCAAAAACTTGCTGAAAAATAAATTCTGAAAAGTTTGTCCCTATATATATAGATGATCCCTATAGATGATGTGTGTAAGACTAATTTCTATTTTACTTGTGTATTGAATTTAGTTTGCAACACTTAAATACCCTATTAAGTAAATTTATAAAAATAAAATCTTAAAAAAAATTAAATTCAAATTACCACCATTCTCTTTCCTCTGCTACGTGTCAAAGGAGGTCTCTGTTTGAAAGGTGAATATCAATCAGGGAGCAGAAAAAATATTAGCTTCCTTTTCTGCTTTGTTTTTGAGTGCTGGAATTGCCTTCCAAACTGCAGCACAGAAACATGGTAGAAATGACTGTACCTCAGAGATTCAGTATAATGCAGAATATATATAAACAGGTGATACATAACACACTGTGCATGGACTGGTTTTGCATTTGTGGACTTCATGCCTTGCTAAATGATGGAACATGCTTCACTAGACTGCCAGACAGAGACTAACAGGGATATATTTTTTTTAATATAGTGAGAGCATCTATAATTAAAACTTTTCTCCAATCCCTATGCAGCCACTATATCATAGTAGCCTCTATGTAGGTCATTAAAAAAAGTTGTATATACAAATGTTGTTTAATAAAATCTTCGCTGGCTCACAGACGTGGTGCCAGAGCAGTTGCTGCAGATGTATTAAGTGACTGAAGCTGTAGTTCATTTACAGTATTATGTCCCTTCACTTCTCTGTGTGGCCTTGGAAATGAGCCCACTCCACTTTGAGGGGTGCCCTTGGTAAATACCTCACTTACTCTGTTTCTACATATTCACTCAGATCTATTATGAGAGGGAATTGAAAGTAATGTAGACATTTAAGAGATGAAACGTAACATGGAATTTACTGATTAGGCCCCTGTAATTACAATTTATGCAGGAAGAAGCACTCCCAGGAGATTCCTGCAGATAAGCAGCAGGAATGATGGTGCCTTTCTGCTGCACTGCTGAAATGTGGCTTTTTTCAGATGCTTCTAGGTTTCAGATAAAGACTCTGGAGGCTGCTTGTACCACCTGCACTGGCTGCTGCAGGGCAGCTCCCAGGGGCTCCTATCATCTCCCCTGTGTGTTATCAACTCTTTGCATTGCTGCAGTTCCCAAAGCTCCCTCCCTGCCTTAGGCAGGGGCCCTGCTCTCAGGGTGGGTAGCAGGCAGCAGTTTGGCATTTACCAAGGGACTGTTTGGTCCCATGACTTTGTGTGGTTGGTCTTGGTTTTTACCACTTTGACATAAGAATGACTCAGGTGAATTTAAAACAGGTGAATCAATGTCTTTGTTCAGACCAGCTCATGTACAACTTCAATAGAAAATTACTGCCCTCGTTACTCTGAAGTGTGGTGTTCCAATCTCACCTGGGGAAAATGTCTTTAGTCAGTTTCTTCTGTCTGTTAACTGAAATCTGTGTAAAATTGTAGGGTGAAATGACATTGGAGGTGAAATTCTGCTTCCTTCTGTTAATTTTTCTAGTGGTACATCAGCTGTGAAACCAATGGGGGACTTACAGTGTAACAGAGACCTGCCTACCAGTGAGTAGGAGCTTCTCTGCTTAACCTCCTCACAGGGAGGAAGAGAGGGGGATAATGGAAAATCTGGTCATTATACCTTCACATAGGTCTTAGAATAGGTCTTGATTAAATTTTTAAAATTTCCATAATGAATTGTTTGCTGTTAGGTTATCTGTTGTGATAAATCACATTTTGCTGCTTAGTGAGCTAAGGGTGCAAAGGATCCAAAAGTGGACAATGCAAGAGTATTCCAGAATGTTTTTTGCTTGTGCTTAATCTCTAGTTTTGATCTTGTTGATGAAGTTGCAGCATTTGAAATATAAAAAGAGTAATTTTGTTTGGGGGTATTGTCAGATTCCTGTTCTTCTTTCCCTAAATGATAATTCTCTCCAAGGATCCTTTTTCCCATAATTTTTTGAGACTTCTTTAATTTGACAGAGACAGGCAACTCTAGAGCCACACTGTCCATATTACAGCTGCTAGCTAAATCTTCCCTTCCACCCACTTACCTAATGAACAATTTTTGTATTCTGCCATCACAAAATCAATTACGCTTTGCTGTTGCTTTGCAAGAAAAGATTTAATTTGTGAACTGATCTTCCACTGAACCAAAGGGAAAACAGCTGGGCTTATTTTGTTTGGAATCACCTGGCATATTGGGAGCAGTGGGCTTTAGCTTTTCACCTGTTAGTGCCGTTTGGCTTGCAGTAGCTTGCAGAAGCTGGAAGCCTTGTCCAAAATCAGTGCTCATGCAGCACTAATTAGACCATCCAGCTGTTGTGTAGCTGTGATTTTTTTCCCCTTCCCCCTCCTTCCAGGAAATTAAGAATTCATGTTGTAAAGGCTTGAATTTGCAAGCTTGGGTCTTTAACTGAAGTTATTGGTTATTTAATTTAGTTATTAGTATGATCAATGCAGTGTTTTGTTCTAATTTCTGGCTATTGGAGAAAGCCAGTTTACTTATCCATGTGCTTGTGTTAGGCCTTGAAGCTGGAGTAGAGCTGTGTAACAGTGTTAGTTCCTTTGTTCCTGATGCTCCCAGCAGCTTTTCTGATGAGAAGTACTGGCATACAGAACTTTTGTGCTGCTGGTGGTGCCTGTCTCTGCCCAGGTGTTATTCGTGGAAAGTAAGAATAAAGCCCCTTCTGAGCATGACTAGCATGTTCAGCTTCTGTTAAGAATGAGTTTTCAGTTGTCTGATAGGAAGGATGAATTAGGCTATAAAGGAAGTTTCCAGTGCTGCAGATGTTAAATATAATCTCTCCATCTCTATGAACATCTTCACATGTCCATTTAATTAAGCTAGATCCATCCCTGTGAACAGATTGCACTGGATGTGGATCTGGTTGTGAGGAGCATGGCAGATGAAGAAAGGCTGCTGTGACAGGTGCCTGAGGTGTAATATATGAGGAAGCATATGCTGCTTCTGACATGGACCTGTTCTCACCTTCTCACCTGTGTGGGTTCCCTGCATGTGCTAATGGGAGTGGAATCAATGAAAGTTTCATTGTTTATGCCTTATGGAGATTTGTGGCTGAGGTTGGTGAGGGAACCTTGCTTGCAACACTGTGCTGCACTGGAAATACGAGGGGTTTTCTCTGTGATGACTCCACTCTTCTGGAGTCAGACAAATTGATAAGATGGAAAGGAAACTGTGGCTGTTCACAGCTTATTTTAATTAAACTTCCTGCATATCCATGCTGTGAATGGAAGTAGAAATGTTGAACTAATTTTGAACTTCAGTTTCTTTTTTCTTGAGAAATATAAACTTGAGAGTTGTCATTCAGTGCAATGACAACTTGGGCAATCCAAGTCTACCTCGGCAGTCAAGGGAGCTGGGGCTGTTGTGGTTGCTTCTGGTATTGTTTCCCTCTTCCTTCGTGGAGAGGTTTGATCTGCTTCATTAGAATTCTGGAAGATGTCCTGACTGCCCTTTCTACTGGAGTTGCCAATTTTCCCTTTCCTACTAAAAAGTTAACTCAAACTATTTTTATTTGTAAAGTTATGATTTGTCAGCCAGGCCTATGGTTTTGTGTGAAAGGCTGGGATACCAGCAGGCATATCTTGTATGACTTCCGCTCATTGTACATTGTGGTTAAAGGTGCTGAGGTATTTCTGTAAGGAGTGGATAAAAATGCCTCTTAACTGCCTTTGTGTCACTCAGTCTGTGTCACTCGAGAAGGATTTTGCTTCTCTGTTTATTGTGACTTGATTGCTGCCTTGGGAGCCTTAGTTCAGTGCACAGCACCTCTCTAGGGACCTTCAGAGGTGGTAAAATGTGGAGTTGTGGTGGGTGTGGGTCATCTACCCAGAGCAGACTGAATTGGAAAGCCTACCGAAGAGGCTTTGAGAGGGAGTGTGGTGCCCATGCTTGGAAACCTGTTAAGACTAAAAAAAAAGGGATTTTTCTGCTGGGAAATGCAACATTTATCAGGTATTTGAAAGATAAGGATATTTTTAGTGGGTGAGCAACTAGAAGTCAGATGCTAGATGCTATCCCATAGAGAAAGGTGTTTTATCTTCAGTCTTTAGAGTAACAAAATATAAGCTATTTGCTACCAACAATAACGAAGGAGAAGAATCATGTTTAGGCTTATTCTGCTTTTTTAAAAAGCAGGGGTTGGTGAATTGTGCCTCCCAGTGATCCCTTAGTCAGGGGACTGGAATCTGTCTGCACTGCTCCCCCTCTGTCTTACACTCCAGCCACGGAAAGGAGATATTTAATTATACATGGGATTTTAAAAAATCTGGCACTGAGTGGCTTTGAAATCTTGCCAATAATGACATTCCTAAATAATATTCTTACTGCTTCAGAGAGAATAAGTACTGGAGTGCCACCAGACACCTTTTCATTTCTCGGTGACTGGCAGAAGCTGTTTTAAATAGGTAGGATGTAGTCAGAAATCAGTGTGCTGCATCTAAAATGCTTTTTTGACCTGAATAGCATTCTGTTGGTAAACAACAAAACATTGTCTGCATCTGGAATTGCCTGTGGCACTTCAAGTAGCCATAATCTTGCTTCTGTTGGTATCTCTTGTGCATCCCCCAGGTCCTGGGAGTGCACTTCTCTTTGGGGGTGGTGGTACAGTCCTACTGTACTGGCATAGTAATTCTTCTAGTGAGCAGCTCTCCAGGCACAGAGGAGCAGGTGCAAGCGGGATTTTGGTACCTAATACAGAGGGAAGGTGTCTTGTGTGAGCAGGTTTCTTGAATGCTCCCCTGTTCAGGTGCACCATTATGGTTGGTATGGTCTATTCTATCCTAAAATCTCTTATGCATAGAAGAAATCCTCTGGTATTCCACTAATGTTGTTTCTGAAGTTGTGCCCATCAGTTTCATAGAATTACAGCTTTAGATTCATACTGGGTGATTTTTTTTTTTTGTTTTTTGCTTAATGTGTTCATTAGAAAAATGAGTGTTGGTTCACATGACATTATCTTTAGACTGTTCTAATCCAGGAAGTGGTTTCAGTTGAAGGAAAGCAAGCCAGGACTGGAGTGCTGATTAGAGAGCCAGCCCGGATGGTGTGAGATACTGCTAATACATCCTTCCATCCTTAGAAATTGTAGACTCCTGAATGCAATACTGGAATATGATATAGAATACCTGGGCACAGATTCTGTGCTTGCTTGAGCATGGGAACGTGAACTTGAATTTCCTGTGACAACTGTGATGGTTCCAACCAGTGGCAAATTGGGGTTTTTTTTTGAGAATTTAGTTCTTTAGCTTTTATTAAAAATCCCCTGACTGCTGTAACTTCCATCCCTCTGTCCCCCCACCCTCCCCCCCCCATATCCAACAAAAACCCCTAATCCCAAACCAAACAAATTTATATGTAGGAAAAGGGGTAGGGGTCTCTTGAGCTGAAACAAATGTTTTCATCTTGCATGACATTTAGGATAAATTAAGTTTTGGGACTGATGTGAAATTCTGGTTCTTCATCCGGTGAGCCATGACATCAATTATTCACACAGGGGTTTTTATTTGTGCTGTGTTAGAAAGGCAGGCATTTTATGGGAAGTTTCATGTTAACTTTTGGCTTCTGAGAACGGTGGACAAGGCTGGAGTCTACCTGATCTCTCTCTGGCAGAGACCAGGAATAATTTATACACAGTAAAAAGACATAGGAATGATAAGTGCCCCTTTCCCAGCCTGTCTCTGCTGTGCCTGCCTGTCAGTAGATGCTGGTATGGATTGACTGAGGTTTGAGTGGGGAAGGGGGTCTTTCTTTTATGTCTGTGCACAAGAGAGCAGAGAACAGCCCTGTACAGAGCAGGCACTTTAGATGTGAATGGCCCCTAGGAATGGTAGCTGTGCATCCATCAAGTTCCCAGGGTGAAAGTAGGAAATTAGGAGGAAACTCTTGAAAAACTTGGCAATTGCAGCAGTCAGAGGGCAGCTGAGCTTTATTCCTTGAAGTGTATTTAAATTGTATCCAGAAAGCCCTTCTCTCACCCTGGTAGCCTTGCATACCTGGAGGAAAATTTGCTCATGTTTTAATCAACTTCAGACTCCTTTTTATGTCCTTAGAAAGCTGATGTATGGTTTCAAAGCGACTAAAAAAAGGATTTAATATTTTTTTTAATGTATGTTGGATTAATTGAGTTTCAGATTTTTCTCCAGATCTGAATATAACAGTTTTCCAGAACTGTTGGGTCAGGAGGCAAGTCCTAGTGCTCATGCAATTTTCCGTGCTGAATCCATGATGTGACCTATGTCCTATTATATGTCCAAAGCAGGCAGGACCTCTGCCTGTGTGTTTTATAGACCTTTGTTGTGCAGCTCCTCAGGCTAGCTAGGAAAGTGCCTGTTAATACAGTGGTCTGATTCCCATGCCTCCTTACCTCAGTACATTTCCAGCAGCTCTGCAGCAAGCAGGAAACTTTAGCTGTGTACAGCCTTCCTGTCAAGGGGCCACTGAGGGGGGATGCCAAAGACATTTTCTCTGCTTTCCATGTGAATGCGGGGTCTCTTACCGAATTCCACAGCAGTCTTGTGTGTTATTCTCCATGAAATCGCTGACTTACAGGTCTGACAAAACAGACTTCCATCTGTGACTGTGTGCTGAGAAGCTGGATGACGTATTGGATACTGTAGCATAGGAAACACTCACATAAATGGGCTTACTGATATGGTGAGAACATAGCAAACACTGCCTTTTTTTTTTTGGATGTTTGACATTCAACTTTGCCATTCTAGATGCAGCTTTTATCTAATCCACAGAAGTTTGCTGGAAGACATTAAGTTGAATGTTTGTGATAGATTTCTCAGTGATCAGCCTTGCTGAATTTTCCATGATACATATGATGGATTTTTTTGGCAATTCCCGTTAATAATTTCCCAGTTAGCATGTATTTTTGTTGTGTTTATCTACATGTTTGGAAAACTATGCATAATTTATAATTGTTATACTAAGAAAAATAAGCTTAGTAGGCTTTGAAAAAGGGTTAAGCATTTATAAGTGTAATAAGATAACCTAGAGTTAAGTTAGAAAGGATTAAAAACATGAGATATAAATCCCTATGCCTCAGGGTATAATTGATGGAGTTTAAAAAGGAATTTCCCTGATGGGTAAATTAGTCTATAATTGCCCCCATAGGGACTCCCTCCTTAAACATCTGATGCTGGTGTCAGTCAATACCATGCTTGATGGACCTTCAAACTAATTCAGGATGGCAACTCTCATAGTAACTAACACAGTACTGTGGTGTATATCATGTTCCTTCCTGGCAGTGTAAACTGATATTTACTGTTAAGCAATAGCGTGTTATAGTAACACATTACATTGCATGTGATACATCACAGTGTGTAATAAATAGTACATGCATTGCTGGTACTATGTAACGGCTCTTCAATTTGCACTTACGAGAAGTCAAGTCTCTCCCTTGCAGTGGAATTAAGTGACATATTTCAGAAGAAAACTCTTTTTATTTTAGGGTTTTAAGTAGTAGTAAAAGGGCTCTGAGTCCTAAGCACCTGTGGAGACCATGAAAAGACAAACTAAGGACAGCATTTGTCTTGTTCCCACTCTAACTCACATGAAGCTTCCAGGGGTTTTGTGACAGAAAGGGCCTCAGGCAGAAAAGGAAGTTAAATATGTAGGTAGGCAGAGACTGAGCACCTCACTCACCTCTGAGGCATTTTAGATGTGTTGGAGAAGGGGGATCATAGCTCTGAGGCTCCATGGATTAGACCCAAGCCACTTCTCAGGAGACTTGTGTAACTCCAGAAGAGTGACAGTGGCAGCTGAGTAAAATATTTAGAGAACAGAAGAGGTTTTTTCCTTTGTGTTCAGTGATCTAACAAGTCATCTGCTAGAAGCTCCTCATGCTGCTTTTGAGAAATGACTGTCAGTATGGAAAAACTCTTGCCTTTTAAATATGTGGTATTCTTAGTGAGAGTTATGGTACTGCACTGGAGCTACTCTTAAGTAATAAATCCTGGGATTTGATGTGCATTAATGACAAACCAACGGTACCACTAAAAAACCCCAAACCAACCAAACACACACACCACCACCAACAACAAAAAAATCACTTTCCCTGCCTACAGATTCAGTTCCCCATAGAGTACATGGAGTGGCCTTATTGCTGAAGCTTTTACTAATTCTCATGCTAATTGTGTATTGCTCACTTGGGAGTCAAATTCTCTGTGTGGGCTGAGAGCTCAGTTAAATGTAAACCTGCAGGGGCTCTGTGTGAGGCCCCTGCTTCACAACCCCTCTGCTGTGTAGAGGCAATAGAGACCACGCTTTAGAACATTTACCTTCTTTTGTAAATGACGTCAAGTCCATACCCTAAGACTTTTTTTTACTTTAAATTTAGCTACATCTAATATTTTTAAGGAATGGACTTAGTTCCCATGTATGTGATCACTGTTGGCTTGACAGTCAGCTAGAACTGTGCTCTGCTACCTTTAATTACAGGCTAGATGGTATTTTGGGCTGCTGGACTAAATATTCATGCCCAGATTCAGCAATGATGTAAAAGCTGTCAGTAGAAGACTCACCCTAGTAAAAGTCTGGGTTGAGACAGGAAAGTAAAAACACTGCTCCTAAAAATGTTCTGATTTCACACTAAATAGTTGCCTTCTTTGCTCTGAGGGAGTAATTCAAGAGACCTTTGGATTAATTCCCCAGAATAGATTAATTATATTAAAAAAAACACTATAGGGGAATGAAAAAATACTTATGGACCTGCACTAGCCATTGTTTGAACCATGGCAGCTTGTGGTGACAGGGCACACACCTCTGCTGCCCTGCTGAGCAAATACCAGATGGGGCAAGTAGGAGGATGTTGCTGCCTTAGAAGATGGAGCCCCAGCCAGGTGGTGCAAGAAGCTTGAAGGTAAAAGGAGATAAAGGGAATGAGGAATAGGCATCTGGGGACAGGTGAGGAGCTTGGCTGGAGAGTGAAAAAACCCTGGAGACAGGGATAGCCCAGAACATAATCAGAACAAAATATGTATGTTCCTGTAAAACCAGTGGCTTTTGTATTCTCTTACTTTCAGTATTCATGGTTCCTGTTTCAATTAATATTTACATAATAATGTTTGCTTTTGCATTCATTCACTTAATAAAGGGTAGTCCTATGGGAGTTTTGTGGATGAATTTTCTTTCCAATTAACGAACTGCACAATAGATGTGCTCCTCAAGGTTTTAGATGAAAATATGATAGAACAATCTCTGAAAGTTCTCACAAGTGTGTTTTCTCATTCACACATGAATTCATGGAAGTGTGAAGTGTGTGCCACTGAATTTTTGCTACAGACATGAGAAACAAAAGCCAGGTTTGAGTGGCCTGCAAGGGTTCAGGAACTTTGTTTATACCATGAGTTGCCTGGGTCAGCCAAAAGCCTGCACAGGGACAATCATCAAGTCAGGTATTGCTGAATGCTGGGTGTACCTGGCTCAGAGCAAAAGATCTACTGAGTGCCACAGGAAAACACAGTGGTGGTGTCAGGTGAGTTTTGTCTCTGGACTTGAATTCTTATGAATTTAAAATTATGAGCAGCAGAAAAAGCAATCTTGTTACTTAAAGTTGTGGGTCTGACAGCTGGAAGATAATGCAGAGTAGGTTGAAAGGAAGAGAATGGATGCATCTACAGCTGGTCTGATACCTTCTGCTTTTGCTGTTTCCTCCATTTCACTGCTTCTATCAATTATGACTGAGGTTTTATATACGAAGTTGTTGGAGATGAACTTCAGAATTAATACACCTAGGCTGCTCATACTAATGAGAATTTGGTATGATACGAGGAAGAACATGAAGCTGCACAGCAAACTGGATTGCTACCCTAGAAAGCCACAGTCATCTGGTAGCAATGCCAGAGTTATGGGCTGCAACCAACTCTAGTTTCCATTTTCCCTGCCCTGTGTAGAATTAACATTGCCCAAGCAAAACTATAAAATCAAAGTAACATCTAAAATTTGGGTAGTCGTGGTGAAAGACGAGTTTTTTGGAGAATGTCCTTGAACTGTAATCTTGACAATGGCAGGAAAGAATGGACCCCCTTCTCAAATACTCACTGCCCATCTTCCCCAGGCTTCAGGTTTAGCAAATGAGAGCAGGCCTCTTTACACAGCTTATCTTGCCACATTTCAGCACATTAGAATGCAACAAAGATATAAACATCTGCTGACAGATAAAAGGAAAATCACTTTCTACAGGGAAGGCCAAGAAACTTGGAGCAAATGTCTCTAGGCAGGTTTTCTTGAAAAAAAATGCATTTGTGTTACTCTTCCCCTTTGCCCCCATGCATTAAAAAATAATAAAATATGAAAGATGTTAAGGGTTATTGAGCACTGTGGGTTTTAGCCATTTACCACAGGTGTTGCTGTAATTGTGATTCATGGGGAGAAGTCAGACTGTTCAATGACCATTAGGCTCTGGCTTTGTGGAGTGAGAGTCTTGTGCTACTGCTCTGGGTCGCAACATAAATCATATTGGTTGACTTAGGTATGTTGTATTTTTCTCTTATATGTGCTCTGGGCTCACTTTTGGTTTTGACTGTACTTGTATCTTCTCAGTTTTGCTTTTTAGAGCCTCGTATTTTCATGCTGGGCAATTACTGTCTGACTGCCCTTCAGAAGCCATGGGGAGGTCTGATGCCGTTTGTCACTGCCTGTGAGGGCTGGAACACCTACAGGAGCCAGTGGGTTGGGAGGAGGGATGGTGGGGGAAGGATGTGTGGACTTGAGCATTGTGTCTGTCTGCCATGGGATGTGTGTTTTGATTAAGACTGGAAGAACTGACCTGTGTTATACTTGTGTTGTGTTGGTTTCTCAGGCTGCTGTGCTCATCAGCTTGGCAGCCTGACAAATTGTGTTATCTGCCAGATTCACTTGTGAATTTTCCTGGACTTGCTGTTCTCTTCAAACTTCTGCATCTATGCAAGGCCCCTTGGATTGGTCTGGTTGTCTTGAAATGAGCAAAATTTCCCACTGATTCAGTTAGTAAAACAGGATCAAACTTTATTTTTGTAACTCTTAACTGAAGTGTTAATGAAATCTTTAAGAAGTAAATTTAAGTAGCCATACTGGCATGTTTGGGGCAACAAAAAGTTGAAAATAGGCTCAATTACTTAGTGTGCCTAGTAGTTTTCACAGCTGTTACCTAAACAGTTCTTTTGGCTGCAGTCATATTTTTAGTAGATATGAAAAGTGTATCTGACATATTCAGTGATTTTTGAGGAGATTATTTAGGGCTTGACATGGTAACAGTGATGTCAGGCAGGACTTCAATCTTATTTCTGATACGAAAATCCCCCAGTGGCCTCTGTAGTGAGCACCAATGAAAAGGCTATCATTTTCTTCTGCTTCAGTCTTATCTTAAATACTTTCACTGTGATCATCTGATGACCTTGCCAAGTATTTTAGGAGAATTTCTTCTTATAGTATTTCATTGGAGGAAAAAAACCCCCTAAACCAAAACAAAATCAACTTCTATTAGCTGATATGCTTTTAGTATGTAGTGTCTCAAACCTGTGTGGCCCTTAGTGTAGCATGTTAGCCTGTGTGTTGTTTTCTTTATTCTTTGGTCAGAATGTCTTTTGACAGGTCTTTTTACTTCTCAGTTAAGATTGGTTTAACTCATCTACCCATCTGTTTTTAATTCTTTTAAAAAATCTCTGTTGCTAGTTATTTATCCTGAATCCTGTATTTTTCTATGATAGGTAATCAGGAGATTGGTCTTTCTAATTGGTGCAGGAACACCTGTAAGTTCTCTGTAGGAACACCAGTTTAAGTGCTATAATAGAAGCCCAGAATAAATTAATAACTCATGCCCTTTAGCCCCTAGAGACTGGTCAGCCATTTACCAGTTTACATTTTCCTTTTAATTTCCTTACAGCAACCTTCACTACTTTTTAGGCCCCATTTTATTTTTTATTTGATGAGTGCTTTATAGGATAAGTGTCTTTGATAGTATGATAGTATGTTGGATGTGTGTAGAAATGTATATTGCTTGTTGAGTGAGAGTCACTTATTTCTTCTGTGGCCTGACACTCCCACAACTCTCCACATGTTTGAATCCCCCTCTCCCCTCAAATATTAATGAAATCCTGTTGGTGACATGAAGATTTCCTGAAATAATGGCCAGCTACTTCTCTATCCTAAATTTACCCTTTCCAGGCTTGCTTTATAACTCTTAGCTTCACCATCTCACTGAATTTTTTGTTTTTTTGACTAAGAAAATAATGTTTTCTCTATTCTAGCTTGTGTTTTTTGCATACAAGTTTAGTGGTCATTTTTTTAAGCTGAACTTGTTGCTTGTCTTTTTTTTTTCTTTAATTTTCTGTAGCTGCTTACCCCCTTTGTCATCCAGCATGGATAATTCCAGAGCCCACAGCAAACCGCCTTCCCCAGGCCTGTGCATTCCCCTTGTCTGGGGCATTACAGGAGCACAGGTGAAGGGTGAGTTTGGCACCTGATGTGGGTGAGTTGTACTTGAACTCAGTATCTAGGTGGGAATTTATGCAACATCAAACAAGCTGTGCTCTTGATTAAGTAAATCAAAGAGTTTTCTGGTTAGGACAGTCTGGCCTAGAGCCTTATAAAGAAAGATGTGATAAGGTTCAAGTATTTACTTTTCACAGGGTAAATTTGTATTTTTTAAAGTGGGATACTTTACCAATATAATAAAGGAAACTCAAACACAGGCTGCTAGGTCTTGATGAGAATGTAAATTGACTTGTTCTGCTTGGTGGAAAAGCCCCCTGACCCAAAACATGTCATTCCATCTGTCAGCATGTAGGCACCAGAGGAAAAGAAAAATGAATGCTGTGGCTTTAGAGGAGTTACTTTTGGAGTCGTTTATGTAGCACCTAATCAGTACCCTGGTTTAAAAGATAAACAGTTTTTCACTTTACATCAGAGGTAAAACATTTCTTAAGTCAAAGTAGGTAAATAAAATAAAATGTTATGGAAAACTGTACCTTGATTCTATTTTTACTTCTATTCTGTTAATCATCAAAGAAAGGCAGAATAACAAAATGGAATTACACTTTGATTCATCATACACCATTGTCTTGCTTGTAGGCATCTTTTAATGGAACTAATATGGACCAGCTTTACACTGCTCTTTCCAGTGTCTTGCTGATGGTCTTCAGTGGTGATTGTTTACCCGATGCATCCCACTATTTGTTCCAGGGATTTTATTTCTTTTTAAATAAAGGCATAGAATAAATCAGAAAAAAAGGCCATTTAGGAAATACCTCAAATATATTCTACTGCACTTAGCAAAACATTGAACAAACACTTGGGTAAAATATCACCTCTATCATAAAGAATTTATTTTTACAGAAATGAGATGACTAATTTATTATTTCTGAAATGTATGAATAACATTTTCCTTGCTTTTTTGTGATAAACTTCCACAAAAGAAAGAGAAATGTATTCAGTTCTGGTGCAGTTTCTCAAAACAGTTGAATCTCAGTGTGCACGATTTCCCCTATCAATTCCTGTTATTACACAAAAGTAGTAATCCAAAATGGTTTTACTTAACCACTTTGTACAAACATTTATCTTGGTGAGATTTTGTCCTGCAGGTTGTGTAATATCACAGGCATTTATGGCAGTGTACAGTACAAACATGGTGTGATTCTATCCTTGGAGGCTAAACCCCATTATTTACATGAACTGTGCTGGAATAATGAACATAGGTGTAGCTCATTTTTGAGGAGAATAGCCTACCAGCTGTGGCCTTGAGATTTACAGCTTAATCTTGCCATCTTCTTACAGCTGAACTCCAGTTTAAAACGAAGTGTATCTTCTAAATGGTTGTTTGGAAGGAGATTCAGGCTTGAATTATCATGCTACAAGCCTAGAAGTATGTTAGTGAGTGTGTTGTGGAGGTTATCTTAGCACGTGTTCAGCATGATGCTGAAATACTCAAACAGTCGTTTTGCAGCCTTGGCAGAGCTTTTGTTTTGGTCTGCCTGCAGCTACCTAGAACTCTGTAAAGTTTTATCTTACAAGACCTACAGGATGCATATTCAGATATGCCTCAGGGTAGCACTTCAATTTGGAGGTTTTGTTTAAAAACCTAACTCAGAATCAAAGTTTTAGCATCACCTGGCACACAGATATTATGAAAACAGAGTTCAAGGGAGGAAGTGTAACTGCTGGTTTAACAGGTGGTTCTAAGTGGAAAAACATGTAGCACTGTAATCTGTGTTCACATCCTATGAGCTCTGCAGACAGGACATGTTATTGGAGTTGGATGAATAGATTTTACTGTTGTCTGTGAAGGGATCTAAACAAAACTTTTATTCCAGGATTTTTTAAACCGTTATAGGAGGTTCTGTTACTTGTTATACCTCTTTCAAAGACTTAATGCATCTCATCTTGTTCCAAGGGATAATGCACCCATTCACCAACATCCCTTTACAAAATGAGTAAAAAGCTTACCAGACATTTGTGGAAAATATTACAGTTAAGAGGGCTTTATGGTCAGTTCTAATATTCCTTTAGTTCTTCTCTAATGCACCAAGCTTGTGGCATTTCTGAAATATAATCACCTGCTTTTCTGAAGAATGTTCTCAACTGTTTGTAATGCCTGATTGCCTTTAAGTATGTCCATGTGAATGTATGAGCATGCCTTGAAAATTTTATACCTTCATATTGCTAAGACTCCTTTCCTCCAATGAATTAACCTTCAGAATTTGCCTGGATAACTTCACAGGTTCTATTCAGGGAACTTTGATTGAAAATCTTAGACTAAGCTAGGAATTTGAAAGTAATCTATGCAGTAGCAATGCTTCTCTTGCTGCATGCTTGCATTTACTTTTTCTATCACTCATGCAGGTCTTTGCTATTCAGTGAAGCATGTTGAGCATGCTAAAGGTTAACACCAGGAATAAATGTGTTGCGGAATAAGGGAGATGATCTGAACTGCAGCCAGAACTTTGTAATTTGCAAATCCACCCTTTACCTGTGGTACTGATTTTATCATATGATAGAACTAAAAATATCTCCCTCAGAAGGGAATATCCACTCTTTCATCTGCTCTAATTTAATTGCTTCAAGAACAAGTACTACTTTCTGCAAGTTGATGACCATCCTGTAGGTAAGGAATTGATAGTGACTCAATCCCTGCTGGGCACCTAAGGCTTCCACACAAGTACCACAGAATATTCTAATGGGCACCCAGAGGGCATTATTCACTGGGCACTGAAAACTCTGAAGTGGTGTGATCCTTTCTCTCCATGTTTTTAGGCAGCTTGTGATGATTGTGCTCCTTTTGTGGACAAGAAATATTTCTTGTCATAGGAGTTTGGAGTTTAAACCTATTAATTAAAAGGACAGAAAAGAAAACATGACTTCGAAGGTCATAGTTATTCCCTGTCTATCACAGCAAACTTTTTAGCATATTTCCATCCCCTTTGGAATGTTTTGTTCAGGTGGTTTTTTTTTGCCTTATGAAATAATTATTTTCATGAATATGCAAGGTTTGGTCTGTAACTCCTGAGGCCGCATTACAAAGTTCAGATACCTTTTCACTCTAAATATCCATTTTGCTTATCAACATCTTGTATGCAGTTTGTCAGTTCATATTATTCATCAACCAAATTTGCATAAGATATTAGTTTAAAAAGCCCACAACAACAAGTCTCCTAGGATTCTCACATGAACGTTAAAGCAAATGTGATGCATCTGAGAGGATGCATTTTGAAGTGGTAAAGTCTAACTTTAATTACAGTGAGAGTGTATCCTGATATTTTTCCCACCTTGGACTTGATATGTATTTATAAAGTGTGAAATAAAGGTTTAAATTAGGCACATAGGTTTCCACCTTCACAAAATAAGGTTAAATGTAGTTATTCCATGTGTGCAGACACCTCTATGGAATTTTCTTCCTTGTGTTCTGAAATTGTCTTAAATTACTTCTGCTATGTGCTGGGAAATCTTTTCTGAAGATGGAGCAAAACCAGATCTTCTGTCTTGGTGACCCAACAACACTTTGAGCAAGACAGTGGAAAGAGCCTATCCTAGACTCCCTACAGGCAGCAGCCTGGTTCTTGAAGTTGTTTTCCATGTAAGTAGTGAGACTAAAGATTATTCGTGACCTTCCGCAAAGACCAGAGAGCAGTCTGTGGCTGGCAATATCAATGTCAGGTTCAAACTGAAGTTCAAAAGTAAGATGGAACCCTATCTGTAATGTTTTCTGGTTGAGGTAGAAGAGGAAGAAGCTGAAAATTTTTGCTTCTCTTGTTTCCTGTGTAGGAAACCTGGGGTACAACTCAGTAAGGAATTTTCCTTTGTCACAAATAGCAGAAGGAAAGGGCTAAATATCTTTCTAACCCCTGCAGTGAGTGACCTCAAGATGTATTTTACATGGTTATCATAGATTCATGGAGAATTCTGTTCTGTCTATGCCAGGTATATCTTTCTAGAGCTGTTTTTGTGATATTGGGTTTTGTTTGGTCTAGAATCCTTACTAACAAAGGAAGAATGTAATAAATACTTGGAATTTTTGTCCTTGCTGTTTACTAGATTAATTTTTTTATTGAGTCTCCAGACACATCTATGTCTAGCTCTGCTAAAGTGCAGTGTTTATAGTATGGCTGCAATTCTCATATTTTTGTGGCTTCTGTTTTGCAAATAGGGTGACACTGGTAGCTCATATGCAGTTTTCAGGTAATAATGTTACTCTGTGTGCATTCCAGCAAGTCTGGCCAAGTGTACTTCCTCTGTGAGATCACAGACTACTGTGCACAGCCTTTGCTTCCTCATTCATATTGCTTTTATTTCTTTGTCTCTCCTATTTTTAAACAACTACTTTGTGGACTGGATTTAGTTTCTTAGTTACTGATGATCACCACTGTTTTTTCATGTATATACTGTCCCTGTTTTTTCTGCTGCAGACAAAACTAAATATCAGTTGCTGCAGATGTTGCTTCCTTCTGGAATGACTTTGAGTAGTAGTTGTCTCTTTACTGCCCTAGATGTATGGGCCAAAACCTGACAGTTATGAAAGATGCCTGGTTTTTTCTGGATAAAAGTATTCTACCAGTATCAAATTGAAGAGCAAAACTATTTGATCAACATCCTATTTTGCTGATCAATGAAATTTCCATAATATTCTAGTTCTGGTTGTTTTGGGCAAAAACATTTGATTTATGTTTTGTTGATAGCCAGATACTTTTTTCCCCTCTTGTTTATTTCAGTAAAGTGGGTGAAGTTCAACAAGGCCCTGTGGCATATTGTCACTATTCAGGAGAATTCCTAATATGTCATGCTTTCAATTTTAAGAACATAATTTTCACTTTGCATGTTTTTCTCTGAAAGCCTCTTTGCTCTATGTATGGAAGCATTGTAAAGTGTCCTTGTTGTGTGAAGTTAACAAAGGAATTATTTTCACTAACATTGAAAAATACCATGGTTTTTGCAAGAGCTTAGGTGGTGTACAATCTAATGTTTAAGAACTAGCTGAAGATTTGAGATACCATGGATCAATTTACTACTCGAGTGTGGATTTCCTGTTTGGATGAGGGCTGCTTCTGCTTCATTTCCTTACTGCAGTGTGTTTACAGTTACACGGGGTGCTGTGATTAATGTTTGCCAGGTGCTCTAATACTGCTGTGAAGGGAGACATCTAAATATTAGCAGTATCCAGCAGAGTACCAGTGTGTCTGAGAAGCAGAGAATCTGATTGTAGACATGTCCAATGACTCTGAACATCAGTGTACAACAATGTGCCTGCAGAAGAAGCATCTTCACACTTGATAAACTTATACCCCTCAAAAATGACATTTCATCATATTTAAAAGGATAAGGGCAACTGTGCTTATCTATGTATCTCTGCTCTCATAATTCCCAATAATCTCTTGGTCTGAGGGTTCTCCAGGTTAATCTGCATATGGCAAACAAAGATACACCTCAATCTAGGTGAACACTGTCCATAAGACTTGAGCAAAAAGAACCTAATATCCTTCACTCATGTTTATGCCCCCTCACATCTTCTGCTCCTTTGTGTAGTCACACCAGATCAAGTCCCCAGCTGTATGTAGGGCTGGGTGATATTGGGCCTTCTGGACCAGAAAATCATTAAAACTTGGCCTTTGATGAGGAAGAAAAATGGGCACCTAGTATGTGTTTAAAAAACCCCAAAAGATAGATGGATAGCTCTGGCAATACCTGGGTTTCAGTAATTAGCTTAGAAAATATTCCTGTGAATATTTAGCTGTAGTAGAGGCTTGCTAGATTAAATCTGAATTGTTAAAATGTCCTGGAGAACTGAGGGGGGAAAAAGTCTGTTGTCTTAACATGCCCTTGGATGTATTTAACAACTTCTACTGTTGTGAATTGCTTCTAGAAGGCCAAATGACATGCCCAGGTATTTCCTTAAGAAGTTTTTCAGTTTCCTGAGTCTGGCATTTTGCAGTAGCAATGCTCAGAGCATTTAATTGGTCTCCCTTGTATATCTGGCAGTTCTCTCCCTAAGTTCAACTTTTTTGTTTGCATTACCTCCCACTCTCAGCAACAGGAGATGTGTACCTGCATATACTTTTATTTTTTTAATTTTATTTTTGTTTTTACTCCATTCTTGCATGTTACACTACTTGTGAAACTCCAGAGCCAGTCACATCATTTTTACATCCTGGTGCTAGCTAATTGTGTGCTCTTTGGCTGTGAAAATTTCACGTTTGGGCAGGGTAACTTGGCAGAATTTCCAAGCATTTTTGACTGTGCTCATATTCAACTGTGGAAGTAATTTCACGCAGGGAGCATGATTTCATGTCTGCTCTGGGACCTGGACCCATCAGCACCTGTTTATACCCATAGAAAAACTTGTTAAAGTATGCACCATTCTTCATGGGCTCAGTGTTAAGTCCTACAGGAGCAATGCCCAAAACTGCAACTTTGAGCACGACCTTCTCTCTGAAAATGCTTTTCAGATTTATTCTTAATTAATGTCTTCAGAGTCTGAGTTTGTCACTTTCTCAGTGAGCTCGTTTTGCTTATGGATCTGCTGCTTAGCTCAGTAACATTAAACGCCGCTGTCAAAAGCTGATTGATTGCTGCTTTCCATGAAATTGGATACAGGCCACTCAGTGGGTGATACTTCTGCATTTGGTGCAGTTTTCCATGTTGCTCTCTTTCTGGCTCCTTGATGATAATTTCTTGCTTTCTTGTCTACTTCTCTAGGTCTGTGCAGAGCTACTGGAGCTACATGGATTAAACCCTCATTAGATTGCCTCCCTTATATTCCTCACCTTTGGATCCTTCTAAACTTTTTTGTACTCTGCATTCCTAAAGGTTTATTTTTCTCCTTTTTATTTTAGCCACAGTATTTGCAAAATTGTACAACAGAAAAGAAATATGCTGCCAAGTGGAATGTAATGATCTGTGGATGGCACAGAGAACACGGGAATTAGGGGGTCTCATATGTGTCTTTCTGCAAAAGAGCAGCAGCAGCAATTAGGGATGTCCTGCAGCTTCTTCCAGCTTCTCTGGGGATGGTCTATGAGCTTTCCATCTCAAAGGCTTTTTTTCCCAAGGATTCTACCTTTTCTGTTGCAGTCCTCTTAAACAATATGCCTGTATGATAAAAAGGAGGATGAGTCGCCTTTACTTCTCATGGAGCTGTTTATATAGGAAGAACTTTCTGCCTGTAGGGGAAGAGTTCCATCTGGATGGTGGGAGCAGTTAGAGATTGTTCATTTGCATGCTAGAAATCAGTTTCACTGGCTATTTTACTGTTCATCTTTATACTCCAGCAAGAGTAGGAGATTTACAAAGGTCCTGTGTGTGAACAAGCTGGATGCCATGTGTATGTTGCTTCAAAAATATCTGCAAAGACTTCAAATGAAAACTTAGATTCTTTACCCTGAGTTCCAAAGGCCATATCTTTTATTAGAAGGCCCAGAGGAGGCTCCTGTCACTAGAGGCAGTAAATTTACCAAATTTATTCAGACATTCATAGGAACAAAATAGCACCAGAAAGCTATAAATTCATGAATTTAGAGAAATCACTACAATCAGGGTGGAAGTGATCATAGTAAACTACATCTGAATGCAGTGTTCTGTTTCTACTCCTTTAAATTAACTTGGCAAAGATATGTGATATTCACTATTAGGATAAAATTGTGAAGCAGCTGCACTGACAGAAGATTAATTATCCTTTACACTGCTGACATTAACCCTACCTGTCATCAGAGCGATGGGAAGAGTTGCCCGCTCATCATGTCATTTTGTGAACACATTTACTACCACTATGTTATTTTAAATTATCATAAAACATGGGTGAAAATAGAGACTGTCACCTGTGGTTTTCCATCAACACTTTATGATGATCAAATCTCTTAGATTTTTAAAACACAGGGGGGAAAATGCTAGTAGTCATCAGTTAGACTTTGGAGTTCCCACAGGGCACGTACACCTTTGATACCCTTGTAAGTGACTTACTGTGGTGAATCTGAGATTGTGTCATAAAAAATCCCCAAGACCAGAAAGCTAGTTCTGCTTCCTGTAGAAATACAAAGAAATAACTGGTGTGCCTTAAGGGACTAGGATGTCTTGGTGGTTTCATTGAAAAGGCTACTCTAGCTTAATTTTTCTCTCTCTTTATCTGTTCCAATAATTATGATGAGGTAAACACTTATCCAGGGCTGGACTGCAGTAACAGAAACCAGGACCTGAGAAACCTGGGTGAGATGCAGAGCTGCCCAGTGGGTCTGTTGTTATGCACTCAGGTGAGATGAGTGTCTGTCACTCTGTCTGTGCTGTCTGGCTCCAGACCTCTGAGAAAGATGTGTGGGTTGGGGGAGCTCTGCTAGTGAAAGGTGTTATGCTGGCAGCCTGGGGGTGGAGAGTCCTGGGCCTCTGCCAGCCTGGTGACATAATATATTGAGGAATGCTACTCTGATTCTTCCTGTGCTGTGGGGAGAGTCTTCAGGGCATATCTCCAGATACAGGGAGTGGGGAGGCCAAAAAAGGCTCCCTAGGCTTTGTTGAGACCTCCACTGCAGGACGTGATGTCTTTGCTTCTAAGCATTGAATACAAATTTCTAGAGGTCCACACACTGGAAGGGTGGGATTCCATCCAGAAGGACTTAGGCTTGAGTGGTGGGTCTGTGCAAACCTCGTGAAGTTCAACAAGGCCCAGGGCAAGGTCTAGCCCCTGGGTTGGGGCAGTCCCAAGTATAAACAGGGGCTGGGTAGAGCATGGATTGAGAGCAGCCCTGAGTGTTACTTAAGGGTGTTGATTGATGAGAAAGTCAAGATGACCTGGCAATTGCAGCCCAGAAAGTCAACAGCATCCTGGGCCTCATCAAAAGCAGTGTGAGCAGCAGATCATGGGGGAGGATTCTGCTGCTCTTGTCTTGTGAGCCCCCACCTGGAGTTCTGCATCCAGCTCTGGGGGGGGAGAAGATGGCTAAGAAGGATGGGGACCTGTTAGAGTTGGTCCAGAGGAGAACCAGGAAGATGCTCAGGGGGCTGGAGCACCTCTCCTATGAAGGCAGGCTGGGAAAGTTGAAGTTGTTCAGCCTGGAGATGAGGCTCTGGGGAGAACTTAGAGAATCTTCCAGTATCTAAATGGGCTTCTAAGAGGGCTGGAGAGGGACTTGTCATATGACCATGTAGTGAGAGGACAAGGCTAATGGGCTTAAGCTGACAGAGAGTAGATTTAGGTTAGATATTAGCAAGAAATCCTTGACTGTGAAGGTAGAGGCACTGGCACAAGTTGCCCAGAGAAGCTGTGGGTGCCCCATCTCTGCAAGCCTCAGGAGGCCAGGCTGAATGGGGCTTTGAACAACTTGGTCTAGCGCAAGATGTTCCTTGCGTTAGCAAGAGGTTTGGAACCAGCTGATCTTTGAGCTCCCTTCCAACCCAAACCATTTGATAATTCTGTGAACTATTAGTAATCCCATAGAATTTCCAGTAGGAAGTGGGAAAATGCCAGTGTTTAGTATGACATTAACACATAAGCTCTCTATATAAAAGTAATGCTAAGCTTTCATGTCCTCTGTCATACAAAGGTCAATTTTAACATGAATTTGGGGCATTTTTCACTGTTAAATCTTCATGTGGGATGTTACAAAAGTCATGGGCTTTCAAGTTCGTGCATTGAAATTTCTCCCTGTAAAGAGAAGAAAAATGTTAATGTTTGTAGAGAAATAATGTTTGCAATTCTAACAGGCTGGAGTAGCCCAGCCCCTGGTTTGCAACAGTGAGCTAATTAGAATATGGAAACCTTGAAGAAATATAAAGTGTTAACTTGATTAAATTGGAAATGGGGCTGCCCACCTGTTCATCTAAATATAAGTGACTCTGCAACATGACCCGACAGTCATCAGAGGTGGGTGAAGCCAGCACAAGCTTCCACTGAGCCCTGGCTTGGGCTGAGCTCTCTGTCCATGAATGAGGGCAAGCCAAGGAAGGGAGAAGCCTGCAAGAATGTCTTGGCACTGCTTCCTGGCTCCCACAGTGACCTTAGATACATATCACTTTATGTAATATTTTTTTTCAAATGTGTGTAGTCAGCTCTAACAGCTTGTTGATCCCAGCTAAGCTCTTTGGCTTGGCTCTGCTATCAAGTGTTCTTGTTTGCCTGGGTCTAGTAAGCTGTGTGGCTTGAAGCTATAGGAGCTTCCTAAATATTATGGAAATAAACTCAAAAGCTCCATTGTGATCACTTGTTGAAACAGCTCTTAGTGCACCAAGGTTCCCTGATGCTGAGAAGCTAAATGACTCTGACTTGGTGCAAAACCTTGCCAAGCAAATCTGCATCCAGATCTTACCTGCAGTGTGAAGGAGGTGTCTTACAGAAGTTCCTTTAAACGACTTCACACCATCCTTCTCAATAGAATTGAATCTGCATAATCCACGTGAATCTTTTGACCTGGACATTGAATCTCAATGCTTCTCCTCTTAATGAGTGACAGTCACCATCCCAGTACTACTAATTAGCTCTTTATTTAAACGAGTCCCAACACGAAACTTCTGTAAGCATGGATGGCATATCTGCCAATTGCATCTCAAAGCAGAGCTTTGAAGTGCTCATGTTAATTCCACACATTCCTCTTAGCCAAGTTTACAGTGTTGCTGTCCTGCAGGTATCATCTTCTGCTCTGCTGCTTGTTCCCTGAAATACAGGCTTATTTCTTCTTCTGCCTAATATATTGATTTTTTTGTAGGGCTACCAAGTGTTAAATATCTGGTTTGGTGAAGTAATGTTATGTTTCTTTGCTGTAACTCTGCCTCACTGCAGTGATCCTCCCTTGGTTGATCTTAAGCCTGTTAGGGTGCACTGGCCAGCAGCTTCTTTTTTGAATCAGCGTTATTTCCTTTCCCAGGAGTATTAATTTGAAGAAGCAGCCCGCCTTCTAATGATAATATAGAGCTTGACTGTTACTTGCAATTTAATGGTGTGTTGACATTGAAAATCTGTCTTCACTCCAATTTTATACATTTTATTTGTATACATCATATATTGCATTTGTTGCTGAATTAAAAACTGTATTCCTAATGACTTCCATGGCAATTTTGAAATAGGTGTCTATATTGCATAAATAACAAGCTTTTCAGCTTGGAAGTGATTTATATCTTCCCAAGTTGCATGATTTCTTTGTTAGGCTTATTAAAAATTCTCAAAGGGCACTTTATTTTTACCTCCCTTCCCTTTCCCTGCCATTGTATCTGTAATTCAGTGCTCTCAGAAGCCACAAGGGAATGGCAACCCTTCACAAGCAGCCAGGCTGACAATAAGTAGTGCTGGCTCCAAGTCCTACCCCCGTGCCTTTGCTACAATTACACCTTCCCTCTGCTCTGCAGCATCCTGCTTGTTTGTTCCTGGACCTCTTCTAAACAAGAATTAAGGGCATAAAAGTGAATTGTGCAAGAACTCTTCTTTATAGTGATTTTATGCTGTGGGGAATTCCATTAGAGATTAGCTTTTTGGACCATAAAACTTCTTTCAAATATCTTTTAAGCTGGATGTGAATTCCAGTTTCCTGAGGTAAATAAATACAACTTTCCAGTCCTGTTCCATCCACTGGCCAAAATCAGGTCTATAAGGGCAGCCAAAATCTATTATTGGTTTACACTGGTGCGAGTCTTCTGACGTTAAAGGTTGAATGTGTGTAACTGAGAGTGGAATTTGGCTTGTGGCCTTGGTATCTTGCATGGCATGGGTGAAAGCATACAGTTCAAGGGGGGCTAGTGGGGGAAGTGATGAAAAAAAGGTACTAAAAAAGGCTGTATACATACATGTGAGCATAGATGTTTGTGTAAATGCTCTGATTGCTTATTTCTCCTTTCTTTATTAATAAACCTGCATAAGCTCTTTATATTAAATAAAATAAATTTGTATTTGTAAGTTTTGAGTTATTGCTTCCTTCCAGCAGGATAATATTTTTTTGAAAGTCTTTGATATTATGTGCATAAAAGCCAGTATGCTGATGTTTTTCTGTTACATGGTGAATGTTTGGGTGTCACTTTGCTGGTTTGTACAGCATGTAATCCCCACTTGGTAGTGGTTAGAACTGAGTTTCTGTTATAATACAGAATTGTGACATACTGTTTTTGTTTTCTTGCTGACTTTTGTTTCTATGTTCCTTTTTTCCTTTCTACTACAGCATCTCTTCAGTAGAATGTTTCTGTATTCCACCAAGAAAATCCAATAGCTTTTTGTTTTTAAGGTAGTTTTAGATAATGTTAGAAGCTATGAGTTTGAAAAACTCAATTAAGCAAGAATTATAATAATGGTTTCTTAAACGGGAAAAAAATTGGCTATGGAAAGAACACTTGTGTATAGAAACAATGCAAAATAATAATACTGCTTTATTCTAAAGAAAATAGAGAATAATAGGAATGGCCACTTAATGATAAATTTAGAGCAGTGAATTCAGTTTTCACTTGCACTGTTTTAAGTATGAACCAACTCCATTGAACCAAAAGGAACTGAGGTTTATGTGCTGACAGTATCTTTACTATTGCCTTTCTTTACACGTGTTTACTGGTGATTTTGTCACAGAGCTCAGCCATTTTAAATAATATTCATAGGAAGAGAGGGCTCATCTAAACTTTGAGAATGTAAGAGGGCATCTAGGGCTAAAGTGATTATCTGTGTGTTAAACACTGCTTGTCAGAGCACCAAAGTTCCATGATAGGCAAGGGAGGGATACCTAATATAGAAACTGGAGCAGGTTCTTGGCCCAGTGGAGAAAGGGCTGCAATGTGCATGTGGAAGTCACTTGAAATCTGTGGAGTCTTTCACAAGTGTGACTGAAAAGAATTTTTCTCACCCTATCTGTCCAGAATTGAAGCTTAGAGTCAATCTCAAGGTGTTAAAAACAGGAATTGTGATTTTGCATGGTGTCTTGATGTGCTTAAATCCCAGTGGATCAACTCATGCTTTTTGACCTGAATTTTTGTTGTTTGGTATTTGAAAAGTAATTGCTTTTATTAAAGTTATTTCTGGAATCTTGTGGTAGTACAAAATTCTATCTTTGTCTGAAATTCATTTTCTCACAAGTGTTATTAGGGTGTTTCTGGATCTGTGGGTATTTAGCTCAGATTCTTAATGAGTTTGCCTTAGAGGCTGTTTTACATTCCTTTGGTACTTCAGAATTTGGGATTGTTATTAGTTATTTCCTGTCTGACTCTGAAAGAAGGAAGGAAACTGAAAACAGAAGGGTACTTCTTGAGGGAACAGCTGTCCTCATAGTCCCACGGGATTTCCTCTGAAAACCTGGTTGTCCAGACTCCGAGATGGATGAACATCTTCTGTCCTGTGAGCCTGCCTAACAAATATGCTGAATTGTGTTGGGAAACAGCAAAAGCTGGATAGTTCTGCTAGAAATGAGGAAGAAAAAGGCCAGGTCAGAGCATCAAAGCTGGCTTCAGCTCTGCTTTTCAATGGCTACTGTGCAAAGACTTTCTAAAATTCTGCCTCCAGTCCCTGGTGTGTTACAGGAGATGTGTGAGAAGAGTGGCTTTTTTTCTATTGGTTTGGGGTTTTTTTTGTTCTTGTTTGGTTTTTTTTCCTGAAGTTCTCTGCAAATTTTATGCAGTGCTCTAATCCTGGGCTTTGTGAGGAGAAAGTTCACATTTCAATGGAGACAAAGCTACTGGGTAGGGAAAGCCCTGACTGCATTAAAGATTAAAATATTGGGATCTTGATTTTATTTCGTGATAGACACAAAACCCCCAAGAGTGACTTCTGCTTGCATTATCCCTCTCCTTATCTGTGAAGCTGATAACAAGACCTAACCATTCTGTAGTGTTACATGGCATACTTAGACTTTTTTTCCTTTTTGTTTTTTTTCATCAGCACAAGCTTTGTCTTAGGTGAGTAGTGAGGGTATGAAATAAGGAGATAGGAGGAAGGATGTGCATTTGATCAGTACGTGGCAAGTGACACGATTCTGGCTTATGCTATGGAGCAGGGTGACAAAATGGCCCTAAGTGGTGTGAGAAATCCTATGCTGGGGAAAGCTGATGTCTCTGCTGCTCAAAGCTCCAGCCCAGGCAAGGTGAGGGGCAATGGCCAGTGGAGTAAGAAGGGGGGTTTGGGCAGGTGCTGGTCCCCAGGCTGTTCTGGGGCTGGTGGCACACAGCAGTAACTTGATCTTGGGGCAGCGGGGCTTGTTTGAGAGCTGGCACTATTGAAAACACTACATGCTGCTTTAGCTGGAAAAATACAACATCAAGACACTCATACAGCACTGAATACTAGAAGAACTTTACATTCACCCACTTACCAGTTGATGCAGAAAATTTGGTGTTCTGACAAAAACAATTGTTTCTGGAGAGGTGATCAGATTTAAAAGGCAGGTAGGCTTAAAAGGCAAGAGGACATGGGAGATCTTGTTTCAAAATCTACTGAATAATCATCACACTCTGACTTACTGTGGGAGTTTCAAAACCTATGTTTATTGAGGAGGTGAAGAGTAGCAGAGGTAGTATGAAGTGTTCTGATGTTTTGAATTGTCTGTCTGCTATAGATTTTTAGTTTTATATGCTTAAGTGATGATTTCTTTGTTATTAAGGCTCAGTTTAAATATGGTGTGATGTCTACTAAGTAATTTAAGAAAATCAGGATTGTATAACCTCTTAGTTTATATAGGAGAAAGTGCAAAACAATTAAGTATGACTGATTATACTCTGAAGACACTGATGTGTTTTAATGATGTGTAGGACAACATGGGAATCAGGAGAATGAACTCCAAGTAGCCTGTGATCTTAATGGAAAAATTGTGAGGCATGTGCAACACTACTCACAGGTTTCCTTTGTTACACTTTATATTGTAATGGATACCTGGTGCCCAGGAAACTGGTGTCTGCTGCCTCTTGGGGACCAACTCCTAGTGAATAAATAGGCCCCTTAATTTTCCTTCTGTGGGGTTTTATTTTTTTTTTTCTTGCAGCTCTGTTCTCTCCTCTTATTTTCCTTTTTTCCTCCACTGTTGTGATAAATACCATGAAGTATGCAGACAGAGTATACCAAGCAGACATTAAACTTCCGGTACAACTGTTTCTAGGGTCAGGCTCTGCTTTCATGTACAACTCATACTCAGGTATGAAATGCTAAATGGCTTTGTGTAAGAATCCTACTATTGCTGAAACCAGGGAGAGCTTTGCTGGTCTTCTTTGGTTATAAAATTGTCTTGTCTGTCTTCTCGACTTTTCTGGTAAGTTCAGTAAAGTGTTCACCAGGTAACACAGCTGCAGGGAAAGCTCTCCTAAGCTTGTGAAGTTGATAATTTGTCTTTTGGAAAAGTATTATGACAAATGATTAGATAAGCTCCATGTCACTGCTTGCAAAATATGAATTGCTGCAAGCAAAGCATCCAGCAGAGCTGCTGAATAGGATGGTGTAAGACTTGGCACTGCTGGTTTTTGCAAGTTCTGCCAGGCTCTTTCGTGACTTTTCTTCCCATCGTATGAATTTTGTCCTTTGCAACTCTGTTAGAAATAAATAGGAAACTAAGTAGTGAGCAGTGTTGGTTTAGCTGCCTTTAGGCTGCTGTGCCCCTAAGCAACAAAAAGACCTTTTGATGTAACACCTTCTTTAAAATAATCTCAAATATTAAAACTTTGTCTTGTTTTAGATTTAGGGGTGAGGCAAGGAGGAAGAGAGAGACAGAATCTAAGCCTCTTCTCACAACCATATAATCTGCATTCATTTGTTACTTTCTTTTAAAATAAGGGCACCATGGCACTACCTTGGACAAAATGTCTAAGTACCCTGGGTAGGTAAAGATTTGGTGAGACTAGTGTTTCATTTAATTCATTATATAGACGCATTTACCACATACAAAGAACTGTAACCCATGAGGGTGGCTCTGGTATTAGGCTTAAATCTCTTGTGCCAAAACAGTCATCTTCTGAACAGGTATTTTTTCTGTATTTTGGCATGACATAATTAAGCAATAAATCATGGACATTTTTAATTGAGTTGAAAAATTTACTGACAAAAAAGGGAATAATTTTTTTTTCTAATGGAAGAAGCTTTTTGGCTGTATTTTGCAGTTGAGATTCAGTTTGTTAGTTGAGATCAAAAACTTTTAGTGTCAAATTGAGATTTAAATACCCAGAAGTTAAAAATAATAAATGAATTATTATTAAATAGATATACTTTAATTTTTCATAAACTTTTCAACATGAATACAGTTGCAGATAGAATTGTACATTCAGTACAACTTGTCATTCATTATAAAAGATTCTGCTGCTGGCAAGGTAACTTTTCCCTGCAGCTGGAATACAATAAAGGTTTTTATTTGTTTGTGACATGAGTTTTGACTAATTCCAGGGACCCAGTTTAATGACTGAATTCTGAACCTCTTAGTACTGTAAGTAGTGTCATCTGTAACAGCCCCTATGAAACAAAACCAAAGTTAAGAATAGGAAGCTTTCTAACTCTTTTCTGTTTTAGGTCAGTATCCTAAATGTCCAGTTGTCTCAGGGAATTGTTAGTAAGTTGCTTTCATCTCTTGGTGACCAGTGTGAATATTACTGAGCTTGACAGCATCTAAAAACTATTGGCATGTGTGGAGTAAGTTTGGAAGTCTCAACTTTTAATGGACAGATAAGTGCAGTGCAGGAGCTGTGTTCACAACGGGCAGTTCTGTTGCCACTTGTGATGCACAGGGTGGATGAAAATAAGCATCCTGCTGGCCTCTGGATGTCATTCTTTGAGTCAGGCCTTAAAGGCTTCTGCGAGGGAGTAGTGTAGGCTCCCCCTGTTTTGTAACCATTTGGGAATCTCCACCTCTAAGGCCCTGGTTAGGCATGTCACATGATACCTATGCCAGGGATTCCCTTTCCCTGATGGAGTATTCCAGCAAGGGAATCATATGGATTCAGGAGGTCAAATACTTAAAGCAAATGCCAGAGCTTTTGGCAGGTTTTGATTTTTTTCAAAAGCAGCTGATTTTGTTTCCTTCCTGGTACTTATGGTTGGCTGGCACCCCCCTTCTCTGGGAATAACAGTAACATGAAGTAGACATTCCTGTGCTTTTATATCTGATGTCCATCAAAGACAGTAGCACCAGCAATTAAGGCACTTTGTTTTTCAGCCTGCTAGTATTTTTAGGAAGCTGATGGAATTTGGCTTGTCATCTAATGCGCTGATCCTTTGCCAAATGTCAGGTCCCCTGACCAGCCGCCCAAGTCCCTCTACCAACTGTCACCCTGCCTTGCAGAAAGTGGAATGCCATGGAGTTGGCAACTCCATGAAGAATTAACAGCCTCTGCCAGCCTGCTCTAATTAAACAGCTATATAGACAACAGCTGGGAAAAATTCATCAATCACAGAATGTTTATTATTGGAATTAAAACACTTCATAACTAATGCATAGATTTGCATGGATTACCATCTCCTGGAAGGAACAAGTGGTACCAGCTCCGTGTGTCTGGGCATTTTGAATGTTTGTATGACTTGTACTGTCACCCATCTGCCTCTGGTTAACCATAGTTAAAGGGTTGATCAGCTTCTTTGCAGCTACTCAGGGTCAACATCTGTAGAACTGTGGTGCTGAACACTACAAGGAATTCTAAATTCACTCTTCACGTGGTCCGTGGTGTATTTGCGTGTGTCAATCTTCCAGGCACGTGGACAGGACTCTAGATTTATTCACACTTGAGCAAATCAGTAGCAATGCAGCAGATACCAGATTAGTTGCATAGACTTATAACCATACTTAGTTCATAAACAAACTCAGGGTGAGTTGCTCAGTTTATTTCTCCGAGCCATTATGCTGTCTAATGTGGCAGTAGTGCAGTGGTGTCCTTTTGTAATATGAGGTGGATATGTTGAGGTCAAACCACTAGGAAAACTTTAATATATGAAACACTTTCTAAGCTTTTGAAGATGGCCATATAAAAATATGCTCATATGCACTCACATTTGTATATATTCAATGCCATGTATTTTTCTTGGCAACATCTTTGCCTGATTCAGAAGCAAACTTTTCTATTTCTGTCAACATTTACGAGGACTTCTGCAACATGTGTACAGATGCAGTTCTGAAGCACTTGATCAGTGTGTTCATGGCTAGTACAAGGCCTGAGGTCTCACTTAAACCCTCCAAACTTATGGTGTTCTTCCTAGAACCATTATATCCAAACTAAATGGAGCAGACATTAATGTTAGAGCTCTAATACAACATCCTTCTCCAAGACATGAAACTGAAGATGCAGAAAAGAGCAAGCAAGAAGTTAGCTCCAAGGTTCTCAACCTCATGGTCTTCAGTGCTCATGTAATGGTACTTAGAGAATCATGTGCTTGGCAAGCTGGTAGTAATTGCTTTTCCTCATCTAAAAAAAAAGCTTGAAAATATTTAGTAGCACTGATAGAGTTTGAAAAATATATTGGTAGGTAGGCTGAAAAAAATCAGATTACTTGTGAATGACAGAAATTGTATTGCTTTAATTAAATTAATGAAAATGACTGGTATCCAGTCCTGGAATGTTTTTATGACACAGTAAGCACTGGCATTTGTGTTTGTCTGTGGTAGAATCTTGTTCTGTCTTTTAGCACAACAGAAATATAGTTATCGTGGAGGAGATCTACTGGATCTCTTTAAATCACAAAATTAAAACCAAGTATAAAATGTTATAGGGATCTAAACATCAGATTCCTGAAAGATAAGATTATCAGCCAACATTTCATGGCTGTAGTAGAAACTGTTTTGGTTGGTATTTTAAATTAACTTTTAGGTCAAACTTTGAGTATTGCTCAAGATGTGCAGGCATTTAATGAGGCATAACAACAAATTCTTACTACTATATAATTGAGATAAATAACAGTTTTAATGAATAACTGTGACCTCTTATGTCAAGAGATGAAGACAATAAGCATGTCTAGAGAAGAGCAAAGAAGGATTTATTCTTTATCTTACCTACTGACTTGGCATTCATGAGAGCTGAGGGAATTAAGGAAGCTGAGGAACCCTTCCTCTGACGGGCATGCTGAACAGAGTTCATTCACCATGGTGTTCTCTTTATTTTGACAGGTCCTTTGCTACACACTGAGCACAGCCCAGACCTTTGAGAATTTTCTATTTACTAAGATGAGGAAAAAGACTCATTCTAATGGGTCTTTGAGAGATTCTGCTGTCAGATGCTTTTCTGTGTTCACACAGGCTCGATCCTGACATGACTGTTGACTTCAGTAAAGGTAAGATGATATACTTGTTGCTTTGTTTTTGTTCTCATGAGACCAAACTGGATGTGTCTTTAGATTTGCCACAAAGTACTACTAGGGTTGGCAGCAGCAAGACAAGGTAAAAAATCCACAAAACAGTGAAATGGTTTTTGATGCATGATGTAAATGCTTTGTGTACTTTGTGACAGCTGATGGAGATTATAGTCATAGCCAAGCTGAATTTCCCCTTACATGGACGGGTGTGCTGGGATAGTGTACCCTGGTATTTAGGTACATTGACTTTCAAGCCTTGCACCTGGAGGGACTTGCGTGATTATGGGTGAGGCAGGTTTGCTAATGGCTGTGCTTAGATTTTGTGCTCACACTATGGTAACGTATTTCTGACACTTCCTCCTCAAACTGCTCCACCACGTGTTCACGCGTAGCGGAGAGTGTCAGTACTGAACCTGGTGCATGGAGCTCCAAAATCTCCATGTGTTTTAGGGGATGGGGGAGGTTTTAAAACATGTCAGCCTTTACTGCACTGAAGGGTTTGACTTTAATGCCATACTTGCAATATTTCTTCTAATTAAGAAGTGAGGAATACTACTAATTCAGCAGTAAAATTAATTAGCACCGACTATAAATGTTTATTTGGTTTTTAATAGCAACAAATGCATTATAAATGACTCCCGTGTTCATCTCTTGTAAAATCCTGCTGTTAGAGTAATTTGTAACATGGCTTTTTCTTACAATAGCTGTTGGCATTGCAAAAGCATGAATATGAGTTTGGTGTTGATTGTAGAATAACAATGTTAAGTGTTTAATCTGCTAAATTTTTAACCAGGACTTGCCATGTGAGAAAGATTAAAATAAATTACATGTGTATTGATGGATATTGAACTGGTTAATGTAATCTTTATTTACAATCAGAAACTTGCTTTTGCAGGCATTTCAAATCTGAAATAGGTATGTTTTTCCTAAATACAAATTTACTACATCCTAACTCAAATAACTTTATGACAATTCTTGGCTTTTGAAATAAAAGTGTGGAAGTAGAACTTCCAGTTTTGTCTGTTAGATTGACTGGAATTTCACAGATGCTTATGAAAACTTGATAGCAAACTTTAATCTTTAAATAATTTATAGACTTGTATAATATTTTTGGTAGCAAATGCTGGTTTTTATGGCATTGTAGATGTACCTAATAGTTTCAAAGTGAATATTTGTCAACATTTGAACTGAAATATTGAAATCTTTTAATTTACCCCTTAATGCAGTTCTTACTTTCTGAAATAGCACAATCAAGGGATGAAAAGCTGTCTTGTAGTCCTGCTTCATTCAGGACAAACACTTTGTACTGAACTTAATTCCATCTTCTGAAATGAGGGAAGCTGAAGAGATTTGAGTTTAAGACATATGTAATGAAGAAGGAAAACAGTAAGGTGCAATTTCTGCTGTGAGGTGATTTCCTTAGAGAAGTATCTTCTTAGGGAACTGAGTGCCATTTTGGGTTTCTAGAGTGGGAACTTTCAATAGGTGTGGAAGACAAAGTATTTTGGAAATGACTAAAAGAGGGTTGGTTTGGGGGAATGGAGGTGTTGTGGGCAGACAGGCTATACACACCTAATTCAGCCAACACTAGAAAACTGAGAAATTGCCATCTCATACTGTCTTTTTTGTTTTAAGTAAACTTTTCCCTTGGGTGTTATGAGAGAGAAATCATCTTTTCTGCAACTCCAGTCTTTTCCTAGTCCTTTCAGTCTTGACTGCTGGTCAAACTTTATTGAGCCACTTAAATTGATTAAGGTTATTCCAATTTTGCAACATCATCTCTAATGCAATTACTCCAGTGACCTAACCATCTTCTCAGTGTTATTTTTGACTCAAGAAGAGAAGTTTGGAAGATTATCCAGATGTTGATATGCCAGCTTCTGTATTGGCAATATTTCCATGGAGAAGCAAATAGTGTATGGAGCGCACTGAGCTCTTTCTTTTTTGGGAACAAGAGGAACGAAAACCTTTTATGTACACTCAGATATACTGTTGGAGACACTGAAATGTCACCATAAGGGCTGAATATGATTTACTTGCACAGCAAAAGCTCCACTTCTGGGAAGTTGTGACTTTGGTATGAAAATCAGAGCGTCTACTGCACATTTTTCAGGATATTCTCTGCATAAAGCATGCATTTTCTGAGGATTTCTGAGTAAATATGCCTTTAACAACTGTTTCTATATAAACACGTGTGATTACTTTTGAACTTTAATCTTGACTTCTGAATGCAGCATCTCTGCAAAAGTTCTCAGAAGGCAGTTACTTGATTGCTGAAGAAATAGTGTCTTAGTGAGAAAGATTTTGTTCTATTAGCCATTGCCTGCTTTATCCTTTTCACAAAGATATTTGCAAATGTCTCATTAAAACAACAGATCCAAAAGGGTGGAAAGGTGATGTCTGATCTAACCCTCAGTGAAAAAAAACCTGGACTGCACAGACTCATTAGGAATTAATTCCAGTTGGTGTAGAATAACCTGTAAAGCTGGGTTATGTTAGATTTAGAAGACTAGATGCAGATCTGACAAAGGCAAAGTTGCTTCATGTTTTCTTGGATGTTAAAAAAAGAAAAAATATCCCTGGTGTTTGAGCTGCATTTAGTTTGAATATTGCTATTGGAGTGGTTAAGAGGATTAGGGGAAGAGGAGCAGAACACAGTGATATGCAACTTTATCCTGGCTTTCAGACCCCTACTGAGGCTGCAGAAAAGGAAATCACCTTTTAAGCGAATATCTGGGTCCTTAGGAAAAGGGATTAATTTCATGAAGAAGAAAAACTACTCACTGATTTTAGAAGTTGGTAAATGTTACTGAGGAAAGCTTGGGGCAGTATACATTTGAGGTGGACTTTTAAAAATCAGTGTGCTAAGCTGGCAAGGGCCTATGTGCTTGCTTTGCTCTTCATGTGGTGATCTCTGCATTTAGTGCTGTTTGCAATCACTTGGAGTTTTTACTAACCAGTGTACTGATGGCAAAGTCAGTTTAATTTCTGTCCTGGACTATTTATGTGTTGCTGGGCCCTCAAACAACCCTTGCAGGAATGTTGTTGCTCTTTTTTGTCTTTCATGCAGAATACTTGGCTCTCAAGTCTGCTCACCGTTCACAGAATTAGAATGGTGGCTGATAATCATCACATGATACCTCGGGTATAAAATGTGTGTATCCAGATATTTCTGTCCTCCAGCTCTGTTAGATTCTGTTGCCTTTAGCTGTGTTTCCCTTGAAACAAGTTGGTCATCAAAACTTATTCAATCTATTGTGAATTTTCTTGAAAAGTTCCATTCTAAAATTTCAGTTTTATAAATTGAAAAGGTTGAATTATTTGCTACACAAATTGGAAATAGTCTGTGTTAAATAACAGCATAATGTCATTACTCAGTGTGTTATTACCTGCCTTTAAGCTAAGAAAAACAGCTATTTGGCACAGGTGAGAATAATCATAAACCTATTGTTATTAAAATGCCTCAATACATTTTCAGAGGGGATTTCCCATTCATGTGTAGGTGTGGTTGTACTTTTCAAAGTTTGATAAAGACAGCATTGAGAGCTGAAGTATTTTTAGCACTCTTATAATGGGGAATATATTAGGAAAACTTTGTGAGTGCACGTGTCTCCTGCTTTTTCAGGCTCACACATCTCACTCGGAGCCTCAGTGAGGCCGGGCTAAATACTCATTCTTTGGCTGTATTTAACGTCAGCATTGCTGTGAGTTAAAATGAAGGAATAACATACTGCTCAGGCTGCAAATTCTAGAGGCTGGAGATTTTCAACTATGCAAATGTTTATATTTTATTTCTGGTTTAATTCTAAATAAAAACCCCTTAAATATATTGTTCAAAAAATTGAGAACTGAATTAGGGAAGCCCTGCTGAGGAGGTGATGGTTGAACCCCTGGATGGCAAATGAAAGGGAAAGTACTATCTGCCTTCAGTGGTAGAAAGTTTTATCTTCTGTTTGAGAACTCTACAGACACATCCATCAAGTGATCAGACAGGGAAATTAAATTGGGTTACAGCACTGCAAGAAGTCCAGATTATGTTCCTGCTGAACAGTAACAAATTGTGGTGAACTTTTTATAAAGTTTCTTTCTGTTTTTCACAAAATAATGCAGTATAGATGTAGTCAAAGGTCACAAGAGACACTGAGGAAACCTCTGGAAAAGCTTGCTATTCTTTAATAAGGAAAAGATATGAAATTTTACATGTGGCTTTCTTTTCCTGTGGAACCACTTCTGTTCTCTGCTCCTTTATAAGGACACTAAATCCACCTAAGGTGAAATTTGCTTTATTTGCTGCAAAACAAAACAAAAAAAACCTATTCTCCTCACCATGACATAATATACTTGGGTCCTAGTTGTGATGGGTCACCATTAACTTCCAGTGAACATGGTAAGAGATGCAGCTATTCTGCTGGGGGTCACTATGGAACCCTAATTTTCCTCCAATAATAAAACAAAGAGTATTTAAATTCATCTCACCTCATGTATGCATTTCAACTAGACTGAGTTCAGTAGGCTTTCTTATCTTTGATTTATTTGAAAAGGAGCTCTTATACACAGTCAAGATCCAAGTGCTTTTGCATGCAGCTATATTCAGATCTAGAACCTCCCTTATCATTCCATCCTGGGTCTGAATAGCCTTCAGCTTGAAGAAAATTCAGACCTGTCTCTAATGCCAGTGGGAAACTATGAAAGTTTGAAGACAGGTCCAGAGCTGTTTTCAAGCTATATGAACTTCAGCCAGCCATTCCATTAAGGTGTCATTTTCTTCAACCAAATCTGAAAAGAGAGAGAGGTTTCTGGTGTCGGGTTTCTTTGCATCGTTCTGAAAATCTTTGCATTCGTGTGGAAAATTAACATCCTTTATATCTTTGTATGTATCTAGGTATAGACAAAACCTTTGGCATGTCTGACATCCTGGATGTTTCAACAAACAAGAATGAATTTCTTCTGCTAATTCTTTTGTCTCTTTCAAACCAGTTGCATTTAACTATACAGCCTGGACTATTCTTGAGTAATATCCATGCGTTCTTAGACTCGAAAGAAAAATAAAAAAGGGAGAGATATTTCCTTCCAGTTGGATGTTCCTCTTACAGCATGAGCATTGAGCCATTGGTCACCTAATATCTTGTTTATATGGAAGCTAAGCTACCTTTTAAAAATAGATACAAATTAATGCAATAGAAAAATAAAGGAGAAAGTTTATTAGAAAAGAAAGGCTGATGTTGTTTAATGAAATGTAGCATTCTGATCTGTTTTTAAAAGCCTTGTTCCTTCTCAGTTGGCAATAGGGGTAAAATGTTTCTCTTATGGGCTTCTGCTTTACATGTTGCATGCTCGCCTTGAGGGATTTGAAACCTAAATAAACCTTAACTCACAGAAGATGTAAGTATGAGAAATCTCATCCTTTTTCTGGAAGGGCTTGGGGGCTGATTGTTTATTTAACAAGCTGGTGCCCTGATTTTGCCACTGACACACTTTGACAAAAATCCCCTCACAGGCATTTAAAGTTGCAAAAGGGAAGAAAATAGAGAAGAAAGATGTGAGTCAGTGCACAAAGCCACAAAGGTCTGCTGACCTAGGTGTTTTCAATATTTAGTTACTATATCCAGAGCTGCTGTGCTAGAATGGTCTCGGAGAGAGAGGAGTCAGTGATGTTCTGATATAATCAGAGCAAAGGAGATCTTCCTGTGAGTTGTTGGTTGCTTGAGTTATGTACAGGAGCTCACTCGGGAAGAGGGAAATCATGTCTATGGAAAGACCCAGAAGAGTCCTTGCAAAAGTCCTAACAAACTGAAGTGAAATTTAAATAGTGCACGGGCTCTGTGGCAGCTCATAAAAGGTGAGTGTGTTTTATCCTTAGATGTCAAGATTGAGTGGCTGAATTTGAGAGCTGGCTTTTGTTCACTTCACTGAAGCAGCTGGGAGTTGTTGCAGAAGGCAGGTGCAGATCCAAGTGTAGCATCCCTACAGTTGGCACTTCACACTCTTCTGGCAAGTGCCAAACCCAACTATGAGAGCCAAGGCAAAAGTTGGTGTTTAGCTGATGGATTTTGGTGGTGGGTGTTTTTTTTTTATTTTTTTAATTTNTTTTTTTTTGTTTGAGGGTTTTTTTTGGTTTTTTTTGGGTTGTTTTTTTAATTTTTTTTTTTTTTGGGGTTTTTTTTTTTTTTTTTTTTTTATTTGTACGTGGGGTTGGTTTTTTTTTGGTAGGAAAAATACTTTTGAATATTTTGAAACACTGATGCAAAACTATTTTCATAGCTGCAGGATTCCCTTCCCACTAACTGGAGTTATTTGGATACAAAACTTTATCCCTTTTTAAAAACCTTTCCTACCTAAGAAGCTTTGGCTATTCAATGGAGAAGAGTTTTTTCTCTTGTCTAGCTCCTTTCTCTTTCTTATTTCCACCTTTTATGCCAAGATGCAAGAAGAGGTTGTGTGGTACGAACTGAGGAATGGGGAAATGGGTGGAAAAACCTGTATTTATATAATTTAGAACCAAATAGGGAAGAATGAAAATAGTGATTTTCCCATTAATTTACGTTACTGTTCAGTTGGATGGGAAGGGCAAAAAAGGTAGAGGTTTCCTTTCATGTTGTGGATATTCTAATTTTTGTCGTATGAGTTTCTCAAACTGTTTCTACAGAACTAAACTATCACCTTTCCCCAGATGAGATTTCCTCTGGTTGCTTCATTCCAAGTCACCACAAGGCTCTTCAGCAATCACTTTTTGAGTTCCTGTTTTTTACATTGTAAAAATTGGATTCTGCTATATTTTTTATATTAAAATGCAAACCAAAAATTTTCAAATAAGCAAAATTTTTAATTTCTTTTCATGTACCTGAGATGTTTATGGATTTTAGGAAGCACATTTCAGTGTGATTTCACCTTGTGACCAGACAAATGATTGAAGTTTGTCAGTGACAGGGTTAGAAAACCTTCTGATCAAAAAGGAAGTAGAGCATGATTCTGAAATATGCAATCAGATTATATTAGTAACTGGTATGCATCTCATCTTAAATGATTCTTCAACCCTTTTTACATTTTTAAAGAAATTATTTATTCATGGAAATACAGATTTAAAACATAGTTTAATACTAAGATTCATCAAAAAAGTGACATATGGGTGTATCCTAAGTTGCAATAAAACCCAGCATCTCAAATGCTCCTCAATGAAAATCTTATTTGTCCATACTTACTCTACATGTAGAGAAGAATGGACTTGAAGTAGTTCAAGAAACTTGATTAAGAGCAATTTGATTTTCATTATTATAGAACAAATAGTAGTATCTTCTATTTCCTTTCAAATAGTTTTGACTGGAAAATAAAATAGTTTGTATAATTTCAAATGATATCATTTTCCTTAGATAACTTTTTATGAACAGCTTTTTCTCTAGTGTTTTTCTAATTTGCTGAGGGAGCTGGGAGCAAGTCAAGCAGGAGAACAGGGCAGGCACCTGTTGTAATGAAAGCTTTCCAACCCGTTCTGCATGTAGTCTTTTCTAGATTTGGTTTTTTTTTTTCCTCACTGAATAAAGGATTCTCCCTTATTATCTACATTTGTAATTTCATTGTGTTTGACTTATTAAATAGTGCATACAGCACGTCTTTAATTTTCAATACTAGGTGACTAAAGATGAAAATGGGTCTTGTAGAGTAACTGCAAAATGAGCTTTAAATTCTAATTGAAAATCATCTTATCAACAATAGATTTCACATTGTATAGTTATGGGTCTGATATTTTCTGAATTGGTTATGCCAGATTACTTATAGTACACTGTGAGAAGGAAGCATGACTTTTTTGAACAATTTCTTTTGCACAGCAGGGTGACTTAAATTAGTGTGACTGACATCCACCTAATATGCTTACAAATCTTTGGAACAATTGATTTGAAACTTGAGCATTTTCATTCTGAGTGGATCACAGCACAGGGAAAGAAGTTGGATGTGCTGGATATGCAAGCAAATTCACGGAGCTATTTCTCTTAAATCCCAATCCAAGGTATATCTAAGCATATGTGTAAACTTAGCTTATGAATATTGCTAAAGCAAGTGGAAAAACTCGGGCCCAGAAGAAACTGTCACACCTCATAGGAACAAAAATGAAGCCAGGACTTTACCAGTGAGTAAATTTACAAAATTCAGGTGCTTGAATGTTTGGGAGGAATACATAAAAGAGGTGAGGAGAAAAATATTGCCATGTTTGAATTCTTCCAGGTGAAGGATCCAGCATATGTAAAAATCCTAATTAATATCAAAGATGCTTGCTCTGGACTAAAACCTAAAAATTTCCCTGGACTTATCCCTTAAAATGGATTTTCCTTAGCAATGTTGCTGTTAACCTCCAACAAGTAATACATTGTTTGTTTGAGCAGGGATTCCCTTGTATGGAATACCACAGTTATCCCCCTCCCCGGTGTCAGGCATTCATTAACTTCCTTAATGTATTTTGTATAAAATTTTTGCTTAAAGATCTCTAATCACCTGTCCTTTGTATCTGGCCAGTAGGGTAGTGTTATCATCATAAAAGAAAATTTGGAAACTAGTAGCCAGTGTTGAAAGTGTCAATCCAACGAATGAGTTGGTAATCCTTGTCAAGAGTCATGTCCTTCCTGCTGCAGAGTGTGCACCTACGCTGAGAGCCAGTGCACCTTCGCAGTGTGGTGAAGGATCTGTATAGGATTAGGAGCTGCAGAAGAAGCTGTCCAGAACTGTTAAACACTTGTGTAAATGAACATGTTCTGAACTCCAAAAATTGGAACTATCTGAAAACTGCACAGCAATTTATTACAATATCTTGCTTTTAAAGATACTGTCAAAGGTAATAGAAACAAATTTTGAGTGGAAGCAAACATGTGCATCCTATAAAATAGGACATGAGTGACCACTGGTGTGGTCAGACTCAAATGAAGTCACCAAGCTTCATATTTATCTGTCTGGGACATAAGCATGGTGCGAATAACACCCAGGGCACAGGTTCAATCCCTCTATGGGCCATTCACTTAAAAGCTGGACTGATGATCCTTGTGGGTCCCTTCCAACTCAGAATATTCTGTGATTCTCCGATTCTGCTCTCGTGGTTAATTGTTGATGTAGTGAAATTTATTCTAGAGAGTTATTAGACGTGCTCAACAGCATTCCTTTAAGATCTTGCATTACTCTCTGGGTGCACTTATTTTGTCCTAGAGATATCTTAGAGCTTTTTAATTTAGGAATAGATCATCACCATGAAGAAGCAGTTTTTCCTAGACACTCAGAAAATATGATTGTGTGGAATGTGTGGAGGTAAGATGCACTATTGTAGCTGAAACATTTTCTAGTGACAACATGCATTTCTCTGTGGAAGTAATACTGAGTCTTGCACCTGACTTACCAGGTTAGGAATGCTTTTGTATTGACCCTCATGATATCAATATGGCAGTGCTAAAGAAAGGTACAGTTCTTTCCTCAATCTACTTGTCTTGCCTTTTTCTCCCATGACACAAATGCTGTCTAGCTGGAACTAATGTGGATTGAAGGGGAAGCCATGTTAGCAAAGGTTTTTGAGTTGAATGAGCATGTGCCTGTCCTTTTGTACCCCCACAATCTGTTGTGGGGTTGTTCGGCCAGCTGAGAACTGAGGTCTGGAGTTCAGTTGGTATTTAGCACAAACGATGTCATCACACCCACAGGGTGCACTTACAGGGCAGAGCTCAGGAGCTGATGCTGATCACATATTGATGTGCAGTTTGTTATGCCATGCATTAACCTTGTGCATGGTTGCTGGTAGGCTTGCTAAGGATGCATTTTGCATCAGTAACGCCACTGCATCTTGGTTTAAGATGTTCACAGATGTTTAAGGGGGCGAGTTTCTGAAAGACCTAGAGATGGGTACATGAATGCAATTTTTGTGACATTCTTCTCTGAGATTCTCACCTGCTAATTCTCCATTCGTACAAAACTAGGGAAAAGCTTTGTGTGCCTGGCAGGTCCTGTCTGTACTCCTGTGAGTGCTGACAAGCTGGGCAGGAGGGTGCAATTACTGCCATGAGGACAGTGAGTAGTGGTATCGACATCGCTGTCGTGTGGCACCAACTCACGCTGAGGCAGTAAACCAGGACAGCCAAAGACCACCTCTTGCAACAAGCATGTTCACAAGACTCCAAGCAGTAGCTCAGTTGCTTTGCTTTTTCCTTCAGTTGCTTATTGTTCATGGCCTCTTTCTTTTTTTTTTTTTTCTTCAGTGCTCACATAACAATAGCCAGAAGGTAAGGTAGATCTGCCAACTCCCAGTTTCTAGAAAGCATGGTCCACAAAGGTCTGACCCAGCCCTGAAATCTCAGCAAGGGAAAAATTGCACTGCATGGGTTTATACTGGAATGAGTTGAAAAGCATACCCAAATACTACCTTGAAGCCAGTTACCACTTTAAAGGTCACAAATGTGCAATCTTAAAACTGGATCCCAGAAACAGCTACAAACCTGCAGTTCCTTTGAACCTGAGCCCATGGGACTGTGGCATGTTTGTGGTATCTAAGCATCCCTGGCAGTGGCTAGAGAAGCAGGTGTGCACCTGTTTTCTAGGTGTTAGGGGTTTGTTTTCTAGGTGTTTGTTCCTTTTTGGTTTGCATATGATTGGAAGCTGTGTGTTTTCCCCCAGTACTCCTCAGTTATTGGGGATCAACTTTTCGTGATTTAAGTGGTAAAATTTTCCCTTCTTTTACATTTATGGTTATGCAGAGAGTGAAGTCTTTTGGGCTAGTTTGTATATAGAACCTGTACTACCAGGTTTGGCATGTCAGTCCACCATACTGACCCTTGAAGTGCTGCTCAGTCTTCATCTAGTCCTAGAGCCACTGCTTTTCATACCACCTGCACATTGTGTACCTGTGCACATTGTGAGGCTCAAGGGGTGGATTTTGCCACTTTCAGCAGGTGTTCCTGCAGCACACCTTGTGTCTACAGCCAGCCTAATGGTTCTCTCTTACCAAACAGCTGGGGGTTTAGTGCATGCTCATACTATGTTAGATGTCTTATTTCATAAAAGCTGGAGCAGCCTGGCTGGTCACTAAAGGAAAACCAATCCAACCTTCCCAGTTTTACAAAAAAAACCTCTTGAAGTATAAAAAATTTGACAGGTAATGAAATAATGCTGAGTCATGTGAATACGCTGCAGTCTGTGAAGGATCGGAACTGGGATGTTAACAGCTCTGAAGCTTTTTTTAAAAGTTGGTAACAGTTCAAATCTCATCAGTTTCTGAGATTTCATCTGTTTCTTTGGGAGGGTGGGATAAATGTCTCTGGACACGGTGCCAAGATTGAATCTTTAGGAGGAAGACTTGGATGAAAACTCTTCTTCTGACCTGATCTCTTCTCACCCATTGTGATATTATACAAATTGAATTTCAGGGCGAGTGAGCTAAGCATTCTGCAGTGGTCGGCAGAAGTGTCATTCCATCTGATTACCCTTGAGGTCAGAAGCGTGTAATGCATTCAGGGGGGTTTCTAATCGAACGAAACTCAGAATATGTGAGGGTTGTAGACAGCAGCTGGTCCCAGCAGAGACTAACAGATTTGCTGAGAACCTGCAAAGATCTTGGCAGGATGTCAGCAAAGATACTGCAGGGTTGCTAGATGCCAGGAAAAAGAGATCTTTGGTTTGCAGCAAGGAAAATGGTATTTAGGGAGGATGGGATGTAATAAATTACAATAATAGCACTGCAAACAAGTCTCATCCAAAAGTATCAGAGACTGACTACAGCTATTTTCTTTGGTGAAGAAGCTGAAGTGAATGCAGGTGAGAAGAAACGCTTTCTTATAGTGGCAGAATATTATTATTAGAGCCAGGGAAAGAAGTAGCTGGATTCTATGTAGGCAGTGGTTTTTAAATGTAGTGAAGCATGACAGGAGCAAAAGCAGTGATGGAGAAAGGGACGTAACTGATTTAAAACAATGGGAAATAGAAGAATGGAATCTGTGGATAATGTAGAGACATTTGTGAAGATGATGATCATAGAAGAATTTGCAAGGACCTTCCTGTCTTTCTGGGGTGATAAAAAGTTGAATCTCTACAGCATCAGGAGTTTCTAGCATGCCGTATCCAACTATAAATCTAAGTTTACTCTGACCATGCATTTGCTTAGTGAATTGCTCTGGCAAAATACATAGGTATTTCTCCAAAAGCTTTGGGTGCTGTAAATATAGGCTGGCCATTTACCTGATCAAGTATAACAGTGCATGCTGCCCCCACATCTGACCCTTAGATGCTTTCAGAAGGCTTTTAGGTCAGTCTGCAGGAATTTTTTTGTTCTCTTGTGCTAAGATGTTCTCCCTGCTCCTTCAGGAGCATTTTTGTGAAAAAGGTGCTCTCCAAAGAGCCTGTCCAGAATAAGCATTTTACTTGAAGCAAAATTCTGGCTTTTAAAAAGGCAGCTTCTCAAGGAGAGAAAAGAAAAGTTTCTCATCTAATTGGCACATTGAACATGGTGCAGAGAATAGCAGCTCTAGTGGGGAATGCCTACATGGAAGATTTCTGCCCTACAGGATAGGTCTTTCTCAGAGTTTCAGAAACTTGGTTTATATTCTTTCAGGGAGATTTCCTCTTCATTTACCTGGTAAAGCAATTCCTATTAATTATCATTGTTCTTAGGACTTGGTTTGGTGATTACCTTATCAGGTTAAAATCTGTTACTGGCAATCTGTCTTAACTACATGGCTTTGTTTTTCTGTCAGGATGCCAGCAGAGGGTAGGAAAAGCAGCTGTTCCTTGAGATGGGAATAATAAAAAAATGCCAACTGGTAAAATCTTCCTGACTTTTGCTGAACTGAAGAAGGCCATTAACAGCTCTTGGAATTCCTTGGTTTGTTGCATCCTTATGTTCCAAGAGAAATAATGTGGCAGGCAGAAAATGTGATGCAAGTGGTACTGGACTGAAATGTGTACACTGAAAATGCCAGATGGTGGGGGCTCAGGAGAAATGCAAACTGCAGGCTATTAGTAAAATACACGGATGACAAACAATTCTTCACCTGTATGTGAGTCTGTTTCAAAGTAGGAGACAAAGTGGGCTGGTTTTAAAACTACTGAATGAGCCAAATCAAACTTCCTAGTATGCTATCAGCCTGCTCAGAAACTGGTGACTTCAAATAGCAGTATAAAACTCATTAGTTTTGTGTTAGCTATGCAAGCCTCACAGAAACTTTCAACTATTTGTGCTTTGTTCCTTTAGCACAAGTATTAAACAGGTAATAGAGCAGAGGGCGTGTTTGTGTTGACAGTCTCCATGTGAGCCATCTCATGTAGAAAAGAGAACACCCTGAAAATCTCTGAACCCTTGGGATAAACTTGTGTTTTTCAAGATCCTGTTAAAGCAGGGAGGTGGTGGCAGCAGACTGGTCAGTGTGGCTTCGAAAGCTGCAGGGAGCTTTCGACAGCAGCTGCTGTGTGTCAGAAGTCTATAAATTGACTTCCTGCCACAGGAGGCCTCCAGCAAGTTCATCTGGAGAGTTAGTGGGGGAAATCCTTGCCTTTCATCTCACCAACAGAGCAAATCTATCCAGGGCTGTGCCCAGGGCTGGGAAGGGGTTTGAGCTGCTACAATCCTCGTGTCAGCCAGCATGATCTTGGTGAATAAAACTGCTGTGGGTGGAGGCCTCAGTGTTTTGTTGAGAGAGAGAAGGCACCTCCTTTGAGTAGTATAGACACATGTCCGTCATATTCTTTATTTTTAAAAACTCCCAGAGGAGAACACACTTCTTTCATTGTGTCTCAGATAACATCAAACAGCATATTTTCTTTTCCCCCACCTCTTTCTTTGTCTTCAAGGCACTTATGTACTATCTCTTCTCTTCAGGGTGGATGCATGTTCCCTTTCCAGTGTTCAATTCCCTTTCCAATAATCCTTATCTACCAGTTTTGGAACTGTCCTTCTCCAACAGGATTTAATTTCCTTTAAAAATTGCACTCTCACTGAATCAATAATCCAACAAGAATCTCTGGCAAAGGATGGATTTTGGTGTGGTAGGTGTGTCAAGAGTTAGTAGCTAATATCATCTTTGTTGGGCCTCATTATTTAATTGAAGTTTAACTCCTGAGCTGCTGAGTTCAAGCTTCTTGCATTTCGTTTCTGTCTCTGAGGAATCAGCCTGTTTTCTGCCAACCAGAGGTGCATAATCTCAAATATAGAATACATTTTCTGTATTGCTGAAAATTTTCTTTACTCATTCAGCATATTAGATAGGTTTGAACTCCTCTAGGTTAAAAACTGAACCTGAATATGCTGTTTCATACCAAGAAGAGTCATTCTTTTGCATGTCTGTGGTTTTCAAATACAGTCATGAATACTGAAATGAGAAGGAAAAATCCACAATGAGATATTTTCAAAGTTTATCCTGGCCTATATCCATCCTTCATTCCTTTGCTGTGCAGGACAAGGCTATGTTTATAATGAAATATGAAATACAAAGAAAGCTAAAGGTTCAAAAGTCTGGAGATGTTTTGAGCCTTGTGGAAGTTGGAAAAGTGGAGGAAATGTAACTTGATTTAGAAAAGTGCAATGCCTGACTTCTTAGAAGTGTGTTAGGCTTAGATTGCTTCAGCATTATAGATTCTGGAAATTGCATTTAAATGCAGTTTAGAAAACCTATTTAATAAAGCTTTCTGACCTTGTTGACTTTTGGGGTTGGAAGGGTGAGGCATAAATAATAGCAAGGGTGGGGGAAGGACACCAGGAGTTGTAGTAATTCTTAAACCATGCTTATTAGTATTGTGATCAGTTTTGGTCACTGCAATATAAGAAAGATATAAAGCTCTTGGAGAACATCCAAAGGAGGGTGATGAGGATGGTGATGGGCGTTGAGAAAAAGCCACTTGAGGAGCAGTTGAGGGCATTTGGTCTGTTCAGCCTGACGGAGACTGAGACCTCATTGCAGTTATGTCTTCCTTGTGAGGGAAAGAGGAAGTGCAGACACTGATCTCTGCTCTCTGGTGACCAGTGATAGGACCTGAGGGAAGGGCATCAAGCTGTGTCAGGGGAGGTTTAGGTTGGATATTAGAAAAAGGTTCTTCACCCAGAGGGTGGTTGGGCACTGAACAGGCCCCCCAGGGAAGGGGTCACAGCACCAAGCCTCAGAGCTCAAAAAGCATTTAGCCAATACTCTCAGGTACATGGTGTGATTCTTGGGTGTCATGTGCAGTGCTGGGAGTTGGACTTGATGACCATTGTGGGTCCCTTCCAAGTCAGCAGATTCTGTGATTCTGTAATTCAGGCATCCATGGCTTTAGCTGCTTACTGGAACACACTCCAAAGCACTGAAATCTGCTTTCCCACTGAGTTAAAATCCCAGGTTCAAATACCCCATAGATATCAGATAAGAATCTCACAGATTTTTGTCTTGTCTGTCTCAATGTTCTACCACGAGTGGCTGTGTGGGCAATGAGAACTGTTGCAATAATACAGAGTTCCACCCTGCAAAGGCAATTTACATATCTGGGTATGGGGTTTGTTCTGCCCTTTTCTGCTTAATGCAGTGGGGTCCAAACACAATCTGCCTCACTTGTCAGCAGATCAGCCAGTGGTCAAAATAACACTGCTAAGGGAAAAACCCCCATGCAATTCTACCCCCCTTCAATTAATTTCATGTCAGAGTAAGGCAGAAGATGGGCAGAGCTTAATTATAAAAATCCTGTGACATGCTGTGGCAATTTGGTCTGTGAGACTTGTCTGTCTGTGCATACATATTTTGGAGGGATAATATTGGGGAAGGGCCCTGAACTCATCAGGTAAAGAGTCTGTGGCTCATGCACAAGCTGAGAACTCCCCTGTGCCTTTGTGTACAATTACCTGATACATGCATCGGCGTGGTGTGTGCATATGTAAATACAGAACACTCATAGGAAGTGTATGGATATCATTTAGAAAGCACTGTTGAATTTTTGGCTTATGTAGGCACATTCTGTGGCCTGACAAGATTACTCCCGTTGGAGTAATAACTAGAAGTTTTGCTTATTTAGGGCCTGTTCCTACTCCCTTTGAAGCCAATGGCATAATTCCCAGTAATGTTTAATGGTGCTGGGTCAAGTCTTTAAGGATGATAGAATTTGATGTTGGAGGCCTCAGCCAGTGCTTACTGTAGTACACAGGGGTTTCCTCAGTTATTTCAGTGAGCAAATTGCCATTACTTAATGAAAATAATTATTTTAAAAACAACTTATGCAGAAATGGTATTAGTGTTAAACTTCAAAAAGAAAAAAGTGAATTAAGAGACTTTATTCTGGCTGATACCATGCACTTTTTACAACACTAAAACATTCAGTTCAAGTAAATTCCCAGAAGTTGGAACAGCCGTATCCAAAAGCAATGAACTTGTTAAATTGAAAAGGACATGTTGTGTTGCTGCCACATCTCTTGTGACTTCTGAATGCATTTCACTACTCCCGCTGCAAGGTTCTCATCGTATCTCAGCCTTCATGCTTCTGGTCTCAGCTGCTCTGACACTGTATCATCTGCAGGGAAAGGGAGATGATGAAGAGAAATGTTGCAGCTGCTTGAGAAAAATGCTGGCCCTTGCTAATCAAAAAGGCCAGTACCATTGCAGGTACTAAAAAAGGATAAAAAATTCCCTCTTCTTTTTGTGTTTTAAATAAGTAGATTTTGGTATTTCAGGCTTGCTAAGCTAGATCTTTAAAGGGATAAAGTAAAAATACAGCAGGCTGAGGAGAAGCTGAGAAATCTACTAGAGGATGTTGGCATTTTCTCTTTCTTTGGTTCAACAAACCTATTGACCTAGAGGGTGTGCAGGAGGGTCCATCTGTTTTCCCACAGTTCTAAAAGGATAGCAGAGAAGGACATGGAATTTACTGTGTGTATTAATACTTCTGTACTGCTGATCTACTGGGTTCCTTTAACTGAAGGACAGAAAACACTTTTCCTGTCTTGTTTTCTTCTGTTTAGATCTGTTCACATGCAGTCACAATGGACCTAAGCACATGGAGCAGTCTAAATCATGACCCCAGCCAGTCTGCCACAGTGCTTGGCTGGGTGCTGTTGGGCCTTTGTAATGTACATGTAATCTCATCAGTGTGATTTAAGCTTCTTTAGGTCTATATATCTACAGCACTTTTTATCACCTGGAATATCTGCTAACCTTTCACAGGAGACAGGCCAACGAGCCAGATGTCCTTCCCCTTTCAGTGGCAGCATCAACACTTCAGGACTCTCTGTATTGTAGAGGCACATCCCAGAGCCCCAGTATTTGGTGCAGCCACCCTGTGTAGGGGAGACACCAGATTCCACTTTAGATAATATGAAAAACACTGAGCTCCTGAAGTTAATGAACCAAATAAATGTTTCCCTCTCCCTCTTTCATTACTGCCCTGAAGAGTCCTCTAGGCTTAGGACTGTAGGGTGTCTACCTTCTGGGTAATCCAGCACATTAAAGAGAATACAGCAATATGAAACCGATGTGGTTTTAAGCCTTGTCACTGGAAACGGAGATTCTGGCTTTTAGTGTTACGCTAAGGACCTGTGTTTATGATTTATGATACTTCCTGCTCTTTTCCTTGTGTTTAATCTCTCATGCAATTGTAAATTTTACAGCTGTTTGAATGATTGTCTTGTCTACTACAGAAGATGGCCATAAATTTTAATGAGTAACTGCACCAATTCAGCAAGGCCCAGTTGAATATGTCTTTTTTATATGATGCTTGCTGGAGTGCAGCTCAATAGCTTTGTGGTGGTGATGTTCACAGACAGGCTGGGTGAACACCAGGGAGCCCTAGGTAATCTGAATGCTTGGCTTTGGGAAGAGGTGAATCAGTGAGAGTTGTTGAGTTCATCATTATTGCTGGGTTGTTCTGGGACTGAACCGTGTATCCAACCCACCACTGTCCCGCAGAGAGATGATGGATCTTCTGGGAAATCTGCAAACCACTCCTCAGCTTCTCATCTTCTTATCTCTGAGGCACTGTTATCTGCGTGTGGCTTTCAGCTGTGGGGTTCGCTGAGTTAGGAAGACTGGTTGCTATTTCAGTCTCTGCTTAGAAAAGGATTAATTTCACTTTCATATGTGTATTTGATCACAACTATGAAAGTGTGTTAATAGTGCAAGTATGTGTATCCATAATGAGTGTGTGTTAGTATTTAAGTCTGTAGCAGAATCCCCAGTAAGAAGTGGAGGAATGAGAGCATAGACATTATTGCAAGAGTGGCTACAAAAAAATGCATGGTGTATATTTATAAAAGGAAGTTCTTTGTCCAGATGTCCCCCTGCACTCCTTAGGGAATGTTTCTGATTGCTCTCTGAAATTTATATTGCTTCAAATGAAATATATGATACAAAACTCCCCAGGGCTGGGAAAATTAGCAAAGGCACTTAAACTGTACAACAGCATCACTTAACTGCTCTTGTTGAATTATATTATAAATGAGCCATCACAGAAGCCTCTGGGGAGCTTCTGGTTGAACACTTCAATGTGAGAGAAAGCTGCTTTTCTTGGTGTTGTTTTAAAATTTATTTTTATATTTGCACCAAAGAAGAGAGGAAGCAAAAACCTAACGTCACAACATTAGTCACAGAAATCTGCCCCAGTAACACAGTGATACCTTTAGCCTTCATACCATTGATGAATGCTGAATTTTGGTATAATTCTGAAAATTCTTGATGTTCATCAAAACAAATGGGGCTGATTTTCTTTGTGTTTTTTTTGTTTGCTTGGTTTTTGCCACCTTATACCTGTAAAATGTTCCCAAGGAATGTAAGTTCTAATTTGTTAAGGCTTTATACTCCCACTCTGCGCAGGTGTGAATAGCTCTAAAGGGCAAGAAATGGCAAATCAAGCCAAACTGAAACATGGAGTGTTCCACATTTCATAGGCATCAGAAAAAAAGGGCAAAATATTTTAAATAAACGTTGTAACCTAGGTTTCAACATGAATGAGTCTCTGCTACTGATGTTGGTTGGTGGTCAGATTTGTGGGCAGGAACAAATCAGAGAACTTTTTACCTCCCTCTGACCTATGGCTGCTCAAAGACATTGCGTGCAGGAGATGCCCTTGAGTTGTTAACTCAGAGTAGCTTGCAGGAAACAATTCCCTGAGCTCAAATAGTAGTGTCTCTTTCATAACTTCATAAAATTTTCATATTGTTCTTTGGAACCCCTTGGAAACACTATGCCTGCTGTATAGCAAAATAGAAACATTATCTGTAATAATTTAAAAACTTTTAAAATACTGTCTGATACAACATCATAAGATCACTTCATATAGATTCACTCCTCATGTAATTACAAAACTGGAAAAAAAATTATCAAGTCTTACAGAGTGCAGATGTAGAAGTCAAGTGGATCAAAAAAAAATCATTTTTGACTTTAACCTAATCTTACAATTGGTCTCCTCATGGCAGTGCTCAATTCAGACATTGCTGGCGCTGACTGAAATTGATTTTTAGGACAGACCCAAACTGATGTGGGAGAAGTATCTTCGTGCAAAATGTTTCATGCAACAGGAGCAAAAACTAAGAAGGATGGAAGTTTGAAATAGTCATCCCATGACAGGTATTAGTAGTTCTGTGAATTTTCCCATGTGCAAAAATGCACAAGAGATTGTTCAAGGAATAAGTGAAATACAGATTTGCTGTTTCTTGGACATTGCTCTTGTTTGCACTGCTGTGGTGTCTGTCTCATACTGATGCCTCTTTTGCAAAGTGGCCTGGCTTCAGCAGCTCTTCATGGGTGCCTATTTTAATTTTTATTTGGTGGATACTGGGTTTCATACTTCTTTCCATTATTTTAATGAAAAATAGCATCTTTCTCATCTGTTCCCAAAGAGGAGAGAACAGAAGTTAAATACGGGAACAACCTCAAACTTCTTATCACAGAGCTGTAGCAGCAGCCATGCTTCAATCTGTGAGACTGTGTGTAAGAATTCACAAAGTTTACCATAGGATAGCATTACAGAGACTATGGTTGTCCTTTTTCTCAAAATATGAGCTAATGTTATTGTCTTGAATGCAGAATTGCATCAATTAGAGATAAAGATTGATTTATTGTCATAGTCTTCTATAAAATTTTATAGACCAAAAAATGAATTACACCAAGTAACCAATGGGAAGCTGATCCAATCTAAGCAAAAGTGAAAAATCAACTTCATAAAAACAGCCCACCACATTTTTAGTTGATTAATGTAATTCATAGCCTTTGACAGTTGCCCAGGAAATGCTGCAGAAATTTGCATCAGGCAAACGCTAATTTAAAAGGAAAGATCTCAAGCATCTACTTGGTATGGATAGTAAAATCTCTGCTATTTTCTCCATTCCTGCTACTGACTGGGAATCTGAGGTTAAGAATTCAGAAGGAACTGAGGTCTGAGAATCTTGCTGTTACTTTGAGTTTTATCTGTCTTCTAAAACTTATGTATAGCTAGTTTTCTTTGTATGTATGTATATCTTCTAGTAGCAAAATACAGATGCATGCATATACACAAATCTATATATAAGAGTTCTTGCCTTTCCAAAGGTAACTGTAACTGGCATTTTTCAAGTTTTCAGAATATTGTTTTTCAAGTTTTATGAGTGATGCATATGAGTCTTATAGACATATTACAAAGTTGGTAGCCAGCTTTAAGCTTTAAAAAAAATAGCTAAATCTTAACCAATTAAAATTGGTAACAAATGTTTATTGCATTAGTGTTATAATTAATGCTACATTTTAGTTACTCCACAGTATTTATTAACAATATATGTCAGGAAAATGGAAAACATTGTTATTCAAAAAAGAGCCCTGTCCCATCTCTGAAAGCAGCCTCCCATATTAACATCGATTCTAATAACTGTAGCCGTTCACAAGACCGCAGCAGTGTGTTTTCCTTGCTACTGGGAATAGTAGAAAAATCCAGCACACCTCAGGTTTTGGCTGCCTTTCGAACACCGCAGGCACAAACCAGTTGCAGACAGGATTGAGAAACCTCTATGGTGACATTGTTTCAGAGGCTTCTTATGTGAGCAGAATTCAGAAATTTAATTGGTTATGCAACCTATTACTGCAGCACTTCACGTTGAGTGGCACTAAGTAATTACACTGTAACTGCTGCACAACTGTTGTAATTTTTCATGCAGCTCTGTTACACGATAACACGATAACGCTGATGCTAATGCTAACGTTGGGTTAGGCAGCTAAAGAGGGGATTACAACCCAGAAGTGCTAATAGCATGTTGTTAGGAAACAGGATGCCAAGGAGTGGCATTATAAATGAGAGTAAAAGAATAAAATGAAAACTACAGTGGGAAGTCAGAAAAGATTTATTTAAGGCAAACTGCAGGCAGAGAGTGTTGTGCTGTTTTTAGTGTATTTAAATCCTTGTTAAAGGGTATAGACTAAGAGGTCAAAAAAATCATGATGATGTGAAAAGCAGTGGGAAGTGATGGGCTTTAGAGTAGTCACCTCGTTTAATGACTGCAAGGTGTCTTCACATAATGTATCTGCTGGGTTTGTGAAGTGTTTCTTTGGCATATTTCCATAGATATTTTTCTAAAAAAGAGTAAATTGAAATTCCTAAAAATGCCAGAGGATCTCCTGAGTAACACGAAAAGAAGCAAAGGGCTCCAGATGGTGGTGACAGGGATGAGATAGCAGACTCTTGCAGTTCTGTAACATCTGAGGCCAAGAAGGTCAAAAAGTGGTATAGTTCTCCATGGACAAAGGGCCTCTGTACCTAGAGCACTGTGACCTCCCCTTGGTAATTAAATTGGCTTCCTTGAAATGTTATACATATAAATGCCAGCACTCAGAGATTGGGATTTTCACAAGTACATTCCGAATGTGATAAGTTTCCTGCCACACTATCATCACAGTGACATACACACAAGTGTCAGCAAGCTTGCTTTATTCTGCACCCATATGTGGCAATGGGAACAGCACACAGATCTGAGGGGAGAGGACAGGCTGAGGGCTGTGGAGGCAGTGGGGGCTGCTCGCTGCAGCGCTCCTGGGCTGAGCCAGAGACACCCAGGGCAGACAAGGACATGGAAGTCTTGAGGGCCTGAGACATTTGCAGAACAAGAAGCCCCTCAGAGAGCAGTGCTTGTGCGCACGGGTGTTTGTGGCCAGAGATACTGCAGGGGAAGGATGAAGCCGTACTTGCAGTCCAGCTCCTCTCTTGTACACTGTTGACTGAACTATTGCTGCTTTTGCATGTCTTCAGTCCTTTTGGAATACAAAATATTTCTATATGAAATATCTTGATCTCTTCAATTAATTGTTACTCCAATAGCGATTGCTGACTTTGTACCAATCACTTGCCTACATTTGAGGACTGAAANTCAAAAAAGAGCCCTGTCCCATCTCTGAAAGCAGCCTGTTGCAGTGGTTCTCCAGATGTGCCTAGACACTGCACAAGTCAAATGAATAGCCGTCAGTGTGCCTACTCATTTCTTATTTGCATACAATTTATATTTATAAACAGTAACATGATTATAAAAGTCTGCTGAAAAAAGTAATTTACTTTTTCCTTATGATTTCTCTGTNGCAGTGGGAAGTGATGGGCTTTAGAGTAGTCACCTCGTTTAATGACTGCAAGGTGTCTTCACATAATGTATCTGCTGGGTTTGTGAAGTGTTTCTTTGGCATGCTTCCATAGATATTTTTCTAAAAAAGAGTAAATTGAAATTCCTAAAAATACCAGAGGGTCTCCTGAGTAACACGAAAAGAAGCAAAGGGCTCCAGATGGTGGTGACAGGGATGAGATAGCAGACTCTTGCAGTTCTGTAACATCTGAGGCCAAGAAGGTCAAAAAGTGGTATAGTTCTCCATGGACAAAGGGCCTCTGTACCTAGAGCACTGTGACCTCCCCTTGGTAATTAAATTGGCTTCCTTGAAATGTTATACATATAAATGCCAGCACTCAGAGATTGGGATTTTCACAAGTACATTCCGAATGTGATAAGTTTCCTGCCACACTATCATCACAGTGACATACACACAAGTGTCAGCAAGCTTGCTTTATTCTGCACCCATATGTGGCAATGGGAACAGCACACAGATCTGAGGGGAGAGGACAGGCTGAGGGCTGTGGAGGCAGTGGGGGCTGCTCGCTGCAGCGCTCCTGGGCTGAGCCAGAGACACCCAGGGCAGACAAGGACATGGAAGTCTTGAGGGCCTGAGACATTTGCAGAACAAGAAGCCCCTCAGAGAGCAGTGCTTGTGCGCACGGGTGTTTGTGGCCAGAGATACTGCAGGGGAAGGATGAAGCCGTACTTGCAGTCCAGCTCCTCTCTTGTACACTGTTGACTGAACTATTGCTGCTTTTGCATGTCTTCAGTCCTTTTGGAATACAAAATATTTCTATATGAAATATCTTGATCTCTTCAATTAATTGTTACTCCAATAGCGATTGCTGACTTTGTTGTACCAATCACTTGCCTACGATTGAGGACTGAAAATGAGGATTTTAGTGTTAGCCACACATGCGAAGGAGTTTTGTGCACACCAGTATATGGACATTTGACTGTCTGGCCCTTACTAGGTTAAACGATAAGAAATGTAATAATAAATAGTGCCACCCTTAGATGTATCAGCTTCTCGGTCCAAATTTCTGCTTATGGGCAGAAAAACCTGAAAGGAACAAGCCATTTTAAAAATGAAACTGAGCATTTGAGAAGTTTTTTCCCCACAAATTATGATATGTGGGTGGAAAGCAGGGGGCTCAGGTAAGTTTTGGACTAATTATTGCACAGTAAATAGTAGGTGTTTCAAATACAGAGGTATGAATAGCTTTCATACAAGCAAAACAAAAAGTCTCTGATTAGAAAATAATTTTTCAAACACAACAGTGTACTCAATTTTTAGTTATTTTCCCTCCTGGAAGGAAGCAAATAACATCTGTTTCCCATTTATTTTGTCTGAAAAACACCAGGAATATTAAACCTACTCTTTGCTAGTGAGGGGTTAGCATGCCTATTGTGATTTCTTACACCTCAGCTAAATCTTTAATGAGTGTTTTCTCTCTGAAATACTAATTAATTGTTTCAAATGATTTCAATGTTAATATAAGCATATCTGATTTTGTTCTCAGCTTTTTTTTGTGGTCATGCTTCAGAGGTTTTCACCTTTCCACTAATTCTTATAATGTCTCTCTGCTCTTTCAATACCTAACATTTGGGCACAGCCTCTCTATCTCCAGGAAACACTCAGCCATTTGTCAGACATAAAGGGGCAATGGACAAACCCAGTGGTTTTCTTTTGAACCTGACCCTTTCCAAGAAGTGAGGCAGCTATGACCCATTGCTTAATGCTGAATTTCCACAGTGAAGTAGTATTTATTGGGCCTAAGGCCAAACAACCCTTTAGGTTTGTTCCCCTCTTGATCAGTGTGTCTGCATCTTTCCATGCAGTGCATCCAGGATACGCGCTAGCTGTCCCAGCATCATCACACCCCTGGCACTATTGGGCTGGACTAGAGGCTGGTACTGGAAGTTTGTGACTTGCTCAAAAAGCATTGATGATTTTGTGTAGTATCTGTTTCTATTCTTTCTTGCATTTGCAGTTTTCTCTTCTGTATATTTTTGTCAGACCTGATGGCAAGAGTGGTATTTGAGATTGTTTTAACACTCTTCATTGCAGCTCTCCCTTACAAGTAGATTATTAAATTATTAGGGTAAAAATTTTCATGCTGCATGTTTGCTATACTTTGAATGTCATGGAAAAATAAAAGGCTATCAAGTCTGATTTCTAGGCAGAACCACTCAGGAAAGTACATCCTATAATTCTTTATTCCAGGATGTGGGGAGCTTGGGGAATCTTGGAACAACTTAGGACGTTGTTCTGAAAACTGCTTCTCTGAGAGAAAATCTGAATTCTTTCATAAATCAATTCTTTACAAGTTAATAATGTGTGGGTGAAGAGTGTCCCTTGTCTGTATAGTATTTCAGCTGAAATACTTTCCTAATATTTACTCACTCTAGTAAAAGGAATTTTCCTACTTTCTCTTCTACTGATATGCTCTTGTGTTTCCAGGAGAACTTCAAGTCAGAGATGGTTCTGGTATCAGGGATTGCTTTTGCTGTTCCTTCAAGACATTGACCTAGGATGGATTTGATCAAAGCCAAATATCAAAACATTTTGGTTCAGAATTGCTCAGTTGAAGCAGATGACTTCATCTAAGGTTGAGTGCTGCCCTAAGCATCACCCCAGGGCATCCAGGTGCTCTGCATGTTCTCCTTGTGATCACCTCTGCTGGCTGTGCAGATATGGGACCAACCAGATAGAATATATATATATATATTCTGGTGCAGAGATGATAGGAAATGAGGCGAACTTGTAGGACAAGGGTGAGACAACCAGGCTTTAAGGGTTGTGCAAGGCAAGAGAAAGCTGAGGCAGGATCATGAGGCAAGTAGTATTCTGATGAGGTGAGGTTGAGACTTCAAATGGGAACCGGTGAGAATGGGGGGTAAACTAGAAGAAAAGGATGTGGTCAGGAAGACTGTGAATGAGCGATAAGTGAGAACAAGCAAGGAGTTGGAGAGCTGGGGTAGAAGTTTATAAGCTGAACAGAGTAGAGTGAGACAAGATTTTGGATAAATGAGTGGTACTTGAGTCAAGAAGAAACCAGGAGTTGTGACAAGGTACTGGGAGTCATCATAGAAAAATCATGTCTTGCAAGGTGGCACCCATTGTTTGTGAAAGTTAAATTTCTTGTCACAAAAATGTTGAGATCTATTGTTAGAGCACTTTGTCTTCCCTCCAGTGGCTGGTGAATAAAGAAGACAGCCAATGAGCTATTGCTGTGGCTGTGCTCTCCCTGCACTTGGCTCAGTGTGGTGCTCATTTGTTTCGATCTCTGTCCTTTGGAATCGTGTGATCATTCCTGTTGTTGTTTCTTTCATGTAAACTTGCTTCCTGGACAAACTCATTTCAGGCATTTTCTACCTTTTGGTGGATTGAATTTGCAGATGTGACAAGTTTAACACATAACCACTGGATTCACCCACTGTTCTGTAGCAGTCAGTGGTCACGTTATTTTAGCACTAGACAGTATTTCTCCTGAAGTTGTATTTTGAACCGTCACTGTTTGCTAGGACTACTCTGCACAACAAAAAAGCAGCTCACACCTCTGAGAATTGATGACAAATCTAAATCAATTGCTGAAAATGAGCCTGAGCTGAGTCCTCTTCCATGAATGTGGAAGTGAAGGAGAACAGCACTGGTGGAGTGGTTCAAGTTCCAGGTCAGGCCGTGCTGCATTCCAGCAGCAAAGGGCTCTTTAACTATAGGCATTGCTGAGGTTGCTGGGTTAGGCTAATCCCAACTGGATTGGATTGGACCAGTGCTGTTAAGTCTTCCTGACATGACAGATTGTGTTGTGTGGTGTGGGTTCACTTGTGGGAGTCTATGCAATTTCAGACAGCTTGGCACTACGCTCTCTTTCTGTGTATTAACATATATTTAAGTATGCAGCCCAAATCCTGCTTTTAATGTCAGCTCAACTGCGAGCAAGTTAACTGAGTAAATAAGAGTAGCTTTTTTTGTAACTGTCTTAGAATTTGGCTTCATAATGCTAACACTGTTTTTCTCCAAAGTACTTATTATATTAGAAAACACTTCAAGTATGTCAGGCAGCCCAAAGGCTGCAGCTGCAGTCTGATAATAAATACAAGCTAATGAACAGAATTTCACTATCTGTAGCACATCTCTTTATTCCAATAGAACATAAACATGTATCAATTAGGGCGTGGGATCTCATTTTCTATACCAAGAGCTCCAATTTATTGGCTTCCTGAGGAGCTAACAAAAATGCTCCAAGAGCACAGGGAACTTCTGCTTTGGAAGCATCTTAGAAAACACTAATGTGAGTAGTAGAATACCCCAAAAATTTGATAAAATTGCTGTATAAGTGAATAAGTACCATAACGTCCTTTAAGAGAAGAGGTTTTAGTGTTCAACAATGAAGGACTATTAATGGTCTTTGGGATGTTGCTCTTAATGGAGAATGAGCATTTCACTTCTCATAACAGGACACTTCTGAAAGCAAAAGCACCTTTAGTGTGTTTCTGAAAGTCAGTTGTCAGAAAGTAAATAAATGTAGTTGCCAAGAGACAGGCATAGTGACCTTTAATGTTCCAGGTTTTAGAATAATTAGATTTATAATAATTGTTTTGGTCTTGTCTAATATTATTACGTGGTTCAAAAATAGTTGCACAACATGTCAGCAGACAATTGTCAGCAATAAAATAATATATTACAGTGACATTATTAAATCTGTCAAACTTGCTGAATAATATAATTAAAAAATATCATATAGTATTCCACCAGGTCTGGTTGTCGACTGAATTTTGAGTTTGCAGTTTCAGATTGTGTGTATGTGTCATTTTTGCTGCTGCAACTGTATGCCTGGCTTGATAATACAGTGACAATCCATGGCTTAAACTGTACATTCCCAAGGGACTTGAGCTGTTCTTATGTGTGTAAGATACTAAGGAGCAAAAATACTTCCTACACTGTGTTCTGCTCTTGGGAAAGTCTTCATGAAAGTTTTGTTATCCTCCCCCTTCAACCAAAGCCTTTGATGTGACACTGACACTGTGTTTGGGGGTGTCTTTCAAATAGGGGATGGGTGCTTATGTGTTGCCAAAAATGAGCTGCAACTGAGCCCAAAGCTGTTCTGACTGTGGCTCTGGGATGAACTTGTTGATTTGTGATAAGTAATCCTCTGAGGCTTTTGTGGTGCAGACGGCTATGTGTATTTCTCTGTAGAATGCTAGAAAATTTGCTTGTGTTTCCTATGGGATATTGGAGGCTCAGCTGCAGTCTACTTCTGACACACTGACCTCAGCTTCACTGGCTGCACTGATGCTTGCCAGGAATCCCTGGAGAAGGAGCCTGCACTGACTCAGTGGGGCAGTGGCTGTGCTCTGTTTCTCCTTGTGCCAGACAGGTGAGCACAGAGTGGGCTAAAGAGCATCTCAGCTTGCTACTGCATCTCTGTCCCTCCTAAACCTTGCAGCTAGTAGCCTAATGCATCTGAATCAGCTGAAAGCTATGGTTGGAAGGCTTCCAAAGATCAACAGAAACATCCTGTTTCTGCTTCCCCTTCTTTATCCCCAAACAGTTTTCAGGTGTTATTTGAAGCAGAGGAACTCATGAGCTCATTGTCTCTCATTTCTTGCTCGTTGCCTCTCTTACAATTTCCCAGTGCAAGGGCATCCCTGCAGTTTCCTGTCCTGAAAATGGGGTGTGTGTGTGAATGTTAAAGAATTGAATGGCAAACAGAAATGACAGATAATGGCTTTTGTATTTGACAGGGCACAATCCTGTGAACTGCTCAGAGCCTTTCATCTGTTGATAAAAGCCAACAGACTCTCCATGTTTTTCAGAAGTCCCAAAAGATGTGAGGCCAAGAATGCATAACTATTCTAGGAATGGCTATCAATGAAGTGGAGCAGAGTGCCCAGAGATGTCATGGTCATATCCCTCTCAGGATATCACTCTTAGGTGATGCTCACATAGAGGATACTGCATCTTACCTGGCCTCTGTCTTCACCTTAGTCTGTGTGATCCAATTGCCCAGAAAACAAATAGCAGCTCTAAATTAATTTCTAAAGAAATACTGTAGAGAGAACCACTCAAAACACCTCATGGGAAAAGAAAGTATGGCCACTGCATTCCTTAACCATACTTCTGGTCTTAACGAAATCTCGGCTGCTGGTGCATACCAAAAAGAATTTGAGTCTCATTCATCACTTCCTATTTGTCTTAAAGTGAATGCTGTAGATGGGATCCGATTACCATGGCACAAAACCCTTTTGTGTTATTTTGCAGTGACACAGTTTTGCACCAAGATTTTATGGATCCTGTTTTCCCAAGAGCAGCCTGTGGCAGCTGGGATTTCAAAAGCTTTAGGATGCTTTCCAGCACAAATGGCATGTTCCTCAGCAGGCCTGCAGCTCCCACAATCCAGGGAGCAATGGTAGACCAGCAGCAGCTGCAGAAAAGCCCCTCCTCAGCTGAGGCAGCAGGGCATGCCCTGGTAGTGGGGAGAGGTGGCAGAGCTAATTCCTCCATGCTGCACGCTCTTTTTACTAAGGTGGCTGAGGAAATGTTTGCACTATTTTTCTGTATATCCAACTTTTTGTAACTTTGTTGTTTAACTGTTTACAGATAAATTTTGGAAATAAGTTTCCAGGTTGTTGCTTACATTGGCTTTGTTCCCTGTTCATTGTGTGTAGTGTATAGCTGGTCATGGAAATCGTAGGCTGTTATTTGCTTGATAAAATTGTTTTACAAGAATGATGATAGGATGGTTTGGGTTGGAAAAGACCTTAAAGATCACCTCATTCCAACTCCCGTGCCATGGGCAGAGACACCTCCTGCTAGAGCAGGTTACACAGTGCCCCATCCACCCTG